>CM062203.1:7692500-8187500 GCA_031216445.1 Lateolabrax maculatus
TCTTGCTTTTCACACAGGGCATCACAATATCTTACATGTACTGTACTGTACTGTAGGAACAGGCTGTGAGATTGCAAGAAAGAGAATCAACAGCCGGGCTCGCATGAAAAAAACAAATGAGTTCTAATGTACTTTGTGAGCTGGTTAAATTTGGTATGTTTTTTTACACATTAGACTCAAATTTGAATATTGAAATTTGTTCTGACAGCCTTCCTAGATGCCACCTCAGAGTTAGTCAGATTACTTGGAGCAGATATGACATCATGCAATTTAGCAACTGACACACAAAGAAATACTGCATGTTGGTTGTTTCATTGTGTAACCACCAGCTAGGTTAAAACATGATGAGTACCATAACACGTGTAGGCGATTGCTGTGTACGACAGATGTATTTGGATGACTTTTTAGGAAAATTACTGCAAACACTGACTAAATGGCCATAGTGTAAGCGGAGCCAGCAGCACCTAGTCTGTATGTTGGCATTGCAGCTTTCTCACACCCCCACATCAGGTCCCATTAATGTAGTGGCAAAACGGATGTGGAGACTAACCAGCCTCATGAATAGCCATTCTCTGTGATTTTCCATGTTTGTGCTGATTATATTTACAGAAAGCCTTCTATCTGTTAGTTAAGACAGCCTACTCATAAATACAAAATGTGCAGCAAGGGCCAATTAATATTATGGAGTTGTTAAAAATAATATATTTTAAATTATTCAGAGTCAGTTCAAGGAACACTAAGGGATTTTCCTAAGGATTTTCCCTAAAGGCTCTGACTTGCCCTGTAAAACAGCCAGTGTAACACAGCATAGTACTTAATGAAAAGATTAATCTGGTTAGTCAAAAATGACTAATTCAGTATGTTGCCTGTCCAACTAAAAACAAAAACCTTCAAGTTCAAGTTACATTCTTTCATTTCTTGTTCTCCATTTACGCTTAACTTTCTCAGACTCACCTATTCTCAACCAGTAAGATATATGGTAGTGGTCTTTAATAACTGACTCGATAGCCAGCCAACATACTGAGAACACATCATTTGAACCATTAAAAGTGTGTTTTCCTTTTTTTGAACTTTCGAGTCCTTGTAAAGTTTATTTTTCGGTCCACTGTCGCTGTAGTTTGCACTCATCTCAAGTTGTCTCTGCATTGCTATAACAGAATGACAATGTTTTGCCGCATTAAACACAAGAAAATGAGTGTTATTTTTTTCCAAATAATACTCAAACTCATGACACGTCCTGATGGGCTTCTCATGGTGAAACGGCAAAAATACCTTCTTAGCGTTTGGCAACAAAAATGCAGAGCAACAAATACACACTTTATACATAGAATAAGGTGAAAGGCCTGTTTTCAAATGCCGTATGACATCAGAGATTTTTTATGGTATGTTCGTCTCGATATGAGATGCCTCATGAACCGCCCCAAGATTTGTCCCATCAATCTGCTATGAGAGAGTGGGCCTCTTCACAGGCTGTCTGCCATTCTTTCATTCTGGCCCTGTTGGGAATGGTGATTGGATCCCAGTCAACCAGCAATAGATGGATTGGCCCTCGACCAGGATGATTGAGTGGCGCTGCTGTCTATGCATGTAGCTTTGTGTGTGGTGGTGCGTGGTTGTGCGTGCTTACCCTGTATGCATGCTGCTTTCTCTGAACAACAGCACATCTGTGTCACTCCATCTCCTCTCTCTCATTTGAATTTTGTGTTCTCTCAATCATCACCAGTACTGCTGTGCTCTGTCCCTGGCTTGTGGGCTGCAGAGGATGTGAACAAGTATTCTTGACTTTGCCATCAAATTATTATCAAGACATAGCTGAATGTAATCCCAGTGAAGGAGCATTGAAGCTGACACTATTAGAGCATCTGTAGTGTGAGATAAGGACGCATACAAGATGTGAAATTGCAGGCAAACTTTTTTTTCCCATTCATGAAACAAAGCGATTTCGATGCAAATGTTTGTATGCAGAAATAATCGGAATCAGAATCTAAACTAAATCCATGCTAGATTTCACAAAAATGTAATCCCAAGAGTTCCACAGAGTACACAGTTTGTACGCACGAATAACATTTTTATTTTAAAGAAACCCACGCAGGCTGATCTCCAGGCACGTCACTCATACTTGCGTGCACCATGTTGTATTAGTCTGTTCCCTTTTTTTTAATGACTTGGTAATTGCTTTGTTCCTGGTTATTGAGATGACTGCCATGCACTATTACACGAGTTTAATGGTGTGTAACTATTCCTCTTAACAAAGCCATCAATCACAGGTGTTACTATGGTAACAGCATTGGCCATTATGCAGATGTTGTAATGAAATGTATGTCACACCTAGTGAGGTAGCACAAGTACAGCATACAACTTCCAGTACCTGAGGAAGTCAGTTTTGAAGAAATAAAGAGCAGCAATACAAATGCTATGAATGTTCTGCTTTCTATGCTTGCTATTTATAGTTTAATTGAAATGAGGAATCAAAATTGTCGGCCAGTTTTTTTTTTTCTCCTCCATGCTTGAGCTTCGCTTTATGAAAATTTGCACGGCCTGTCGAGCAATCAGCAGAAATTCAATCATCTGTTTTTGTGTAGAAGGACCAAGTTATTACAATCAGAGCAGCTTAAACCTTCAACTCTTTCTTTTAACTCCACTCAAGTTGTTTGACAGTTTTGTGCTTCAATTATTCCATCGAAACCTGTGTTGCCTGTTTTAGCCTCATGGCTGCAAAACATAAAATGGAACACGGCAATGCAGAAGACATTGTGTATCTATCCTTTGGGCAGGTTAATCGGTGCTGCAGAGTAATTGGAATCTTTAGCTGTGGATGGCGATGGTTTAAGTACAGTGTGATATTGACCATCTGGTGATAACAGAGATGACAAAGTGTTTGAGTGTTCCTGCTACAAAAGAAGTTGTTTAAGATGTTTTCTTTCAGAGATGTAGCCTGCAGCTTGAGGAGGCAAGAGTGCCAGTCCAACATGCTGTTTACAGCCACTGCCCTGTTTCTCCCCCATTTTAGCAGAAAGCCTCTGTGAAATGTTATTGTAATGAAACCATCCTTGATTTAGAGTACGGTTATGATGGTTATATGTGTTTAAAGGGCCTTCTGGTCTTGAGCAATTTTGTCCCTTTTCAGTAACAAATCAACACACATTGTGCTCCACCATGGCACAGGGGTGTTTCATGCAAATATATACAACGGTGGTATGCAGTGGTATTATACCCAGTCTTTCCCAAAAGTGTACTAAAGGGAGATCCCTAAATAAACATAAATTTCAGGAACCAACTTGAATTTTAGTAAAGAAAAAAAATATGAGTGTAAAGATGCAAATAATGATGATCTTCATTATCAATTAATCTATAAATTATTTTTTTGAATTCATCACTTAATCATTTAGTTTATAAAATGTCATGGCAAAGAAAAAAAGTTACCTAAGCCCAATCAAATTGTATTTGTTTTGTTTTTGTCTGAACAAAAGTAAAGAAATAAAAAAAATATATAGCACCACTAACAACAAAGAAACAGTATGTGTAGTCATCCCAAACCATTTGGTACAAAATGTTCGGTTTGGTTTCTGCTTTTCTCAGTTCGGTACGCCCAAACCAAATAATTACTTCAGAGTTAGTCGAAAAACATTATAATTAGGTGTTGTGTTCCACACGGAAATATTTGGCAGTGGGACAAATTATCTGTTAGCTAAAGCATGATAGTTACTAGTTGGGACAGCCTCTAGGTGTTACTTATAGCTCATATAGTAAGTGTCGTTGGTATGATGAACGCAAATGAGAAACCAGAGCTGGAAGAGATGTCACTTAAATCATGTGGGAGCCTTTTTGGTTTCCCAGGGAATTTCCCCCCAGGGATAGATAAAGAATTTATCTATCTAAGTTACAGATACACTGGACAAAGAGTGATGGACAGAAACTCTGTGCCAACGTTGTTCAAAGAGGTTGGGTATGGCTCCGGAAAATCAAAATTCTAAACAATTTGCGACTGAATCACCCGAAAAGTGTCTATAACTGGGCTTGAGCAATGCCATAATTTTCCTTTGCATTGTGCTGTTGTGCGTGCCTTTTGTAACTGAGCACTCAGACTCTTAGCTCTCTCCACCATTGGATAGAGCGCCAGGGCTACTTAACTGTGCAATACAGGAAAATAAAGTAAGTCTTGGCTGAGTTTGAGCATAAACGCTTGAACTGAATGTGAAAGCTTAAATTGCACTGCTGACACTAATTTAAGTGAGCAATGCCCTACACTTGTCTTAATAGGCAATCTGCTGTATTGGAAACGTGACCCAAACCGTGACTTTTGTATACTGTTACTCCCCTACAACAAAGACATTCAGTTTCCAGTGTTAAATGGAGACAAGCAGCAAGTCCTTACATTATAAAAACAGCAACTACAATTGATTTTTATCTGATTGAATAGTCATCACTTACATTTTTTAGAAGCGACCAGCAGCTCTAAAGCACAGTTGTCTGCCCTAGGAGGCTGAAATTCGGCATGGAGGTCAAGTGTGTGTGTGTGTGTGTGTGTGTGTGTGTGTGTGTGTGTGTGTGTGAAGGTGTGTGCTGGTGTTCATGTCAGTTGGCTATAAGGTGGCGTGGGAGTGGCCTATCGCAAAAAGGTGCCTAAATCCTAAATGGATTCACAGACAGCTGATTAACTGTTCATGGCAATTTGCCAAACTTTGCACAAAGACAGACACACACTTTGATTCGGGATGGATTGCCACTCCCCTCTATACTTTAGCCACACACCCTTTCATAACTCAGTAACTGTTTGTCGTAGGCACTTGTGGGAGCCATCGCTGGACTCAGCTGAGGTTCCTTTTTCGTGGTGTGGGTTTGCCCATTCAGTCAGTGTCAGTTCATTGGTCCACAAAGCTGTGCCCACCACATAGCAACCACAACTTTCTATATTTGAGGCTGAAATTTGCCATGATGGTCTAGTGTTTTTGAGGTTGTGTGTGTGGGGAAAGAGCTTATTTGCTCAGTGTTACATAGTTTTCCCATACTTTATGAACTTCTGACTAACTATTGCGACATGTACATTTATTCCACATATTCATTACTATGCCATGCTATGGGTGATTTTTTTCCTTTTGGAATGAGTTTTTTGGGTATGGCATTGTGACAGTCTTGGATTTGCCCCACTTACCTCCCACCCCCAACCCCTTGACCTCTTCATTAGATAAATAGGGCAGTCTATTCTCCGGCCTTCACTTGTGATGGACAGCATCTGGCTGTTTCCGATACCCACCGTGAGAAATGGGGAGACAAAAGCCTCCCTCTCCTTCCCTTTCTCACAGTTTCCTCCCTTTTCTTGCTCCCTTGTTTACGTCTCTCAAAAACCGAGCATTGTACCATATCATATGTCTTTGTATGGTCCGCAGATATAACAGAGGTTGGGACACAGCAGATGCTGATTTTCCCCACTTGCCGTGTTGTTTTTCAGAAGGAAGTTAAATTGATCGGTCACACTTTGCAGAAGGACTGTGGTAATACATCCTCCTATGGCAACAATGCAGTACTGGATGCCATTTTTCTGAGACATATCTTCATGCATTCCTGTGTGGATTTAGTCACATTAAGGGAATTATTTGGCGTGTCGAGTCAATACCAGCTCCTCAGCTGACGTTCTCACCACATCCTGTAAACTTCTTTGCTGTATGGCATCTTTTCAATTTTGAAGTATTACTGAAAGTACAACTGCTAACTGAAAGGACGACTAATTCTAATTCTGGGAAAGAACTTGTTGTGTCGGGAAGCCAAGTCGTTTATTTTACTTTTTCATAATGGCTGCACTTAAAGGTCGAGTGAGAAGCTGCCTGTAATAGTAATGGGGAGCCGATATAAGCGGAAAATAGTGTCTTATTTCTTTATTCCTGTTGGTGGTAGGTTGCACAAGATTCCAATGTAGGGCTGTAAGTTATGATTCATTTCAATGACAATTAATCTATGAATAATATTTTATAATGGATGAGTTTGTTCTATAAAAAGTGAAGAAGTGCTGAAATATGGCAATCAGCAGTTCCCAGAGCCTAAAGAGACATTTTCACATGGCTTGTTTTATTCAAGCAACACAAAACCCAAAGCTATTCCATTTACAGCCTATTAATATAAAACAGATGCACACAACCAATATTCACATTTATGAAGGTGAAACCAACAAATGTTTTGCGGTTTTCCTTGATAAATGACTTCTCATTGATCATCATAGTCAAAGTCATTGTGTTTTGATTTTCTGATGGTCTGCCAAGCAGTTGATCGTGCAATTGTTTCAGCACTAATCTAATATGGTATTCACTCTTAGAAAGCACTAACGATTTTGAGATTTGATCGGTACAAAAAGCTTTCCACAGCTTTCAGATGATCAGACCAAAGCTTCATTTTGAGTATATTCTGGCCTAAAACAGATACGAAGAAAAAAAACACAGCTAGGCCTAATTCATTTAGAAAGTTTGAACCCGCATTAGAAAAAAATATGAAATTGATACTGTTGAGCTGCTGATATGTCATGAAAACCGACAACTTAGCCTGTATGTTATGATGTGCCTGAAAACTAAGCAAAAAACATTTCATCAGCACTTCTGTCTCCTTACTTTATGTGCACTAGTACAGGCAGACAGGCAATCCATCAGCAAGCAAATATAGTATGTGTCACTGAGAAAAGTACTCCAACAGCAGAGTGAGTGCCACACACATCCATATATTTAATGTCCATATGTGATGTCTGGTCTGCCCCGGCTTGAAATTCAAAACCTTGGGTCTCTTCCCAAGCATAACCTGTCATTTGCTGAAAGTTTTTTTTTTTTTTAAGCTGCAAAGCATTTTGCTGTCCCTGCATTCATTTATTTATTTTAAGAAAAGTTTTAGGAAAATAAAACCTAAGCATACCTATTGTGATACATAGGACCATAATTGCTAATTGCCTCTAGGTTTCTTTTTTTTCCCTCTGGAATATTTTTTTCACACTGGGATGAGAATTTATAGGGGGTGGCATCTAAAAAAAAAATCAAATAGATTTTTCCATATAAAAACCGGCTTCACTAAGGCGGCACATTACCAAATGAGGCTTATGCTTATTGTTAGATTAGAAGTGCTTTCTGAAAGACTGTTTGTGCCCTCCTCCTTTGCAGCTCATTTGGTAGGCAGGCTGGCAGTTTTGAAAGAACAGGCCTTAGGGAATGCTGTGCACACGTCTGATGTCGTATCTCCTTGGTCCAGCACTTGTTCTTTTGGAGCTCTGCTGAACCAATCCTGCTCCCCGTACTTACCAGACCCTCAGGCCCCACTTTGATCTCTCTTAACAACCAGGACAGCAGTTCAAGCATCTTGTTATATTTGACTGTTTAATCCATCAAATGTGTTTGTCTCAGCAATAGGCTAATGAACATCTCTATCTAGGCCTTGTCGCTGTTGAATAACTCCTGTGATAACAAGTTTGTGTTGGATAGACTTGCGTGAAATTTTAAAAGGGTAATTGCTTGTTTCTGCAAATTGCAAGTGTTCTAGTATTGTTAGGTTTTCCGCTTATTTTCCACACCTTCACTAAAATAAAAGGATACATGAACTAAAATACATGACTTTGCATGAAGTATAGCAAATTCCACCCATCACATTTAGCATGGAATTCTAATAGTGTGTGCTTTTGGTTGTTTGGAAATGTTTTACACAATTTTAGTAGAGCATAGGATTTAGACTCCTGAGTCAGCCTTTTAGGTTGTGTCCTTCTGCTTGCACGTCCAATACAATCTACTGTATCAGCCCCCCTGTGGCTAAAATGCCAAGCCACTAAGCAAAATGTCTCAACTAATTAGGAGCTTTAGAGCAAAGCTGTAGAAAAATATGACGATCTTTTTCTTTCTTCTTTTACTTTCTTTTTTCAGGATTTAGTCTTATTGTTTGGCTTTACAATGTTGACTTTTTGATATTAAACAAAGCAGTTCGAGGTCAGTGTGACAGCTGATCTAAGTTAGGCCTTCAGTGCTTGCATTTGTCCATCCTAATTGAACTACAATCCTTAAGCATGCTATAGGAGCTTTATGTTATATGGGCAACATCTTTAATTGGAGCCACGTAGTTTGCCAAAATGTATTTTTGGAAATAAACATTAAAACATTTAAATCTACCTGAACTTACGTTTGAAAAATAAAAAACCTAGCATGTTATTTAGGTGTTATTTAAGTGGTTTATCTATATTGTATTTGGATTAACCTTCAATTGAAATGAGTGTTGCTGTTTACACCTATGTTGAGTAATTGATAGCTATTTAGAACAAGGCTTTCATCTGAAATGCTGCTGGATATTACAAGGAAAAATGTTGGAATATCAGCAGAAGACAAATCTTGAATTAATGTGTTTGAACTCAGGGGAACCTATAGCTCACATGTTTTTGCTCAGATTGACACTTCCACAGATTTTCTGCAATTATTTTATTTTGTATACTTAAATCATCTGCTCTTTTTACTGCACAATTGGATATTTTTAATACAGTTGAATTTAGCAACTTCCCCAGAAGATCCTGTTACTAATCAAAAAGACTAGCGCCATGTTAATTTAAAAAGCACTTATTAAAATGAAAATGATCTATCTCTATTGATGGATAATTTTCATTTTATTAAGTGCTTTTTAAATGAACAATCCCACCAATCAGACAGAATCTTTGTACAGTCATTTTTCAGCTTATCAGACAAAAATGTCTGGGCTGGCTTGTTAGTTGTGTTGATTTGTTACTATGTCAGGATTGTGTTTAAACTTGGTTGGAAAAGATCTCATACAAATTTTACTATTGGTACAGGTAGTTGGATTTTTTGCACATTGTTGTTCTTTCCCACACTGCTGTTAAAAATTCAGCTTGGAGCTATACTATTGCAACTAATACAATTTGTATGCTTTTCCAGGTCTGTTTCAAATCGAAGGGCATTTTACAAGTTTGTGTTCTCAGTGCTGCTGCTCCCTGATGCTCAATTCATCTGATCTGTATTTCATAGCCGTTTACACAGCTTACGTATTGTCACTTGATGTTCTTTTTTCAGATTTTACAAAGAACCTTCAATTAACTCTGCGCTATTTTTGAATCTTTGGGGTGGTGCTCCTTTCGTGTCTGTAATGTCTTTTGTTGCAGAAAACAAAGCCACCTGGATTCTGTGTAAAATCCATAGGGGACAGAGTAGATGAGGATGTATCCTGTTCATGAGGATGTATGGACTATCACAAGGATTGTCAGTTCTCATTTGTGTATTTCACGGCAAGCACTCTGGTGACGCAAACTGACCGTCTCTCCTTGAGAGTATCTTGTGCATGTCAGTCTGTATTATTGATGCAGAGAACCATGTAGAAAGAATAGGCCTCAAGGATGTCTGTAGGAAAACCTCTGTTGCTCTTATTTTCTAACCTTTCTGAACCCAACAAAGATTCGCCAGGCCTTCACACACTTTTTCTGCAGTGTCCCATATGTATCAAGTATTAAAAACATTAACATCTGGAAGTAGGGATCTTGATTCTGACACCTAAAATTAGGTTTCAAGAACTAATCCCATGCCAGTGCTCTTATGCTGTTTTTCACTGCTGACCAGTGTTCAGTTCAAATTAAACTATTGCAGGTTAAAGGCCTGTCTTATGCCTGCAGGCTTTACCAGCTGGCATTCAAACCATGCTCGGCTAATGCTGCCCTCTAATATACAGCATATTTTACTTCTGTTAGCAGCTTTCACTGTGTGTCAAGTGCCTATTACATTTAGGACTGACACCAAGCTTGCTGAGGCTGGTTTGCATTCATATAATCCTGCTGCTTATAATTCAAATGTGGAGACTTGTATCTTAGGCCTCCCAATGTCCTGAAATTATGTTATGATATGTAATATTTCAAGTTAAAATAGGAAACACAAGATCAGGGCTAGGTGATCCTGCATACTTTGATACACTGTATTTTCCACACCTTAAGTGAAGACATCGTAGACTCTGTAGGCTCGGTGCATGACTGTGATCCTTCTCTCTCTTTCCAAATGTTGCAGTTTGCATACAAGTTTGATAAACCTGACACCATGAGATGGATTTCCCAGCCAACCTAGCTCTAAAGTAATGGGAATCCAGAGCGTAACAAATGGTGGTGCCAGTACAGAGCTGGCTTTGCTGGGTGTGCAGGTGGTCCTCCATTCCCCTTGTCAAACCCCCCACTGCTCCCCCAGAGTGGCCATGGAGACTTGGGAAAGATTATTTTGGAGTTCAGGTTAGAGACCAGCTCTTTCACTACCCATTAGTCACACTCCAATTTCTGTGATGGGAATTTTTTTATTGTCCCCTCACATTTTGTAAATGTATACACAGCCTTTCCCCCTCAGACTTGAAAGGTCACAGCATGTTTTTGTAATTTCTTGTCTGCTCTGATTATTTTCATCTTAACTGTGGTGCTGTGCCTGTGGAAAGCTGATGTCATTGAGGCTTTACTTTTGGAAATTATAGTGTGGTCTTCTTTTGACATTAATGATGAATTAAAAGGTTTGCAGTTGTGTTAACAGGAAATGTTCATTCAGATTTCAAGTTAAAGAGTTCAAAGGATTTCCCCTTAGACTGGATCTTTGTTTTCTTACAAATCCTGGCCCTCACTGAGCCAATAATGTGTATTGATCGGATTTTCCTGGCCTGTTTGCACTTGCAAATGGAAGCCTGTGTGTTATTTTATCCAGACAAAGCTGCAGGGTTTTGTGTCTGTCAGCATAATAAGAAAGGAGACTGTGGATTTTTTAAAGTCACTAAGCTATACAAGATAGAAAATGTACACATAGGGAAATCCACAAATCTAGGCTATAAGCACCCCTAACGCAGACTGCTGAACCATTGATAATATTATATACTATCAAATGGCAGACTGGAGGGGATGAAATAAATGTATTCTTTAAATAAATGTATAAAGCTAACGTGACACCCCAGACAGTTTTAATTGTTAATGTTTGATGTGGCTGATCAACTTGCTACTGAAAATTTGAGTCATATTTTACCCCAGAGACTATTCTCATTCCCCCACTTGTATCATTTAGTTACTGTTTAGCTACTTCATTTAAATTGCCAATTTAGTTTAAGGTATTTGGCATATAGACTAATTTGCATAGTCACTTAAGGGACGCAGGGTTAGTTTAATTTAGCAGTGAACATATTTTTCTGCCATGGTGGCTTGTCCGCCCACAAGTATTGGCCATCTGGTGACACAATTTCTAAACCCCTCCCCTGGAAAAATCAAGCATAGGGTTTCCAGAGGAGGTATTTTCCCCAAGAATACACTTTTATCACCACAGTAATGTACAGGGGGTGGACATAATACCATAAACACCTGCACAGTGTACTGGAATCTGATACAGTAGCCCTGCAAAAAGGTTAAAATGTTCTGTTTTAGTCACGGTTTTCAAGGTTGTATGTCTGCTGTGTTTTTCACATTATACTGAAAGATATTCATGTTATTTTATCCTTCTGTATTTTTATAGGAAAAGGACAAAGTAGCACAATGATAGCATTTATTCCAGGAGTGTTGTACTTGATTGCATTATATTATTGTATATACCTGGGAAGACCTTTTTGGAACCTTTTGAAATCTTCTACCCTTCCTGTAGCATGTGTTTATCCACTGAGCCCACAAGCATCAACCTAACCAGGAAGTAATAACAAATAAACTAAACATTCTGCATGTGGCCTGGCCGGCCATTAAATCTCATTAACAGGTGGACATCATTTTGGCTACAGTTTAAATGTTGCAAGTATTTGTGTTGAAAAACATAATGTGAAAAGTCAGATCTGGTCATTGATCCACACACGTAGTTCAAATTTAAATGTCAAATGTTGAAACATCAGTGCGGTCAGAAGCGTTTTCACCTTTGCCACATCCAAACACAAAGGTCACATTGAAAAGACAAGTGTAACCCGGGCCATTCACACACGGTGACAGAGAGGTGGCATTTGTCCACTGCAGTGCTGTTCGTAATATTGTCAGAGATATAACCGGAGTGGCAAAACTCATTACAGAGATCAGAAGTGATCTGAACATTTTCCTAGCGGGAAGCCTCTTCATAAGCGAACACCAGGCGAAACGCATCAGGAGATGCTGGAGGAAATTACATCACGGTTCACCTACCATTTCAGTTTGGGGCTGTCCGATGGGATCAGCTGCATGGCTCACAGCAGAGAGATCGACTTGTGGAACGAGTGGGGGCCATACCTTTTTTGACAGTCTAACTTTAAGCCATGCAGCACCTCTTAAAGTCTGATCTGTGATCATGATGGCATGCTGTGTTTACTGGGTAGCAATACCCACAGCGTGACCTACACTATGACTTTGACCTCAGCCTGAAATATTTGATTACTGTAGGAAGTGGGGATTGTTCTTGGTTCTTGGGCGCTACAGTGTTACCAACATGACGGCCCTGTTAATGCTGGCGGGTCAGACAGTAGGGAGCCTAAATGGAATTCAGTTACTGAAGGAATGCTTATCCCTTTGCCGCACCCAGTGCAAACTCCCATGATAAGAACAAATCTAATTTTCAATGTAGTATTTGAACTTGTGCTGCAGATCATGAAGAAAATCAATGAAAATGTTTTTGTCTTTGACATTTTAGCCCTCAGGAGTTAGCATTAAATTACATCTTGATTCTGAGTAGATTCACTTCATTCAAAGGGTATTGCATCTACTGTTTTTCTAATATTAACCAACCACTGTAGTATACTCTCATAGTCAAGGGGTGTCTGTGTAACGGGCATGCTACTGTCTCTACGGACACAAAAAGGTAAATATGAGAAAATAAATAATTTAAGGAATATTTAGAATTTACAAGCTGTTGAACATGGTCTCTTTCTATGCTTTTCATTTCTGCTTTGTGTTGCTGATCGCATACTTCAGTCAGGTTTTTCCCCTCACATGATCCACTGGTGTCTGAGAGCGACCTGACAGCTGACCTGACTTGACTGTCAAAGTCCCAGAGGTCTTAGTAAGCTTAGACATTGTGTTCTAGGCAAGAGAAGGAAAAAAATATATGGATGACATTCTGCGGAAAGTTTTTTTTTTTTTCAGCTTTCGATACAGTTACAAATTTGGCAAAGAAGTTATGTAAAACCTATCACATATTAGTAGATGGAAATGCCTGCGGTATATTTAGAAGTGGAAGTCTTTGTAAGGTATGGAGCTTGGTTTTATTGGTGGCTGAAGTTAGGTTGGGATGTGCAGGTATTTTCCCCAGTCAGGGTTTTCACAAGCACACTGTATCCGTCTCAGAGGAGGTGTGTGTGTGTTTTTCCTTTTTTTTCCCTCTGTCTTGAAGAGCACTGCACTTTAGCACTTCCACATTTAGCAAAACTTCCCCGTCGAGAGGTAAAAACGGCACCGAGGGCTCTGGACTATTTGAAAAATTGTACTTTCCCCCTGGAGCACTTAAACTCGGATCTTTGTCATTATTAGCTTGCTCTTTTAGCCACAGATTGCTCTTTTATAACGGTGGAGACCAATGCCGTGAACCCAGTTTGCCCTAGAAATCCCAGAGATAAGTAATAGAAGGTGTAACTCTTAAAAGGCTAAATGGAGTTGAATGGGAGGAAAGGGAAATGTCTGTCTTTCTTCTCCATTAGCACTTAAATTAATCCACTAATTTCTTCTCTATAAATTTATGAGGCACTGATGCTATAATAGGAAGTTTTATGTTGAATATTTTATTTCCTTAATTATTTTGGGCTAGCTTTCCAGTCAGTCAGTTGAAGTCCATTTGTTACCCTCTGCTATGAATGGTTAATGAAGAGAAAAGCACTGAGATTTCCCATAAAACTGTGGTAGGCTCAGATTACTGTTTAGCTTTGGTCAGTTATTTAGTTATTTATTGAGTGTATAAGAAAACACTATGTAATCCATTTGCAGGACAATCATCAGCGAACGCTTGTCATTTAATGTCTTTTAAATAAAGAGGATTCAGTCAAACATGCACGTTAATGTCCTCTTTAAGTCTAGCCTAAGTGTAAAGTTTGGACTTTGGAAATAGGCATACAAGATAGCAATAAGGAAGAATTGTATTTGTTTTTATCAGTATTTTTTTGTTATATCACAGTCTTTTTGCTTTGATGTGTTCACTGTTTTGGTCAACAGAGGGCCCTTATCTTTCACTGTCAGTCAAGCCATTGTTGAAGAGAAGGATCCTGCAAATGCTAAATGGCACAAGTGATGGATTACTCTTTTATTTGGCAGGCTGTTCATCTGTTAAAATGGTGTGTGCTTGTGTTTGTGTGTGCGTGTGTGTGTGTGTGTAGGACCATATTTTTAGGTTGGTTCAACACATTTGGAAAAATATAACTGATGCTGCAGAAATGACCTTCATTTATGATTGTGAAGCATTAAAAAATGATCTGACTGCTGTTCAACTCAGAATTCCAAAATCTCAATGTCTGTTGGTTATATTTAAAAAATATCTGATACAACTTACAGATTCAAGTTGTTCATTCATGTTGTTATATATACTAGTCTCACTATATCATACGTTTTATAGTGGATATTGGATATATGTTTTGATACTTGTTAGTATTTAGATATATTTTCAAGCTATTCAAGTATTTTGTTGCATAGTATAAGCCAAAAGTACTCTGCCCATTATTAGTTATTCATGCAAGAGGCTAGCTCATAATTTGTGGCTTATTTCCTTTTAGCAGTGGAAGCAGCCTTCGCCAACAGAGGGAATAATTTCATATCCCCCTCCTTTTGATTCTAGCAAAGTGATGCACTCTGGTGCAAAGCTTGGGGAGATTTCCTAATGAGAGCTATTAACAATGCTGAAGTTGATTTGTGTTTTTGAATGCATCCCTTTGTGTCCGAGTTGTTTTTCCTGCATGCCAATGGGAAATTATTGCAACAATAGAATGCTTTATTAGGACACCACCAGTTTGTTCTGTGGAAATGATTCCAGAGAAACATGAGAAGCACTGCACAGAATCATATGTGGTTGTTTTTGTGTGGTTAAACGTAATGACATTGAAAATCCACAAGGCTTAGAGTGTATTTGAAAAGCAGCTGTCACTTTTCACTGTAGCCAGTGAGGCAACTTATCTTCTTGAGTGCTAGCACCTTATCCTTTGTGTGAGGCAGAAATTTATTGAGGGAAAGCATCTGGAAGACTGTCTTGTCAGAGACAAAGTGTTACCTCCTCAGGTTGGGAGAGACTGCTCTGTGGGGCTTTTATTAGGAACCTCTCACTGAAAGTTTTTCAGATTTATCAAAGTCCCCTCAGCACACAGCATGCTTACTCCATCTGAGGCACTGCAGAAACTGTAGATGCGATCCAAACGGACTAATCCCCTGTTTGGATCGCATCCTTGCCGTATTCTTTTATACGTTTGATGTCAGCAAGTTTTGTTCTCGTTTTGATGCTTGCTTTTAAGCTATATCTTAGATTTTACATCTCCATGGGAGTATCTGCTTTATCGGAAAAATGCGCCCTAAAACACATTAAAGAAAGAGAGAATTTGTTATTGTGCTGTTAATCTCTGCACACATTTTGCTGTTTTGTGGTGATTTCTTTATTCTCTGAAGATGACTGGCCAAATGTAAATTACAGACTTCATTTTCAAACTGCTATGCAAAATGACAGTAGTTTTCTAGCAGACAATTTACAACATGATCATGATAAATGTTGGTTTAAAAACATTGAAAACAGAAATACATCATAAAAGAAGCAGAGTTACCAGATATCCGCTGACAATAACATCACAGAACAGGATTCATTGTAGAAACAGCTTGCATCTTTGCAGAGCCATTGATGGTAGCCTGTGAAATGTAACACTGCTGAACAGCTGGTCACAGCACTCCACAGCATTGCTCTTTCGCCACGCTGACTTGATTGGAGAACTAAGTAGGCTGCTTTTGGGATCACTCTCTGCCTACACAAAAGGTGAGACATTTTACAACATCTGGTCTCGTAACCTTTTAGTGTACTTGAAGGAAACTGATGAATGAGAGTTTGGTTGTGCGTCAGTGCTGAGGTGGCTCTCTGTTCCAAAAGTACACCTGACAGTAATCTCAGTGGAATGATCATTGATCAAAAAGACAAATAGAGGTCTGGAAATTAGACCTGGGGGAGACATTTTCAGGTGAGAAAAGAAGTGAATTGAACCATGCAGGCCTTAGAGAAGGTAGTGGATGACATTGAAGGTCACCCGCTAAGACACGTTTGGATAAATGGAGCCAACATCCATATCATTGATTGCCAACTTACCCTTTGAAGTTGCACAGAGTTGCATCAAGTCCCCTGTTTGGCATGATGTTCTTGACCCATCTATATGCCTTGCTACCCGTTGAGGATTTCCTCAGTGCAAGAGCAATGACTATTACTCCCCAAGAGTCCTGTGCAAAAATTAGGCATGCAAGATGAAACAATAAAACTGGTTTCTCGTCACTTGGGCTCACTCCTGCCTCCCACAAACATTACTGCCTCCCGTATTGCATATTTCACCTCAAGGCAGGTTTGCTGAGCCACCCGCTTCTTTGCTTTCTTTGCCATCCCCGCACCCCTCACTGAGTGCAGCATGCAAGGAAGTCAGTCTCTGGAGAGGTTCGGGGAGCACAGGGGGCCAGAGGGTGGAGAGGGGGCACAGCGCTGTAAAGTGCCTCAATGTCGCTTCATTTCCCCATTTTAATTGGGCTATCTAAATGCACCCCCAGTTTGTCAATACCCGCCAGGGTCCCAGATAAAAATGATTTGTCTCATGCATTCGGCGGCACGCTCTGCTGTTCCCCTTAGAGAGCGTGCCCCGCCAGTTGTCAGCAGAAGAGTGTAATGGAGAGCGCTCGTTGTTTTTGATTTTCAACGAGTAGCAGGAAAATAGGTGCCTCCCTCAATCGGTTCTACCCGTCTTGTCTTAGACTTATTGTTTTTCCCCTATTCTCATTCTGTCCATAACTTACAAGTCAATATAGGCATGCAGGCGCACCCACCTCCGTGGACACATATACGAACACACAGGCACAGGGACACGTGCGCCAATTCACATGCTCTACACACACAGGCACATATAGACGCAGGCCCTCACTGAAGGTCAGCACTGTGAAGCCAATCTTATCTCTGTTTTTATGTGCCCGGTTTCCCACTGCCCTTGTCTTTTTCACACCTCCTGTCGCCATGTGCCATCACCTTCCCTCTCAGCGCCGGAGCCAGTGTTATCTCTAGACAGTCCTGAGAAAAAATTCAGGGCCAGAAGTGTGCCCTTGGTGTTTGGACTGTTGAGCAGAAGTTCGATGTTCACATGATGTTTGACATTTTCGTTCATTTTTGTGTGACACGGTGATGTATTACTCTGTGCAAATGCAGCTCTTTTATTCTCTTAATTGATGGATGATAAACATAATTTGGTGGCTTGCATAAAGAAAATTACATACAGTTAGATATAATTAGATGGATCATCTTTCACATACTTTCTATGTAGCTTGTAGCTATCCCTGTAACTTATCTCGCCCTAGATCGCAGGTTAAGGTTAAATGTTACATTGATAATTTGCAAGTAGCCGTAACCCATGTTTGTAGGTTATAATAAGTTCCATGTATGTGATATAGATACCACCACAACAGCAATCTGGGAGTAAATTAGCCAACAAACAGACAACGGCAGTAGCCAGTCCTCAGTAAATTGTGAATTGGGCTGGGAATTTGAAGTTAACAGGTGTTGCCCAGCTGTGCTTTTGGACGTGATGACATAGTGCTAGTCTTAAGAGCCCATCAGCAGCAGCAGCACACTGACTTTCACAGCTCAGTGTTTACGACACAGGTCAGCATTTTTTCACCGGCATGCAGCCAGAATTGTGTTTATCAGTGACCCCTCTGAAAGTGGAGATAAAGCACATTTAGCTGGATGCCATTTAAAGGGTGTTTTTTTTTTAAATGTATTTCTTTAGACACTAGATGACAATATGTTGAGATTTGGTTTTAGACGATTGCAGGCTGCGGTGTTTTAAAATGCAGAAAATACAGTATATTCTTGTAATGATACACATCAGTTATTCAGTCAATGTGTGCTCTTCTGACCCTAGACTAGGAAATGTGTTTTCTTACCTCAAAGCTGAACCTTGTTAAAATGTTTTGGCAAACTTGTTAGATGGGGCAGACAGTTTTATTGATAAAGCCCAGGGCCAATGTGATTCATCCCATCCTACAGCAGCCAGCGCAGTTTCTCATCACGGTGACTGTAGCTACCACATAGGAGCTGAGGTGTCTGGCTTGATCCAGGTGTTCTTCACCTGCAGATAACCCTGGAGTTGCAGAACAGATTCTGTGCGTGCCATAACTCACAAAATAAAGCCTAAAAAGCCAGAAAAAAAACATTGATTTCACAAAATCAATGTTCCACTAGAATCTATTAGCTGGGTATCATGAGGACACTGGCTTAAGTCAGGGAGAGGCTGGCTCCTTCAGATTGAAGAGGTTGTCAACCCCTTTTTTCAGTCTAATGAAATGAGTGGGGGATGGGTGGTTGTCACAATGTTATAAATTCTCAGACTTGGTAGGGGGTGTTTCCAAATCTATTCAAGCTCTTTGGGGGGGGGGGGGGGGGGGGGGCAAAGATAAGTCCTAAAACTGCCTGAGCTATAAGAACTCACTCGAGGCAACAGTTTTAATCTTGCAATGGGGGTTACTGCTCGAGTCCATCTGTGTTTTGAGTTTTACATTGCACTAAAATGAGATTACACTCAAGATGAAATGGTTCATGTTGTGCAACTGACACACTATAGTACATTACTGTAGCTTACAATTAATTTTCTTTTCCATTCTGCTGTTAAGACTACCAGCCGATAATACATATACCTTCTACCACTGTGTAATTTGTTCAGCGATTTGATCTCAGATGAATGTGACATTTGAGTTGGCACACACTTTTTTACACCTACAAAAATACTTTTTCTTCTTTCCTCAGGGGTGTGTGGGTGTAATAATTATTCTCCAGAAGGTTCCCTCAAATGAGTTTGTAAGGAATGAGAGTTTCCAAAATGTCCAGATTGGTTGTGCTCCGCTTCTTCTGATAGTTGTGATGCAAATTTGAGAGAGTTTTTGTCCGTGTGAATGCTTGAGATCTCATTTTTATTGGTAAGATTATTGCAGCACAAACAGCTAATATATATTTATATGATAGGCCAAACAAATTGAATTACTCTTTATCAGATGACCCACATCCCATTTTGTTCTAAACTAGAAGGAAAGTTAAAGATAAAACAATTCTTTCTCTTGCTGAAAACTCTGTTGTGTGCACAGATCTGAAGCCTCCAGTAAAATCAGACTGTCTCCCATTGTTAACAACAAAAAGAAATGTAGAACACATTTTAGTTCGCCATTTCCTTCAGCACAGTTTTAGCCTAGAAGACATTCAACATTGCCGCTGTTAGTTGAAACACTCATAGATGCTTTTTGGAACCTCACTATCAGTATCTTTTGTTCAGTTAGTTTGTTTAAGGTACTGGACTATATCAGCAGTACTGCTTTTTAGATTAATGGGAATTACACTAGTCAACAGTATGCAACAGTAGCAATTCTTAATGTTTATTTTCCCTTTCAGAAAATACTAACATATTATGATATAGTTGTAATGTATAATTTAATTATTAATGCAACATTGTATTATATATGGCTTCATCTAAAAGCGTTTGTCACAGTCTAGGTCATGGCTTGCAGCGTCAGCAATTCTACTGATATATAAAAAAAAAACATCATCACGTCGAGGGCGAAACATTGTTGAAGCATTGCCGGATGAGTCAAGTTACAGTCCACACAGTATTATTGGGATAAATGAGCAAACCTCTCCCCAAGGTCCCTAGGCTCTGTGATCTATTAAGGCACTGTCGTCTCGGATGGTGAATCTCAGAGAGCGAGGGAATTTTTGGGGAAGAGAATGGTTGTGCTGACATCCTCTCTCAGTGCAATCCCTTGTCCTTGTAGGACGGAAGAGAAAAACAGCACCAGAGGCTGACTTGGCTGTTCCTCTGAGCTCTGTCATAAATCCAACTGAACATTTCTGAACATCTGTTGTGGATGATTAGCTCCATGGCTAGTAGAGTTTGACCAGAGGGAGCGAGACCCAGTGTGTTTGTGTGTTTTGTGTGTGTGTATACTCAACGCCTTGCTGATTTAAGAATGGGGATTTTGCATATTTATGTTCCTTTTTTTTATTTATGTTCCTCCTCCTTTTTTTTTAGCAAGAGCAAGAGGGTCAAATTATTATTGAAACAAGTTTATTATCCACAAAACATGTCACTGGGCATGTTATATTGGAACAGTCCCCTGGGAATGCTTGTATGTTTCAAGGTCACACTTTGTTAACCCCTTAGTTTCAGTGATAATGACGCGCCAAATTGATTTTGAAATACATGCAGGACTTCCTTTCAAAAGTAGAATTGGTTATGGTGCACATGCCTGGCAGCCTGTCTCTCTTAGTCTGGTGTAGGATAAACCTGCATGTGAGTTTACATGAGGTCACACTGTCTCCCTGTAAGGTGGTCAATAGATAAGACATAATGGAGCCTCTAAGCTGCAGGAATACATAACATCACGTGTACTCGTACCTCAAACCTTTTTTGTCTAGATGCAGGTGCACTACAAAATTGTCTCTCATTGGTCAAGGTTCAGAAAGGTAAGGCCCTGCAGCCTCCTCCCTCTTCACACTGAAATTTGACACCAGTGACATCACATGGTGGGTTTGGCTTCTCCCAGGCAGCCCCTGAGCACCCGCTCAGTGTGTGAGCAAGCTCTGCCTCTGAAGGATCTCTCCCCAAGCCACAGTGCTCTATAGCCACAGCTGGAAACGTATTGCTGGAGAGCCTAAAGACGGTTCCTCTGGTTTAATGAAACGCTGTGAATGGAATAACTGAGCAGGAACTGGAGACTACTTTTTTATCAAGCACTTTTTCATAAGACGTCGTTCAGGGATAATCTTTCGTGGATACTTCGTGGTTTTTCTTTTCTAGGATTTGGATATCCTTTCTCTCTCTCTCTCTCTTTCTCTTTCTCTCTGGGATAACGGAATAAAAACAATTCATTTAAGTGGACCTAATTGACATGCATGGGTAAGTGAATTTTGCACAACAGAATTATTATAACTTGTCAGTGACAAAAACAAAAGTTATTACTTCTTAAAAAAAGATGAGGCACAGTTCCATTTTTGAAAACTGGCTTGGCTCTCCTAGACTCTGGACTCTCTGCGTCTATATCCCTGTTCCAGTATGTGTTATTTTTCATCTCGGGATATACCTTTTACAACTTGCCTCTTATAATAAAAGTAACAAAATAAGTTGATGTGTTACACTTCAATGGTCAGGTATTTTCTTACTATTCTTTTGTCCCCCTTTCTTTTGTCCTTGCTCACTCTTGCTTGTTAAGCCAAAACAATAGTTTAACCTCGTCTTGGCTTAGCTCTATTGGCTGGCTCTCTGGCAAATTGCCCTGTCTGGTGCAAGCCCTCCCCTACGTATTCAGAGGACTTTGAATAGAAGGGCCATAGAACGTCCCCTAGCTACCGCTGCTAAGGTGAGGCACCCTGCCGTTCTACTGCATTAGGGCTACACTGAGGCCAAACAACCTGTTTTTCCAGTTGTCTTTATCTCCCTGGGCAATCTGGAGGGTTAAATTTCAGCAACAAGAATTCCAGTTAGAAGGCGACACTCAACGGCTTTGAAATCCCAGATAATTTTAGAGGAGAACTTTGGGAAGACACAAATTATGACTTTTTGAAAATGTTTGGGCCTGGCTTTCACCAAAGTATAACCTGTAATACATGTGTCTTAGAGTGTGATTTAAAAGTTTGTTTTTCTCTTACTGTGATTATCAGCTAGAACATATCTTAGTGGAAATTTTTGGGAAAGACTCAACTGAAGACACTTGAACACTTTGTACCTTTTTGTATTTTAATAACAACAAAGAATAACCAGCTCTAAATGTACCCTTCAGCTATAATTATGTCTTATATTTTTTTGTTTATTTTTTTATTACAACATAAAACTTTTATATGCTTGTATGAGAAACTTTTGGACTGTGTTCATCTTGTTCTTGGTCACAATAAATGAGGCAGTTGTTGCACAATAAGTTTGTTGCTCAATTCAAGGAGCTGGTGTCAGTGGGAAGAATATCCTTTTTGCAACTTGCTCTTTTACATCAAAGCTGTGTTAAGTTTTCAAAGAACGTAGTGTAGACAACATGTCTGTCTCGTTTTGTTTGGCCTTTGAAAGGGCTAGACTACCCCAAGGGTCTGTCTCACTGCAATGGGAACTAGTGTGTTTTCTTTTTTAGTTATACCAAAGCTGAACTTTCTTTTTATTTATTTATTGTTTATATATTTCCTTCTTAGTAAATGATTCAGGAGTACAACCCTCACTGTACAACTCACCCCTGTTAGTCTGGACTTGGAGTGGTAACCCAGACTTGATTGAAAAAAATGACCTTGAGGCGAAACTCAAGATGGACACTTGTCTGTTCTTCTGCTCAGTAGCATAAACAAAGAAGTCAGGAAACTGTCAGCTATGGTCATTTGTTGAAACAAAGCCAATCCCTGTCCACATTGGATGACCTGTAGGTCGTTCTTCTTCACCTCCAACATGCAGGCCACTGGCCCTTCATTCCACTTTTACGACTGTGCTTCAGTCACTTTGTCTCCAGTAATGTTCCAGAGAAACATTAACGGATGTGTAGGAAAGTGACCTGAGGAAATAACTATGGTCATTTGTGTACCAGTGCTCCTTATTAGATTCCCTGACCAAACACACAAGATGTCCTTCACTTAAACGACTGCCTTGGCTGAAGTCTTTCCTTTTGAATAAATTAGTCTGTGTGGAACAGTCAGTCACTCAATCTCTCTCCCCATCGGATTCCTCAGAAGTAATTATGGGCTGAGCATATGGATTTTTCCATAGAACTTGATTTCTCATCATCTTGAATTGGGTGATGTTTAATAGGCTGTTAACACATGATGGATCTGCTTAGTCACTCTAGTCCCAGTTGGGACATGGAAAAGGTTGCTTACAATCACAGATCAATGTCTGTGAAGGCGATTGTATCAGTGGAGCCAGACATTTTTTTTCTGTGACGCATACTGTAAGTAGACAAAAAACCTGCTGGCTTTTGTTGGGTTATCAGACTTCAAAGCTTTGATGTTTTAGCTGAAGAGTAGACTTATTTATCATTAGATCTCACACTATAAAATACCAGCAGAGGGAAGTTTCTTATTTGTTTTTGTGTCAGGGAGGGTTGCCTGATGGTGACAAGGTCACAGGCAGTTGTTTTATGACGACAAAGCCTACAGTAATTGTCAATCCTCTGGTCTGTACTAAGTAAGATGTTTATGCAGCCGGGGGTAAGTGTGCCAGACTCGTCCTGCGTAATGTGCGATGTCAATCAGCGGCCACCGCCTGTGTGATGTGCTAGCTGTGCTGATAGTCACTTTTTGGTCTCAGTTGTGACACTCCTTTCTCGCAAACAGTCGCTCATTCATTGTGACAGGTGCTGAGGAGAAGGTTTAGAAAAAAGGGCTTCTTTATCACTAAAATCACCTGTGTTTTGACAAGAACGCTTTTCCTCAGCTGCCCCAAGCAGAGCTCGTTTGATTGAACTATGTCTGCTTAGACATCTACGCAGGCGTGCTGAACACACGCTTCAAGGTTTTGACATGAGATCATATCCAAATAAGCAGACAGGTTTATTTTAGAGAAGGTGATGTTATTTTTGTTGCCAATTAGTGAATAGAAATTGTCCCATATAAGCCTGCTGCATCTGTGGCAGTGTAGCTCGGGCTCATTGCCACTTTAAAGTGAATGGAAAAATAGGATCATAGTGCTCTGGCTTGGATCATATTCATCTCTTTTCTTACCTTCAGCCCTTTTCTGTACTTTTTTTACACTACATTTTCTCCTCTGCCTTTTAAATGTATCTATCTACATTTAATGCCCAATTATAGCCAGCCATCCGCAGTCTGTTTTGTGCTCATAGCCCTGCACCTTTCATTTAAACCTTAACGCTATGCATTGCAGCCATGGGTTTCTCAATGGGAACACAAATCCGCTTTGTCAGAGAGGACATTTTCCTTCCTTGCACAAAACTCATTTCAATTCCACATCATCCCATTACGCCTCCACATTGATTGAAACAGCCTACATTTTTAGGGGCAGCTGCATTTTTTTTACTTTGTATGTATGACAAGGCCAAAGCTTATGGTGTATGTGAAATGTACAGCAGTGTGATTTTAATACTGCCATACATTCAGCTATTTTCTGAAAATAAGAGAATACTAGGGATCTGTTGCATGATACTGTTGACATTATATCGCTGAATTACTGTATGATATGCTAATATCTAATATAGTTAGTTTTTTCTGCAGAGAGACAAGGTCAGATTGGTTGCTTGTGGGCTCAAAGGGAATTAAAGGCTGCAGCTTTACCTTGCTCTTGAGTATGAAGGGATAACTGTGATGCTAAACTGCAGTAAAGCAAATAAAATTGAATGTAGGCGTGATTTATTTGTTGCTTGGGTCTGGGAGTACAGTCATGTGGCTGATTTATCCCTCTGCCTCCACTACCCCCATTGTTTGCTCAACCTCCCAATTTCTTCAAATGCCTGGCTTAGACCCGACATTCTACTTGATTACTTTATCAGCCTTCCTGTCACTTCTTCCAAAGTTATTACTTTTTTTTCCAACAGTCCACTGGTGCTGATCACAAATAGCAGCAAGTAGGACTGTCATATAATAGAACAGTGATTCTTCACAGTCTTGGCTACC
This sequence comes from Lateolabrax maculatus, assembly GCA_031216445.1. Taxonomy (NCBI): domain Eukaryota; kingdom Metazoa; phylum Chordata; class Actinopteri; order Acropomatiformes; family Lateolabracidae; genus Lateolabrax; species Lateolabrax maculatus. Next base: position 7,717,253 of record CM062203.1, read on the forward strand.
CATACACGGCCCTGGATGTGCTTGCATGGCACGTGTGTTGCATGTTTTACAGTGGGGCGTACTCAGCATCAGTATAGCGTTTGGCTTTTGTTCATCTTGTGGTTCGTCCTCAAACGCAGGCAATAACTCTTCTTCCTGCAGAACTCTGAGGTCCCTGGCTTGTTTTGGGAAGATGGATGGAGATTCATTTAGTTTCATTATAATGCCTGACTTATTTATAGCCTGCCTGTGCAGCGCCTGTTGGCCCACTGTGGCCCTGTAAGGATCCTGGGGGCTGAGGCGTTGATGAAACATTCCTGTATCCAGGAGGTATTCTCTGAGGAGAGCACTGCTTGTTTAAAGGGGGCAGCAGGGTGACAATGCAAGAACCATGGGCAAGGCCACTGAAATCTAATTCCTCTAGCCCTGCCTAGCTACAGCATTCCTGCTTGAGAGTCTAGAGTCAAAAGTCTTGCACTTTGGGGGTGTTTGGCTATGTGATGATACCACATAGCCCAGCAGCATGGGAGAAACTATATAATGTGATCTGGTTCTATAAAAGTAGTTACCACAAAAAGGAAAGGGGGAACTTGCTTGGAAAAAAAATAGCTCCCCTGAAACACACTTTCATATTTTACTTATGCACAGTTTGGAGTTTTGGAGTTCCACAGCACCAACCCCAAACCTTTATCTGGATCTCCCCCTTCAGCCTCAGAGATTACCGCTTCACAACCCTGGAGCAGGGATGCTGTCTGCCTGGTAATTTGATGGCTAATCCCCTGCCTCTTCTGTACAAATCTCTTTCCTGATAAAGGGGTTGCTTCTACATTAGTAAACATGGGAGACTTGACTGCCGAGGCTGACAGTCAGACAAGAGGACTGGTTGAGGAAAGGGGAGGATAACCAGCACCCTCTTTATAGTTCATAGGATAGCCCTATTGCATTTCATGCTTTGAAACTCAAATGAAGTGCCAAAATGAACATTTAAACCATGAAAATGCCTTTAAGCTTGCTGGTAAGGCAATCTTATTTTATGTATGAGGTAAAAAAAAAATGCACATGTTGGTCAAAGCATGAAAAAAAATCCCCCTTGCTCAGTTTCTCATGAGGCTGGCAGTTTTAATGGTTTGATGGTGAGCTGCGAATGTGTCAAAGTGTTATGTTTTACAGAGTTTCCGTACAGTCCATCGTTAATGCACATTCATTAGCTTTTTGACCCGAACACGTTATCCTAATGATCACTGCACTACTGCTGCGGCTAGACACGATGGCTCACTTAAAAGGAATTCACTTCCTCAGATCTTTCTTCACAGGCTTACACTGGGCTGTACGGACTGACTATGTGACCAATCATTGCTAGATTGTAGGCTGCGGTTCTCTAGAAGAGTTTTATTAGGCCGTGTTAGCCTATGCTCCCTACATGATTTTCTATTTGCAGAATGGTGCGGAATGGTTGTTCACCTCCTGTGGTGGTGTATCAAAAAAGCTCGAAGCCCAGGAATCAAAACCGACGTCTTGATCTCAAACATGCTCAACCAAGTTTAACAGGACCTGGCAAGATAGCATTTAACCAGTCTATGGCATGACTTGAGCTTGATGACTGCAACATTGGCTGTGATGGCTTTTCATTTGTTGACCTGACAGAGGCACTTCAGGCATCAGGGTGGATCTGGTGGGGCAAGTGACAGGTCCTGTCCCTGCGTGTCTTTCTTTCTGTATGTGTAACGGCCTGGTGTTCAGTCTAATCGTTGTCAGAGAGTGAGATGACATGTCAGGAAGAATTTGGTGAGATCTCCGTTTTCAGCACATCGCAGACCAGTCAAACATCACAACTATACAAATGGACTGCAGTGAGGGCTCAAAGTGTTTTTTTGACTTAATTTGCAAGCCCCACACTATTACCCACACATCCTTGAGCAGCATATAAGTATATTCGTGAGTCAAAAGTTTAGTCATAGCTCTGCATAGCACAGCACTTGCTCTGTTATTATTTAGTTTAGTTGTTCTTAATTCATTTTTCAACATATGATTGAAATTGTGACTAAGTTTTTTAAGTTCTACAGATTCTTCCATAACTGGTACTGACAGAATGTCACTTATAATTTGTCTTTTCATAGAATACTTTATCTAAATACCAGTTGGCTTGATTGGATGTATTCACAGTCTTGTGGAAGTGGATTTTCACAACTATTTGATTAGTAGATACAATCCTTTGACTCACAGTGAGTGTGTGTGTGTGTGTGTGTGTGTGTGTGTGTGTGTGTGTGTCTTGTTAGCCTGGCTGCAGAACAGTGACTATACACTGGTGGTAATTGATAGTCTGGAGGCTGTCTCAGCTGCAGGTAAATCCTATCTGCAGCTGTAGTGTGAGGGAGAGGAGTGGGGTAGAGGAAAGGGTATAAACAAGTCTTCCAAGGACTAAGGATTTCAGAATAACTAGAAGGATGGTGGGAGAAATGTTTAATATGGCAGAAGTTTTCCTTCGCAGACAGTTTAAATTTCTTTCAGATTGCACAGGCTTAAATGTACATTTAGGCTGCAGTTTTCTCAGGAGCAATGCTCTGAAGAACAGTGTATTACCCCATGTCGTCTTTGTTCTGTATCCATCGCTTGCCTAGTGCATGAACCTAAGTGCAGAGGCTTAGGTGTGGATTTTGCCTCTTTTAACTTCCATCAGATTGACAGAGTGAAATTCAGTCTTATGCCTTGCCCAGGGAAGATGTACTGTAGAGAGGAAGCAAGAGTGAGCAAGAAGGGAGAGAGCGCGTGAGAGATTGGTCCCAGTGAGAGATTCATTGGTAGTAATGAGGATGGTGGTGGAGTGCAGGTCGTCGTGTTGTGGCTCCGGCCTGTCAGTATAATGGACTTTGCTAGTCAGCTGGCAATCGATTGTACTGCTCACAACCTCGTCTGCGTGTTGTTCTTCACTCTTCCTGTCTGTCAACCTGCCACCCAGAGATGGAGGACAAAGCAGGATCTTCTCCCAGACGACAGATACAGTGTCCACATACTTCTCATTACCTGAAAGGTGGCCTGAGGTGAGGTGTGGAGGAAGGCAGGTCTGACTCCACATTTCTGGCAAGTTAACTCAAAGAAAAAGCCTCAGGAGTAACATCCTGATTATTTTCCATTTTATTTTTTGGTGGTTACTATCATCATTCATTTGGTTTATTCAGTTGCGAACCTGACTTGTGTTTTTTTAGGGCTAATTATATAAAATACAAATTAATGATGAATCTGTCAATCCCAGAGCCAAGGGGTCACATTAAAATGCATGTTCTGTTTGATCAACAATACAAAACCCATATATATTGAATTTATTGTGACGTATAGCCAAGAAAGCAAGTTCACTTGACTAATTTGAGAATCTGGAATGTATAGCATATTATTAATTTACTGAAATGATTAGTCAATCATCAGAATTGTTGCAGATTAGTTTTTATTGTCCATTAACTAACCAGTGTTTCAGCTCTAGTCATATTTGAAGCTGGAACCAGCAAATGTTACCAGCAGAAATACAGTTTTCTGCTCTGCTCATATCATGTAGGACAAATTGTTGGATTAGACTCTCAGTAAAGACAGACATGCCAGGTTAGCTTTGTAATTCATTCCTCTATAGCATAGTCATAGTTTTTAGGAGTACTGTACTTGTTTGATGAACATGGCCAAAGCCGAGAGTCCCTGATTCTCCTGCCCTTTATCGAGTGGCCCCTGCCTATTCCCCACTCATCTCTTTTACATTTTAAATCCTCAGGCCTCCGGAGAGCAATGGGGATATATGGTTCCATCTGCTTCAACAGACTGGCTCATGGCTCAGACAGAGAAAGAGACAGAGAAGGAGACATGGTCAGGGAGAGAGAGGAGGAGGAAACAGGGGAGAGAAACACAGACTGACAGAAAGACAGAACGGCTTATTAGAATCTGCCTCTTTTCACTAGTTAGACAGGGGCTGAGTGGATAGCCATCTTGAAAAGAAGGCAGAAAGGAGTTGGATTAGGATTTAGGGATCCTCTTTTTTTCCACATTTGCAATTGCATCCAAACCCATGTTAAGTCTGTGAGGTCTTAACTGTTTTGGGCAGACCAGAAGTCTTGGCTGTTCTTTGTGTAACACAGGTTTTTTGCTTCACAGTAGGTCTCAGAATAGCATATGTTTGTGTGCCTTTTAGATTTCTCCAAACAAATTTCTCATCAAGGGGTCCTCCTTTGTAAATAGAACCTTATGCTTCGCCCCAGACACCATCAGGTACAGTGTTTCTGTTTCCCACCACAAATGCTTGATTACATAGGAAGTGTTTTTCCCAGCCCTCCCTGAGTTAGTCTAACCCTTCCCTGTGTCAACACTGGGTTTGTTCTTCTGTACAGAGGATTGTTTTTCCTTTGTCTTTTGCATGCACTGTTGTAAGGTATAATAATAAAACTATTGTGTAAATATACAGTTTCATCCGCGCGTTTCAGCTCTGCCTGAAGACAAACAAGCCCAAACCACCCAGTATAGTATTCAGTATCTTGGACATTATGTGTCAAAATGTGAATGTAGGCTACAATTACATGTCTCACCTCTGTGTTTTATTGTGGTATGCTCTAAGGGAATATCTTTGCGTTCAGAAAACTTGCTCAGAATTAGATTTGCATAAAATGATGTACTGAAATAAGGGCCTGCTTTCATGCTTCCATCTGCACAAGCACAGGCCATCCACCCAGTGCCCATGAGTGAGTGAATAACCACTCTTTTGATTAATAGCCAATGGTAGCAGTCTGGTTTATCCTTCCACCACCAATTTAAATTTTGCTAGTATGAGTAGGCAAATCCTAATTTCCGTAGAACTGTAAACATGTATGTACAAAGTCAGGGTTTGTAATATGGATAAACTTCTAGATAAAACAACCACATAGATATCAAGGCATTTAAATACATTAAAGAATAAAAACCTGAAGCTCTAAAATTGCCTTAAAGCAGTTCAGCTCATTGATCTGTATTTTCTCCAATGACTAGACATATATTAAAGGGATAAAGAGGGTGTAGCAAATTCTCTGCCAATCCCACCGTATAAATCCTCGGACAGCCCAACCTTAGTACAAAGTATTGTGGCAAACAATTACCAGAGTTGCTGCTCTGTCACTGAGCACCGAGGCCACAGCTTGGTTCTCATGTAGGCCTCTGGAGGGTCCCTGCTGGCCAAAGAGCTTCACTCCTTGCCGTTACAGTCACTAATCTGGCCTGACACCAAGCTGATTTACAATACCCCCCTATCCTAAGCACTGACTGACTAGAGGTAATTGATTTAGAACAGTGGAGACACCTGCTGAATAGTATGCAGCCCTCAAAAGCCCCCCTCCTATGCTTTTATACAAAGTTGGGCCCAAGATCGTCACCTCAGTGCCACCCATAGAAAATAAATACACTAAACCTAAAGCAGACGGAAGGTTTCTTTCCTTGCTGAGGCAATACTAGTAAGAAAACCTGCTTATACAGTGTGTTTTCAGTGTGTATTATATTCCACATCCTACTATGTTTTACTGGAGGTTTACGATGCTTAATGTTCTAATATTTTTTTACTCTTTCCGGTTGCTAGAAATCCACCCATGAAATATCTGCGGATTGAGCTGAGCCCGAACAACTGCCTCTGTTTGGCCGGCTATTGATCTATGGAGCTCTGTATTTGCCAGACTTTCTGCTCACATGCCTTCACTCTGTTTGTCTTTTACTGGCGGAGACAAGGCTTTCTGCCCAGGGGGTGGTGGGTGGTTGAAGTCCTCTGCGTGGTGTGAGGGGGGAGTCCGTGCCTTCTGTGCTGCCTGCCTAGTCATTTTATGGCACCATCTGTCCACAAGCAAACCGTCAAGTGGTGACGTCTTAGCCCATCTTTCTGGCTTGACAGTGTGAATTTCCTTTTGATATATATGCACATCTGCTGTTGAGAATGTGTCTCAGTTTATATTGCTAATTTAATGTTTGGCCATAGCACAGAACCATTCTTAATTATGCAGTAATTCATTTGTAGAACTCTCTCAAATGTAAACAAACACAAATATTAAAACTTTTTTCAGTCTTTGAACTAGGACAAGGCTATTGGCTGCATACAGACCCTGAATTGAATCAAAAGCTTTGATATTTGATCATTTTCCATTAGTTTTATTTAGGCTCTAGCTTTGAGAAATTACAGGTTGGCCTAATTAATAACAGAAAGATTATTCACATACCACTTTTCAAAACAAAGATGCCTCACAATCAACAGAGATAAAATCATATTTCTTTTTTTAATTGAACCTTATTGTATTATAAATATTCCATTTTAATTTTGATGCTTTACTTGTTTGTATCCTGCACATATGGCTCCTAAGGTTGGTGGTACTTTACAGAAAGCGGTTTCATCCACTCGATTGGTCCAGCTCTACACAGCATTGCTTTTATTTGATGAATGTCTGTTTTACATTGAGCCTGCTTTTTGATTTATTGCAGGCCCTTTTCCCAGCACTTTGTAGTGCAAGCCATTTTCTCCTTGCTCTGCAGCTCGACAACGCCAATAATCACTCTCCAATAAATTCAAATGGAAGTGGCACTCTGGTATGTCTCTTCTACTCCGTGTAATACATATCAGTGTAATACATATCACCTTTCATTCTCAGATTGATTTGCAGCTGAAAAGATTGGTAGCCCCCCAGAGGTGATTGTAAATCCCCACTTCACTGGCAATTTATGGAGGTGTCTGAGTTTTGTTAAATGTTCACTCAACCAGACTAAATGCCAATCGACATCATATCATATGGGTGAAGCCAATATGCGATAGACTTTGCATTTTGTTGAGAGGCAAGTCGGTGCCTCTGTCAGGACATTATTATGAGCGTGGTGCATTGAGTCCAACCATCATGCGTCACAGCTTACGTCACAATGAGTCATGGAGACGGTGTCATATGTTGTAAATGTATGCATACATGTCACATGGCTGTAGTATTATATGTAATTATTGATGTGTCTAGAATTAACTCCTGCTATGGATTTCTTTGAGTCATCCACACAGGCAGACACTTTACTCATGTGATTTATTACATGAATGATTTAATTGTAGGCCAGCATAATCAGTTCTCCTTACTTTCTATTGCTCAACTTACGGAAATGCACTTGTCTGTTATAGGGGTCTTTCAGTCTTTCAATCTTCTGCTTGGCAGTAAAGCGTTAACAATTAACTCCACTGAATCAGCTTGTAAACAAATGTGCTGTAAAACTTGATAGGTCACAGGACATTACCCTTTCTTAGGTGAATTTCAATGCAGGGCCTTGTCGCAGCCCTGTAAAAAAGACATGCACCATAAAGTCTGTGGATACAGCAAGGCTTTCAGAGTTGGAGGGAAAACCTAATTTTGTTACTTTACACTTTCATTTTACAATACGGGGCTCGTCAGCGCACAGTAATTCTCCTGGGGTCTTGTGGTGTGGGTTCAGTGTTGAGGTAAAAAAGGAGCACAGACTTGTGAGGGTGCCTTCTAGGGGAAGGAAAACTAATCAGGGGCCAAAACACTGCTGTCGAAATTCAGCTTGTAACTGTGTTTATGGAGCCGTTGCAGGCTGCGCCAACACAAACCTCTCCGGACTGGCTTTATCACCTCCAGAGACGGCCATGATTAGCTCCCCACACTGCTAGCCATATATCTCAGCTGTCCCACCTCCCCGTGCCCAGGATGACCCATTAAACAGAGCTGGAGAAAGAGAGAGAACATGAGTAGGAGGGATGGAAACGATGGAGAACAGAGATGCTACCTGTAGTTAGTCTAATGGTGGTGTTTACTCAGCCTCTGCGCAGCTGTGTCTGGCATTGTCTGTTCGTAGACTACCAATTCTGTATGGGTGGCCACTCCCTTTGCCACACGTGCACACACACTGGGGGTAATAACGTGAATGACAGGCACCTGATGTGGGTGGCAAACAAGCAAACAGGATAGGTGTGTATTTTTTCTGTTATATTCCCCTCCCCACTGAACTCACTCAAAAGCTCTTTTGTCCTCCACAGTTTCCCGAGATGTGATGAGGTGATATGCTCACATCCCATTGTCCTTGTTAATTACTTCCCTAAACCTCTTAGTCATCTGCCTATAATACGGCATATATATATATATATATATATATATATATATATATATATATATATATATATATATATATATATATATATATATATATATACAGTATATGTCACGCTCTGCATGACTCCCCAGACACCCAAGACTCCAAAGCTTCCTCCTAAATGACTCAAAAAGTGGATGCCCTGAAGAGTGGCTGGTTGAATACGGCTGGGGTTCTTTCAACTTCAGCATCACTTTAATAACCTTCTGTTCTCTTTCATGTTTTCTGTGTGTTAAGAGAAAATGTCCACCATAGGGTCCTCCGTCTATATATAGGATAGATGATCTTGATATGTTGGCAAATTGGACACAAGACCCTATACTGCACCATAAATTGTGTTAAGCCTGGTTGCAGACTTCTGAATCACAGCCTACATCTCACATTTTTTTTGAGTGATTCAAAAAGTTTCGGGCTCAAATGAATGGCGGTAACTAAACATTAGCTAACTAGGACTAACTAGGACAAATTCACACCACAGAAAATTACTAACAGAAAGGCAACAGAAGTGTTGTTGAGTTTTTCACCTCATTTTTTCCTTCTCTATGCACCATGTAAGTAGGTGAAGTAATGCATTAAATCTAGTCTAAATTTTGTTAGCTAGAATGCCATAATTTTACTGTTCACAATTAAAAAGAATATGTTGAAATATATGGTACACTGGTTTATGAAATATTATTTTAGATGTTGTACTGCAGTTTCAAACTGTATTAATTTAGATAATCTGCTCTGGCTGTAAAACAATTTTGCTCCAGAATTCATCCTCACTAATTATTTTGATTATTAATTAGATCTCCGTTTCTGGTGAAATAATCTGGATGATCATTTTAGCCATAATTATGCAGTGCTAACTCTTCCTCTCTCGTACACACTTTCCTCTCACACATTCACCAGGCTGCAGAATTAAATCATTACCAAGACAGAAGGATTCACATACAAATCTCACAGGGGCAGACATCCACCCCTACATGCTCTTACTGTTTTTCTCTCGCTCTCCCACATAGTTTTCAAACAATGTTTTCCTGTGTGCTGAGCCACTTGCTCAGATTTTGAATCACACTGCATCATTTCCACGCCGGTGCCCCGTCCCTCGCGCAGTACCACAACCGCTATAGCACAAATGCACATAGTGGCGAGTGTTGTCCCATAGTATTTGTGTGCAGCTGGGAGGCACCAAGCTGCACTGGGATAAATAACCAGCTATATAAATAAAGAATAAACCTCGCTCTAGGAATTTGTCTCATTGAAGATGAAAAGCATCTGCCTCTCTCTGGCATCTGGTGTAAAAGATATCCCTCAGCCGCCAAGGGTTTGGAGCACGGCGGGTAGCCAACTCTATCAGCCTCACTCTCTCTACCCACCGACATGAACCAGCGCAACGCTCGCTCACATAAAAATAAGTGTCAAAACAAATTTGTCAGCCAACAAACTTGACGTGAGTTGCACTCATTTTGCAAAGCTAACTTGGGGTATTAACTTGAAATAAAAATGGGGCCTAAATGTCTTTCATTCTGTGAAAGTGGGGGTGTGATCCAGTTCTTTGGCACCCGGAGCGGTGTATTTGTGTGTCTTTTTCTTCTCCAGACTGCTACAGCTTAACTCATCAACAATGAGCCGCTTTCTCATTACCAGTCAAGGTGAAGACGCGAGTGGAATCTTTTTTTCAGAGGTTTTAAATTATTTTAGCTGTACTTGTGGGTATTTCTAAAAAAAAAATCGACATGCAGGGAGGAGTATAATACAGCCTGATACAATCACAGCTTGAGCTTTCGCTGACGATGGATGATGATCTGCAGCATAGTGTTAGGAAATTCCTTAGGTGCAAGGTGTGTTGCATTGGAAATTGGTTTAGTAGACATGAAAGCCTGGAGGCGCATTCCTGTAAGTGACACACAGTGATGAAGAGCAAGTCGTCAATGATACCTGTCTCCAAATGTGCCCAGATGAGGCACCAGCACCGTGACTCATAAATAGCATTCCTTCCCATCATTTTACTTAACCATGACTTTCTATTTCATTGCCAAGATACAAAGAGGTTAAAGCAGAGCTCAGATGAAGAAAAAGGAAACTTGAAATTTTGCTTTGCTAAGATCTCTGCCTAGCAGAGTGTTTTTCTTGGTCTTGTTTCACAAAGAGGGTGGTCGAAGAGGTGCCCGGTGTGTGCATTTTTTCAGTGCTTCCACACACATTGAAATAGCCACATGAGTAATGGGCTGTTCAACACCTCCACAGGCTTGAGAATGGAAAGGTTTTTTCCAGAAGATACTGGAGGCATTGTGTTCCTGACACTCTAACTTATTTAGCTGAACTGAATGGACCAAAGCTGACTGGCCACCCAGCAAGCCTCAAGATATTCCACATTGTGAGGGCCTCTCTTTCTCTTTTCATAAATATCAGCAATCAGTATTGTTCAGTCGCCACTATAAACTCTGCACTGAGACTGAGCAGACGAGCTGAGAAAGTTTTCAATTCAATTCCAATAGACCTCTTGTAAAAGCTTTGTACAGAATCATTGTCAGGCAGCCCTTGAAGACAAAAAGTAGGCTTACTTAAAAACTTTTCAAACTTTTCTCATTTTAGTTTTTTTTTTTCTGAAGTCCTCTGGAGATACCGCTTTAATTTAAAGAGAGATATCTATCCTTACCATATTGTGGTCTGCTTTACAGCGTTATGATTACTCATCACAGATGGCCATGGGCAAGAGTGTAGGGATAAGAAATTTAGTTAGCTCAGTTTATGGGGATACACAGTTACTTTGTTTATAATAGCATTAGACATTGAAACAGCAGACTACAGCAAACGTAAGGTCATATATCTAAATCTCATCAGTTGGCTTAGTCATTTCCTGCACTAAATCTAATTCCTAAAAAGACAAAGAATCAGTGCTGGTGCTGTTTAATTTGAGGGACAGCCTTTGTTTTTGTGTCTCCACCCACTACTTAAGATGATTGAGCAATGCTTTCTATTTTAGAGCTTGGTTAATTATGGTTAATTTGTGGTACACCTGCTGCTGCTTTGTTGACCAACCATGTCCCCCTTGGGATGTTGTATGTTAAATGTTTATGTATGCGTACATGTTGTCATGTTATGAGATCATGCTACTTTGTGTGATTTGAAGCCATCTGGAAGACACAGTTTCAATTTCTTAATGGGGAACATTAAGTGGCCAGTGGTCCTCAGGGAGTACTGTTTAGGACGTCCTCTGGGTATTTAACTGATCCCCATTGTGAGAGGATTGCTGAGGTGCTTATTCCTGCGTCCCGACCTCCCCTTTGTTCTTATTATTTCCGCCCATGATTTCTCTGCCACACTGTACTGCATTTGTTTCCTAACTCTTCTGCTGATGTAGTCTGCATGTTACATTCGCTTCACTTGTATTTTCCTCTGCCCCGAGCGAGATTTTGTTGTGGGTATTAGGTGCCTTGTTGATCGCGACCAAAGATCTCCAGTGTTGTGTGCTCTTGTTTTCTTACAAGTATACAAAATTTCCGTCTCCTTTTGGTTCTGCTCTGTGACTTGTGTTTGATATTTCTGCTTTACTGTGTTATTATGCTCATTCAAATATATGCAAATGTATGGTGAGTTTGAATACTAATGTTTTTCTACTCCTGTTCTGCATGTGTTTGCTCTCGCAGGTGTTAGTCTTTGATCCTGTCAGAGTGGGACGTGTCTAGCAGGGGACTGAGGAGGGAGCAGTGCCAACTTGGAACATGGTGCCTAATATTCACCTGGCAGTGCCCCTCCTGCCCAGAGGGGCGTTGCTGTTCCTGCTTCTACTCAGCTGCATAGTGTTCTCCTCTCAGGCAGACAGTAAGTAACCTCATTCACCCGTGAAGTCCTGCCTTGCCTCACATACAATCTGATAATACATCAGGCTTCATCAGTATTTTGACATTTGCTACATACATTGCAAAATACAAGTTCTTTGAGAATAATTTCAGCTGTATTACATTACATCAGTTGAACAAATGCAGCACTTTTGTAGATGTTCTGTTAATTTAAAGGGACTGACTTTATTTGAATTTAACCCACTACATTGTTGCACATTAATTCACTGTAGGGTGATATTCACCGAGAACAGGCTTTCATGCTGTGCAGCGCGGAGCTTCATTTAAAATAGAATATAGATTCCATTTCCATTTGGAGTCTTTGGTGGATTGCAGCAAACACAAATAGCAGCTCGTCTAATGCATGTCCCAGAGTATAGAGAGCTTTAGCATTTGTTCTAAAAATACAGTGCATGCAGCGATGCTCCATCGGCCTCTGTGACCGGCTGTCAATCTGAATGACGGTTTTGGCTGGAAGAAAGCGCTCAGAAAGATGTGTCACCGTTGCTGCGCCTGGGGTCTCGGGGACAGCCAAGAGGCACTGCCCTGCCGAATAAGGGGTCAGGGACAGAATTAATTCAACACATGACCTCACCTATAGTGCTGTCACAGGGTCACTGTAATTCAATTATACCCCAACCCCTCCCATTCCCCCGCCCGACCACGCCAACCGCCCTGTCCTTAATACATTAGTCCAGTAGGATTTGTTTTTCTGTACCCTTTGCCATGTCTCACTCCGCCCTGTGTTATCATCTCTGTATCTTGCGGTGTGTCTAGAGTTTTACACACTACCAGTGTGAACCTGACCTTGCACAAAAAGTTTTGCACTACTGTCCTTTTTCTTGTGGTCTGGCAAGGCTGTCTTTTCTCTGCCTGTAATGTGACCGGGCCAAATCAAACCTTGACTGGAACAGTAGTTAAGTAGGAAGTGCCCCACTGCACCAAATCTATCCCCACACTTCAACACAGTGACATGTTTTTGACTCAAGTCCATTCATGCTGCTTTTCCTGTGCAACCAAAACTATTGCAATATGTTACAGTATGTCTAGTCCCTCCATTGTATCCTGCCATAGAAAAACAAACTCTTAATACTAACAACTACTTAACAATCCAAATAAGGTATGAATTGCTGCTGATTAATTGTCTGAAGGAAATGTATTAAATAACTGTTAGACAGTTTCTGGTCTATGAATAATTGGCATAGGACTCTTGACAAAGCGGATAAGATCTGCAATCTCAGTAATTTATTTATGGGTTATGCACCATGTTTATTGTCAGTTTATGTGGTGTACCTACCTGTGCTCTTCTATGCGTGCATTTTAATTGCCACCAAGGGGATGAATAAAATTGATTGAATTGCATGTGCTTGTTTGAGATCATCAAGAAAAGTGTTTTTCATGTCAGGGGCATTGAAGGTGTCAAGATATGTCAGATGCCTAGTACGGCCCAGTGTTTGGACGGGGCTTTACATTATTTTGTGCTTTTAGAGGTTACATACAATCTACATATGCCATTTTTTCCAAACAAAATAGAGTTATGTAAAGATACACACACACACACACACACACACACACACACACACACACAGAGCTTCATAGCTTCTGTTTTACTGTGTTCATTTTATGAACAGTTGATGTTGACAATGTTCTACAGTATCTTCACATTTTCAAATCTAGTCTTTTTTTCTTATGCTTCTCTGTCTCCGTGAGAGCAAGTTGCCCTTGTCTCTAATTTCAGTAATCATATCATTTACGGATAAAAACACACAGCCAAGTATTTTAATTAACAGACAGAGATACTCTGCTGTGGTCAAGTTGGCACAAGCTTTTTTATTGAAGATATACACGCCAACACTGATACATGAATAAGGAATAAGGAAAAAATTTCAGCTTAACGGAAAGATAAAAAAATATATATTTTATAGAAAAGCTTGGCTTTGGTCCGAGGTTAACCTGTGGTTATAGTTTAATGTAAGCACACATGGAAAAAAGGCCTAGACCTGTTATTACCCAGACTGTAAAGCAAACAGACATAGAATTAAAATAAGACAGTTGGGGGGCAAAAATAACACCTACCACTAATGGCAGGGTTGTGTGCATTTGATGCCTGTAATTTGTATGCAACTTAGTTATGTGAACTTGATAGTTCTGGTTTGGATTTCCTGTATTACAGGCCAGACACCAGACAGATATTATGGGCGGGGTGCCTGGCAAGTTTGTGATTACATGGGTTCAGTCTGGTGTCCTTGTGTCCCCCTTGAAAAAGTTCAGCAGGCAAAGCAACCACAGGAAGCAAACATGAGAGCAGTGTTAGGCCTTCTCCTAACATAAAAACTACTGGTTTACAGGGCATTGTTTGCTGGTTTAGGGTGTATACATTTCAAAGGTTGTTATCATACTACTTAAGATGGTACAATTCATCATGATTTAGAAGCACAAGTAAGTACAAGTTATAGCCCTGTGACATCATTCATCTTATACCGTCATTGAGTAGGCACACAATACAGTGTGATTTCTCTGAGTGCTGATCGCAGACGTCTCATCGATCCCCGGGGAGCTCAGCCTAATCAACCAGCTCCTTACACAGCCTCCTTGTACACAATAGGCCACTGGCCCACGAGGTCAGCCTCAAAGTCACACATGCCAGGCAGTTAAATGTAATGGTTATCTTTTTGTACTACTGTCATTGTGAGTTATTTCAGTGGCTTTAATAAGCTTTTGATGTATGTGTCTCCCCTCGTGCCTCTAATGTTATAATCTTGGGTGGCTTTTCATGTGAGGTGCAGCAACACCACTGAGGCCTTTGTCCCCAAGCGTGCTCCTTTCACTCCCAGTGGCAGGAGGATTACGGTGGCATCATAATTAGCTTAATACGTTTAAAATGACTTTTTATACCAAACAACTGTCTCAGGCCGCAACCTTTTAGTGTGTTATTTGTGTTCCTATACGTGCCACCGATAGCTGTATTGTAGTTTGTTAGTTCTATAGACAATTTCTAAGCCATTGTGTTTCATTATTGTCCAATGGCTAGACCACTAAGAGGTTTCCCATGGAGCTGATATGCTAATAACATGTACTCTTGGCTTTAGACAGAAATATCCCCAAATAGCCAGTGATATAACATATCTTACCAGAAGAGAGTTTGAAAAAAATGAACCTTTAAGACAAGCTGCGTAGATTGATTTGGCAATTTCTAGAGCTCGTACAATGGACTGATGTGATGGAAGTGCCAAAGTGGTTTGGAGAGGGGTGACCAGACGGGGGCTGGTTGGCTGGAAATTGGATTGTATTTTTAAGTGTCCATATGGTCACCCAGTTCAAAAACTGACAGGGGGGAGAAATTGATTCTTTTTTAATTAAAAGTAACCATATCCACCTTGGAGAGCCACTTGGAGAGTAATGCAGTTAGCACACAGCTGTGGTCCACACACATCATACAGACAGGCACACTGAGAGAGAGGCTGAGGTGGAGGGAGAACTAAACAATAGAAAATGCGCTCTGAGAAAGCAGTGGGGAAAAAGCAATATATGTGGGGAAAAACATCTGCAAGATAAAGTGTTGGAGCAACGCAATTTAGAGGTTGTGGAGATTCAATGGGAAGTTGTTTTCATAAGCCAGTGCAGCAATGTCAGAATTGAGGGAGGAAAGGGGTCATCGGAGGTTAATGATGTGAGATTAATAGTTTAATTAGGGAGCTCAATAGCAGGGCCAGAGGCAGTCACCCAAACCCTCTGCTGTGTCCCGGATTCGGCAATGCCACAGGACGACGAGAACTACCAGTGTCCTTCCAGAAAATGGCAGATGGAGAAAGACATTTTAATTATGTGTTCATAGTGATGGCTTTATTGACAAAAGACATGATTCCTCACTGTTCCATACTACTCATTACATTCCCACTTAATCTTAGACTTCTTTGAATTGAAATAATCTAGTATTACCGGAGATTTCAAAGCGTTTATGTGGATTTAATTTCAGTTGTGAGATATTATGTGGGAAGTATTAGAAGTATCAAAGGGTGCCCATACAGCTGTTCTGTCACATCCTGGTCATTGACCACAATCGGTTGAGATTGGAGAAATTCAAGA
This sequence comes from Lateolabrax maculatus, assembly GCA_031216445.1. Classification (NCBI taxonomy): domain Eukaryota; kingdom Metazoa; phylum Chordata; class Actinopteri; order Acropomatiformes; family Lateolabracidae; genus Lateolabrax; species Lateolabrax maculatus. Next base: position 7,733,263 of record CM062203.1, read on the forward strand.
TAGCTGGCATTAAATAGGAAACAATCAAGTAATTTACAGGCGCTTTGCCACATGTACCCATGTACTGTTCCTCTAAGGTGCATTTAAATGCATTTAACTCAACCCAAACAGCCTGCGGACATGGAGCAGCCTAAAACGTGGTTGGGTCTCAAGTGGGAACTATTTCATGGGTAACTGGTCACCTTAGCTTTACAAAGATGGTAAATCGTAAGGGAATCAACAAAGAGCCTGGTGGCACATGTGAAGCCAGAATTTCTTTGTTGTTCCATGTCCCTACGGTAACATGATTTAATTTTTTCCTCAATTTTGGCTAGTGGAGAGTTGAATTACTTAAAACCTCCGGGCCGTGTGGGTGAGTCGATGAGAACAATGGTATGGGCTCTTTGTGGTCTCTGAGGGAGGGCTAATCTAGGGGAGGCAAATTAATGAGGTTAGTGGGGTCGCAAGGGGGTGCGTGGTGATGCATGATGAGATAACCCCAAAATGGGATCTCTAAAGAAGCTAGGGCCCATCTCAGCAGCGGAGCCACCAACTCAGCCTGTCCTGGGATCACTTAACACACTTAACATTTTCCCCATACTGGGCTATTAATGTCAGGGTCCAAGCCAAGGTTACCACTGGACTTTACCCAGCAGCATTAACAAAGCCCTCCATCAGTTACCCGAATCTCCTTTTGTACTCCCACAGCAACTTTATAGAGTAGTTTGGATTTCCATTACAAAGTTGTCACACTTATGTATACACTTTTATTACATATTCAAGCCGCATTCAAAATATACTTTTCCCTTTTCGTGTTTTGTTTTGCATGCCAGTGTCCCTGGGTTGACACTCTGTTACCTACCCACACATGCCTTCAAATGCAGAAGCCAGTTGTCCTTCAGAGTTTCAGAATAGAAAAACACCTAGTTTCATGACAGAGCAAATGGGAACATTTCATCAAGTGAACTAAATGAACATTGAAGGTGATGCAGCCCCAGGGTTATGTAGATGAGCTGTGCAGTTCAGCTGACATATCGGCAGGCTTTTCTTGTACATAGGGCCACATACTTCATAAAGAGCCTGTTCACTGGAGACAGCTAGTTATTTTGCATTTACATTTGCATTGTCCACATTGTGTGGCAGACTATACATCAGTTGTTTTCAGATAATTATATGGTGAGTCTCCAACCAGCAAGCAGTAATGGGTGGCATTGAGAAAAGGAAACTGTAAAACATATATTTGCATGCATGAAGTGTATGAATAGTTTAGAACCGTCATTTTCATTACAGCAGCATAAAGTTGTACTTTTCCACATGCAGTAGTGCAACAAAGGTAGTTTTATCTTAAAGTATAACAATTAAATGCAATGTCGGCCTTTATCTTAAGCTTAAGGAATCAGGTGGGTTGAAAAAAAAGCCACAGGTAGTGAGTCATCTTTAACTAGATTTAGGTTGGGCGCCAGTTTAAATACCACAAGTAATATAAAACCGCACACTCCCAATCGTGTGATACCTGTAACACCCACATCCTTGCTATCAAGAAGTACACAATGTAGCGTTTATCCTTATATGTTTTTTAAACTGTTGTTTTTAAATGCCCACTCCAGACACTGGTCACCAAAGCACACTGTAATTTGTTTTAATTTAAATGTCATATATTGACTGACAGACAAGAAGAGAGAGAGAACAGACTTGAGAGATGCCTCTCTCGTTCATAATCGGCTTGAGAAGATGAAAGCCATTACATTAATGTTGCTCACACTGGGAAGAGAGGAGTGAAGGGTAATTGCACTTAGAGTTCTTGTTCTTCTCTGCTGTCTTAAATAATTCACTGAAGGCTGGAAGGTCTGATTGAAAGCCAGTCTTTGTGGTCTAAGGGTATTGAAAGTTTTATGTTTTTCCTTTCCCTTTTCTCTTCTATAGGTTTAGACATTTTGTCTTTAAATACACTATCTCAGTGATGATGAATCACTCTGCTCTTATGATTTCACTGAAGTTCTGATAAAGCTCATCAATCTCCATCAACCTTCGGCCACTACGCTGTCATTGTCAAAAAAGAAAAATATTTTTTTGGGGGGTCTCTGTGTTAAAACAAGTTAATGCAGTGAGAACTGACTGTCAATGAGTGGGTGTGGATACACAAAACCGGACCATCCAGCAAAAACCTGTTCAAACATGTGGAGAAATAAGCAAACTCCACCCATATAGGTCCTAGTTGGAATTGAAACAAGGATCTTGTTGGTGTGAGGTGACGATACTACACAATGAACCTTTGTGTCACAAAGAATTTAAAGATAAAATATATTGAGGCCAAATCACCTGAGCTAACATCCATAGTGTGTCTGAATCACTTTACTTTGTATATGTTTAGTTCACAGTGAGGAGAACGATATGACGTGATTGTCACAGAAAGAACAAGCAAAGTTCTGTGTGGACTGGTCTACTGCATTACTCAGTGACAGTTGCTTTGCTGTCTCTTTATAATGTGAACTTAACTTGACAGATTTGAGATTAAAATTTAAAAACTCGATGATAAAAATTAATGAAGTTGTCCTGAAATACATCGACCAAAGGGACATTATTATGAAACACCCTGCTTCATATTATTCAGTCCTAGAGTCCCTCCACATAAATTCTAACATGTGCTATGTACATGTGCTATTTAGAAAAAGTACCACAATGCTCCTTGGTGTTTAGCTGTAAAAGAGAAGTGCAGATAGCAAACATGATGTTTATTGGTTTAAACAAACAGCCTGAAGTGCAGTTGACTTTATCGGGGTAAATAACTTGCAGGGGAGGCAGCTTTATATGGAATTAATTGCAAACAAGTTGCCTGCTAATGGCCCGAAAAGGCCTTAATGGAAGTGTTCCATTAAAACAACCAGTACTGATGCCATCAGACAAATTTCCACTAAGTGTTGCCTCATGAAAATGATAACTTGCTAATCCATTATTAATAAGAATTAATGGTTTTCTCTCTGCCGTGTGTGTATCGATCTCTGATACTCTACACCACAGAGTAGCTCTCATTGGGCACTCTGGCAGGCTTGGGAATACACTAATTGTTAGCCACACAAGTGCCATTTACACGAGTCTCCCTGCTGTCTCTGCATTTATTACAAGCCTTGCTCTGAGGCACCCAACCAAGAAAAAAAGAGAAAAACTGTATAGCTACTTAGGAAACATACCATTCAGTAACACAGCTTTGAGTGGTTCGGAACAGCAAAACAATATATACTAATGTGTGCGTACATACACACCTATTTTATCAAACCCCTTTCCATTTTATCCTGTCCCATAAACGCTAACCTCTGTTCTTGTCCTAAAATATGACCCATTTTCATTAGTTTATTCATTAGGCCCATTTTCTTGTTTTGTCCTTGACAAAGTCGTTTACTGTTTACTGTACAGTGACTGGTGTTCCTGATCACCCTGCCCGACAACCCCGTGGGATCTTTCTGCTGAAAAATAAAACACATGTAGCAATACTGGAGTTCGGGAACCCCCGCATACCTTTTCATCTCTCTAATGACCTCAGACACCACAAATACTGCTGCAGGCATGAGGTTAACTGAGAGAAGCTGTTTAATCCCCCTCACACAGAGCAATCAGCAGCCTCTAGGCCCCCTCAGTGCTGTCTAAAGCGGGGATCTATGCAGATTTGTCAATAGTCTGCCCTCAAATTTATATTCCATGTCAAAAGGGCAAACAGAGTACTAATAGCTACTACTAGACTAAGGTAGCACTTTGTATTTACTTTTTGTACATTAGGCCTTAAAAGGTTTTGCATTAATTCAGGTGTGTGGCTGCACTTTCTCAGTCCCACAAAATAAGAGAAGGAATATTGTGGGTCTTCACTTATTTGTAATGTTTTTTGCTGTGATTAACTCATTTATTCCATTTTTTGAATTGTAACATGAAAGCCTTTTGCTTGCAAACAACAAATGTGTTGTTTGTGTACAGCAACACTGTTTTGACTTGCGATCAAGATGTGTTTATCTGCTTTAATTTTGATAACCCAGTTTAGGTGTTTCCACAGTAGAGTCAGCATTTAGAGCAATGCCTTAAACTGGTAAACTAAATGTGGTAAATATGAGCCGATGAACCTCAACCCTTAAATTTTGGCACCTTGCAACCAATACTGGGTCTGACGGTTGTGGTAGCACTTTCTGCACATTGGTAGCGAGAAGAGAACGTGCGTTAAAGCCTTGTGTGCCAAGATAGGAGTTTTAAATGTGATGTATCAAAGCTTAGAAAGAGTACAGCTCAGAGCTTGCTGTCGCCGGCTGAGTGAAGGATTTGCATAGGTAGGCTTATGTGTTTTCCACCTCGTCCTTGCCATTGTTTTCATGTGACAAGTGCCTGACAGCCAGGAAAATGGGACACAGGCAGAGAAAAAAAGGGTCTAGTCTGGATTTTGTCTCTCCAAGAAAAGAACTGACAAAACCAACAGTTTGATATCCTCACCCGCCAACGGTGGCACAGTGATGGAGGAACTCTGCAGAGTCTTAGTCCAAAAATAAATGCTTCTGCCCTTTCGTTGGAGTATGTTAGGATTTTATGATTGAATGCTTGGTGAGATCTGGATTAACGATGGACAGCTCCGAACTTGCCATAGTTGCGCCTACGAGTCATAGGTTAACTATAGAAATTCAGGGGAATCTTGTTTAAGAGGATTAATGCGGGAACGGCTCAGTGAGGGCCAGTTTACCCTTTTCTTCCACTTATCCCTAAAAATCCGTATGGTTTCTAAGATCCAGTGGTTCGTCACTTAAATGTTTGTGGCAATACATAAGCTTACATCCTTTAATTTGAAGCATGTGCCGAGAACTCCTTAATGCTGCCTGATCCTCCATCTTAGCAGCAAAGCGAAAAGCCCTCACATCAACAGAACTGCTGTGGACAGATGTTAGCAGGAACTCTTGGAAGTCAGAATGGCGATAATCAAGTCTTGTGGATTCCAATTCACCACTCATGCACACACAGACACATGCTCAGGCATACACTTTTAAAAGCCTATCATGTTTGAATCATTAGCACGGCTCCCGCACAGCTTGTGTGTGTCACAGTCGCATTCTGATGCTATAGGAAAGGATTTATTACTGGGCTGTTGCTGTCTTAGTCTTATCCCTTGGAGAACCTGGACGAAAATATCATTCAAATGTCAGGTGGGTTTAGGTACTATGAAGGGGTCACAGGTCACAGATGGATGGATGGATGCGGGATTACTGTTTATCGCCAAGCACACTTAACCGCCCACTCACACACTACAGCGCTCGACAGTACACCTGAGTCGACCAGTGTTATGTAAAATGCTGTGGAATGTGTTTTTGTTTGTCATTGTTGGCGTATCATGATCGGTTTTTAACAGCACACAAACGACCATTTTAGCTTTTATCCCTTTTGCTAATTTGACAGTTATTCGACAGTGACGTACTCCAAGAAAAGCAGGTCATAAAAATGGCTCATTTCAAAAATAAATAATGCCATCTGGATCTATTTTTTGATGTCGTGAAGAGATGGTATCTCTGTGTGTACTTCAGGAGCAGCATTAAACTAACATTCCAGTTGCAGTGGGATGTGTAAAACCGTCTCACATCAAAGTGTTTATGCATGTGCGCACACTTCCCTGCAGGCAGTATCTTTTATTGTATACTGATGTACTGCTTGAAGAAAGCTCCCCTGCAGAGATGTCCTTGAGCAATGACCGAACCACCTCTCTCTCTCTCTGTAGCCAAGTGAGGTCAGAGGTTATGATAGAACGAGTGGACCTGGACCTCACTAAAGGCCCTATCCGTATCAGAAAGAGGTACAATGCTATGCCCACCTTCTCCCACTATGTTATATAAGAACCCATAAGAAAAAGAAAAGAATGGTGGCAGCCATTGCTGGATTTTCCCCAGTGTGTGCTCAGTGAGGGAAGGCTGGCGTCCCCTCTGTTTACACAGCGTAATGATTCACCCCTTTTGTGCGTGTCTCTACGGGGCGTTCTGCTCGTCACCACTGCGGTTTAGGTGTTTCCCATCTCCCTCTTTAATGACTCTGGAGATGAAACATGAGCTGACGGAGCTGGTAATAAGGACATTGTGTCACGTTGTTGAAGGCAGACTCGTATTGTGCACGTCTTAGGCTGTAAATAAAGCCCAGAGCATGGCGGCTATAGCATGGATCCAAGATACGCTCATTGTAGCATCGTGTCAACTTAGACAGGCTATCGCGGAAAAACACACTGCATTGTGCTCCTCACAATGACGTTGGGTGTGGTGCTCGGTAAAAACACCCTGAAGGCAAACAGGGAACCACAGTTATAGGTGTTCTCCAAGGTAGTCCACTGTGTTGTCGTAAACACACATCATCTACAAGGTCACGAAAATGTTACACAATATAGAAGTAGCCTTGTTTGGATTTTAGGACGTGCCAACCAGTTTTAATACCTCTAAAGCCAAACATGGCTGTTGGAATGCCAAATAACTTGATTAACTCCCAAAGTGTCTAATTTACCAGCAGCCTGCTCTTTTGTAGAAGAGTAGGGGTTTATCTGCTTATCTCTTTTTATCTGTTTGGTTTAATGCAACCCCTCGTGTTCAAAGATAGAACTGCTACTTCTTTGTCTGTGGGCAACAAACTCTGCCCTGTTTCAAATGGTGTGTCGAAGCAGAGGTGAGAAATTCAACATGATACAGTGACAGGCAGGCACACAAAGACTGGATGTTTCTCCCATGACTGAGCTGCAGGTGTGCGCAGCAACAATGCCAGTGTGGGTTTTCTCATTGTTGCCTTTGTCTGGAGAAAGTGATACCATAGATAACCAAGTTTTACATGCCGACGTGACTGGCAATAGGCACTAACATAACTTTCACTTCTCCCCCTCCCTTCTGCTCTCCTTCTCCCTTGCCCATCTCCCTCGTTCCCTGTCCATGACTTCTTCCACTCCCCCCTTTTATCACTTTCCGTCTCCCTCTGCACCCTTTTTTGCTCCGTCTTCCTGAAGGCTTGCCAAGTTTCGTCAAATCCCCAGAGGACCAGACAGGCATCTCGGGTGGAGTTGCGTCGTTTGTGTGCCAGGCCACCGGGGAGCCCAAACCCAGAATCACCTGGATGAAGAAAGGCAAGAAAGTCAGCTCCCAGCGCTTTGAGGTGAGCACTCATGCGTGCGATATCAGAGCACTCACATACACACGTGACAAAACATTAAAGGTGTGGGCTTTAGACTGCCAACTCCCTCTCATTAACACAGACACATCCACACATGCGTGCAAACTCACAGTGTTCACACAAAGCACATACTCACGAGGCACACGCAATCAATTGCCCTGTTATTGAGCATCACACCAACTCTTCTCCTCTCCAAGCGAGACCAGACAGGCTTCCCTTCTCTTTAATCTCTTTCCATCTTGATTTATATAGTCCTCTTCATCTCTTTCAGTCTTTTCACACCCTCATCCTTCCCCTTCTGTTCCTCAGCTCCGCCATCTCTGGCCTTGATGTATTACTTTATGTATTTCCCCTCCCTTTTTTGAACCCATATGAAAAGAAGGAAGTGCCTTAGGTGAGAATCACACTGTTTCTGACCAGTCTTTCCTCTGTAACATAAAGTGCGTAGCCCTGGTAGCTGGGGGTACTACTGGGTTATGTTCCTGGTTGGTATTCCTTAATATGATCTTTGTTATGGCTCTGCTGTGCATCACAATGTTTTTTGTGATGCACAGCAATGATTTCATAATATCATTCCCAACATCATGGTTGATTCTCACTTGTGTTTAAGAGGAAAGTTTGGCTAAACACACTTATATTCTACTTCTGACAAGTCTTGAAAAGAATATTGCAGCAGGACATGAAATATGTTTTTAAGAAAGTGATATGGTTGCGAAACTGGCAAATGTTAAATTGTTCTCTCAGATGAAAGATAAAAAACAAGAAAATCCCAATCGGCAAATGTAAAAGAATGTTATTTATATGTTTCAATAAATTGATTTCCTTGGAAAAGAAACATTCCTGCCCTTTTGCTTTCCTAGGTGATTGAGTTTGATGATGGCTCGGGCTCCGTACTGCGGATCCAGCCACTGCGCACACACAGAGACGAAGCCATTTACGAGTGCACAGCCACCAACAGTGCTGGTGAGATCAACACCAGTGCCAAGCTTACAGTGCTTGAAGGTAAGATAAGTCTTGTTTTTACGCTTGGTTTCTTTGTTCATCTTGCTTTCTTTCTTGCTATTTTTCTGCTGCTGTTTTTTGAAGCTTTTATTCCAATATATCCAAAAGCAAAGATGGGTGTTTGCCTTAATAATTCTTGCATAAACTCTGGGGATTCCTGGTATTTGCAGTGTCATTGAGGAGCAATGAATGGCAAGATTCTCGGTTATAAGCCTGTCCGGACCAGATTCTCGGGACATTGTCCGAAGTTCACATGAGAAACCGGTTATATAGGGCTACCCATCATGCCTGCAGGCTAGTTTGGCCTCCATGGACCTCCTTTCCCTTCTCGCCCATAGAGTTAATGTATGTAATTTATGTGGAAATGGTTTGTGCACCTCTCCCTGCTCAGTCTTCCATATCACTGAGCCGTGAGGGTGAATTTGTTCCTTAATTGATTTTAATTTTGTCATGTGGGTGCTAGTCACATGAGGAGTTGATTTCATTAGAAACCTTCAAGAAAAAAGCTCCAGTCAGCCAGCGGAAGGATTAAAGCTGTCCATAGCCATTACACTGGCATTAAAGCAGATCCCCTCTACTTCAAATACAGCCTTTCCATTTCCCGTTTGAATCCCATCTTTCTTACACCCACCCATCCTTTTTTCTCTGTCCATGCTGATTTGATGATATCATCGGCTTTTCTTGCGTAATCTTCCCGAAGGGACCATTCTCCTGCGCAAAGAGTTTTATTTCTGCCCTTCCTTTGCACTGTATCGTGAGGAATGGTGTTGCCTGCACAAACAAAAAGCACTAACATGACATGAAGTGCACATGAATGAGATGAGATTAATCACAGTGTTAGTGTTGGGGGGAAAAATAGGACACTGAGTTTAGATTTCCTCAGTTAGTGGAACAGAAAGACGGACAACAGTCTTACTCAACAGTGAGCAACTGTTCTCATCAGCAGACGTGCTTTGCATGAAGTCGTTTCCGTTCTGTGATCCTGTGCTCTGTGTTGTTGCTGCTAACGCCAGAGTCAAGTACCATACAGTCACATGCCATATGATGGATGCTTTTTCTCTATAGGGCTTTACTAGTACACATTCACTGCATACATTTTCAGCATGGAATGGGAGACCAGACCTTTAACCATGGCAGTGTTACTAACGCTGTCTGTGTTTTGGCTTAAACCAACATGAGAAAGAACAATTATTAGTATTATTATACAATCCTTATCTTTAATCGTTTATGATAATATTAATATGAGCGGAGGTAATATGGAAGGGTCTCTAGGGTTGACAATTCCACCAAAAATCAACACTTGAGTCTGCATCTCTACTCCGAGCTAAGCTCATTGTTTTGGTCTGACAAACCAAAACAGTTGAGGTTTATAAAAAACTGAGTACAGCTGCTCTCAGCCCACAAGCTCACGCAAGCCAGTTCTACGCTACCTGTCCAGAGTGAAATGGCAGACAGCCAACGTAAACGAGAGGAAGGTGAAGCTGAATATTTCATTGAACATTTAGCAAGGCAAAGAGGGAAAGATATTTATTTTCAAAGTAGGACTTTAATAGTTTGTTGCCAAGTTGTTTTTGTATCTGTTGGATGTAAAAAATATCTGCCAAAACTGATAATGATAACCTAATATATCTTTATACAGATAGGAATTGTTGTAATAATGTTAATTAATTAGACATATAGTTGAATGTAATAAAGAATTATAATTTAATAGGTGGTTCATCTTTTGTAATATTTGTGATAACCTTTTTCAGTTAGTCTGTCAACATTTTCTTTTATATCAGAGGAAGACTCGTAAGTATTAATGCAGTCACAGAGACTGGCAAAGAACAGAACCACACATCATATTTAATCAAAATAACTCCTTCAATATGCTCGTCCAGAACCCTGAAGATGTGCTAGACAACTTAGAGCCCGGTCATACACGCACGCCAATGTACAACCATACACACATTCATGCATATTCACTGACACAAACACGCTCACCCTCACGGAGCAATGTTGTCAGCTCCGCTCTATTTTTAGACTATTGTTTGTAGCCCAGCGATACATCAAGTTTATATCAGCAGCACTACACAAGAAAACTCTGGGGCAGCACCAAACAGACGGAGACTAATGATCCTCCTCCTTAATGTGGCGGTGGTAGCCTGAAGGTTTGAGAAGTTGGTGTCATGTCAGAATGGTGCTTTTTCGAATCAAATGATAAAATCTGGGGAAAGTGACCAAGAAACTTGCTGAGCGTCTGTAAACTTAATTTATTGGGATCCCTTTAAAAAAAACGCACAGAACCAGCAAAGCTGCTCAGTGAGGACTGTAGCTGTCCCGAGTACTGTAGCTCTCCGGATGTGAATTTGTACAGAGAAAATAAGCGGAGCGTTGCTTAAAAACATGCCATGTCTCAGTTAACCTTCCAGGTTGAAAAATGACTTCATAAACAAAAACGTATTGTTTTTGCATTCCAAGAGAAAAGCCTCACACTCCCTGCATGACTTAAAGTACATGTGACTTTGCATCCACATGAAGTTGTCATAATACATTGATCCAGAGAGGCAGTGAAAACGGTGAAGTCATTATACCACTAAGTCGATCTGGATTATAGGTTTTAGCAGAGCAAAGGAAGGTTGGGCATTAATTATGATTATTTCATATACTGGCTCTTTATTTTGTTATGCCAATCCTGCAAAATATGGATTATGACATTAATATCGGTAAAGCTTTACACATGCTTTCAGTGTGCTCGAAGGAAGGCAGTAGTGTATAAAGGAAAATACCAAGGTTCAAAAGAACACTATGGTGTCTGGATCACTTGCTTGTGATTTTCCAATGGGTCCATGTGAATTTTGTGTCAGTACTGCCAACTTCTCATGTTACATCAAGGGATTAAATGCATAGAAACACAAGTGTCGAAATTGTCTTTTATGCTGTTATGTGTACAGATTTTAAGTTGATTCGCTGGCTGTTACCACTTTTGGAGTTAATGTGACTGGATCGAAGGCTTTCAGATAATGACTAAGATGAATGTCTCCCAACTTTGTAGAAAGAATTCAGGTTGTATATAAATGTATATTAATGTGCGAGTCCTATTGGACCTGTTCCTCGAGTTCTGTCCCCAGAGGATGTTATGTCCAGTGGTCCCTGTGTTTTTCTTAAGTTGTGACTGTATAGTTTAGCCTGTTGCTCACCTGTGGCGAGTTGCAAAGGCATATTTTCACACCACAGCCGATTCGGGCTTTAGCGCTTTTGTAGTCATGAGTCTCGAGTCACTCTGTAATTCTGTCACGCTGTAACAGCCCTGCTCTTTGTTCGTGGCGGTTCTCACGCCCCCACCCGAGAGGTCACACCACTGAGACTTGCATATGGGCACAAAGTCAGCTCAGCCATTCTCATTGTGTGTGTGTGTGTGTGTTTGTGTGTGTGTGTGTGTGAGACACAGTGGCAGAATGATAAAAACAGAGAGTTGTGTTTCTTTATTGTTGTCACAGTGTCATAAGTCAAAATCTGAAGCCCCTTGACTATAATCATCTTTTTTCTTACATTGATATTTTGAATAATGGTCTACATGCAAAATTCCTTTTGAAATGTACAATCCTACATAGACTGTGTGAGTAAAAGAGAGAGAAAGTCAGTCAGCTGTTTACAGGTCTGACCTGTATGGATAAATAATGATGCAGACGATGTTGAGAGGTGGTGGAGGTGTGATTGAGTAACATTGTTTCTGTCAGTCTTTTATTCCCTTTTCTCTTCCCCTCTCTTTCATTTCTGTTTTTGCCTTCTTGTCTCTATAACTTTTCTTTTTTTTGTATCTACTTTCTCTGCGTTGCCTCTGTGTTTCTCTCTCTCTGTTAACTATAGTGGACAGTGTGGTGGTATGACGTTGTAGGGTAGTATACAAAGATGACCAGAGGGAACAATGACTCATTACTTGGGTAACAATGCGGATGTTTTGACCTTGGGCGCCCCCCCTTGAATTGAACTGCCTCAGTAAATGTTCAGGTAAATGGTGCTTGTCTCCATGATGTATGAAATAAACTACTGCTGGCCAAAAAAGACATCTCAGCTCACAACATCAGTCTTAAATGCAGTGTGCTGCCTGTTCTCTGTGTCAAGGCAATATTTCATATTTTCGTTGCCGTTAACATTTGATGAGCATGTAAAATGCAAAATGCAATGACTCAGATCAAGAAATGACTAAGGTGGTGTCAAAACCATGTCATGACACTAACGGTGAAGATAAAACTGCTCTATGGTGCAATTGATAGAGTGACTGTTTTCACGATTGTGCGCTGACAAGATTTCTCCATAACCAGAGAACATTGTTCATTTGCCTATACTACTGACATTGTTTATTGATACAAAGCTGGTTGAAAATCTGCAAAGTTTCCTGGTTTTTATTGGCCTTTATAAGCAACCAGGGAATTGCAACATTGACAAGTCCTGGGAAAGGCCTACAGCGACCGAGACATAAATTAGATAATAAATATATTAAATAATAATTCATATTTTCAAAGTAAAATCTCCGTAGTAAAGAGATACAACACAGACATCAAATTGTTGGTCATATATCACAGAGACGCTGTACAAACATTAATGCTGCTTTTATTTCCTTTTATGGTGTGAGAATAAAATGGCTTGCAAAACTGTATCTGCTCTGGTCTGTATTAGTCTTGTATTTCCAAAACTTGAGAGTTTGGAATCTTAACTCCGGCCAAAGTGGTTGTAGCCATTTGTATTAATCAAATATCCAATCAATACATGAATCTTAACCTTATCTGCTTACACTCACCCACTGTAACTTTTATTAGTTTCAGAAGAATTTGTTGAAAATGTTCCTTAAATATGAGCAGAAACACTGTGACTTTTCTGCTGTGCAGGAGAACATTCTCTTCTCCTTTGGGAGACAGCGGTGCTGTCTCTAGAAAGGAGGAATGTTATCTAATGGTACCAGATCAAAAGCCCCATCATTACCCGAATCCACTGCTGTCAGAGCGTGAATTAGAAAGGTTCTCCTTCAGACCAGCTGCCCACCTTTTTTGAAGTTTCTGAACATGTAATGTCGAAAAAAAATGTAAATTTTTGAAAGGTCAAGTGAGAAATATTCAAAGCTTCTGCAGTGGAGAAAAAATACCCTGTTGCTTGGTGAAAACATGTCAAACATCAAACTTTGGAGTGATACAGCTCCTTGTAGTATTAATGGAATTCTGCCCTAGGAGTCCATTTTATGCCTCTATAATGTTTTGATAGGAACAGAGGCCATAATTAAACAGCAGGGTTAAAAATCAGTTTTTGCACGCAGTTTGAAAATTCCAAAATTAAGTTCAATACAGTTTCCTAGCTTTACTGTGTTGACTGTGTTTAGTGGTCCTGTGTTTGGTGGAAGTAAACAAATTACGGCATCACCGGTTAGAGAAGGCCTTTATTTGCTTGGCATGCATTATAGTCCCTGGTGCAGAGGCAGAAATGACTGCGACACAATGGCAGTAATAAATATCTCAGGAGCCAGGCAAGTGCGGACAACAAACCTGACTGGATAAACAGCATAGAAATCGCATTGCGCCTCTTCCTAGGCAAGATAAATACATACAGAAGCTGTATCGGAATGATTTAATACCAAGCCCGGCTCCTCCAACAACTTAATCCTCTCCTTTCCTTCGTGCTATTCAAATCATCCACAATGACAAAAATAAGGTCTGTTGTGCAACTGCTTTTCCCCCACATTACTTTTTCACTCTCTCGGATTCTCGTTTTGAATGCTGGTGGTTTTCTGTAATATTCCTGCTCCAATTTTAATAGCTGTTCATGTTGTTAAAGAAAGTGAGTGGTCAGTTCCTGTTTAACATTTCATACTGTAAGTTGTTTATGAAAATAATGCAGCCTGTAAAGGTTTACCAGTAGAACAGGTTTGGCTTCCGTTTCAGGAGGGGCTGTTATTTGTTTCAACATGCTGAAAGAATACATAAGCACAAACTTGCACGCACACAAAACTATTCAGGGACACGCATCCCCTCTCTCTCTCTCTCTCACACACAAACACACACACACCCTGATCTACAGGTGTACCCCCCCTACTGTATTTCTGAGCTCCATTGTGACGGTCTATGTCACAGATTTAATTTCTCCCACCATCTGCTGGCTGGAGGCCCAGCATCGTAGATCATATCCAGCCTGACAGATACAAACTGCATCTGTCTATGCATGCTTCTCCCAAGGACTCACACAATATGGCAGGGTGGAATCACCCTCCTGGCCACCCAATCTGCATCCTCACTTTCTTACTTCCAAGGACTTGTGCATTGTAAGGGGGGCAGATAGCTTTTGTAGGGTTGGCCAGGGCTGTAGCACGTAGATTGACAAATGAAAACACAAAGGAAAAGACTACAAACATAAACTTGTTTTCAACCTTGTAAAATCAGTCAAATAAATAATATCAAAATGAATAAAACATTCGACACTGCCGGATATTCTTTCCTCTTCAACCAGTCAAGCATTTGGTCTATGCACAGTGGTTTTGGGGTTGTTATTGGTGGCTTTAAGCAGCAGCAGCCACCTTGCTGGAGTGTCCTTGAGCAGGACACTAAATCTCTAAGAATCCCTGCCAGTTGTTGTATATCTGACCTTCTGCTCTAGTCTTTCTGCGTGTGATCAATAAATTATCATAGAAAATAAAAATCAACCGGAAAGGAGACTACCAAAAAATGTATATCTTTGTGAAGGTGATCTTCTCCTTTAAGTTAAATAATTTAGGATGAATTTGGTACGATCGATAGATAATTTCAAATTATGTTACTAGTCACACTGACCTTGGTTAATTGATTTGTCCCGTGAGATTTGTTTGACACCGGACTAAATTTTATCTTATATTCAGACATCTGGATGGAGTCATTCGTGCTTTGAGGCAACATTTTATCGTCTGTACTTGTCCATCAATTGCTCCATGCTCTTGGCAAGCTGTAGCTGTAAAGACTGCGATGTTTGTTATGTCTGCGCTGTCAGTGCAGATCACGTTTATGTCCTCAAGGGATAGCGAGAGAGAAAGTGAGAGGTCAATGAGTATAAATAACATTTAAAAAGTGGTTGATAGGATATAGGAGAACCAAGAGAGTCCAATCATTTTATGGGAATTACTGCAAAATTAAAGTCTTTTTGTGTTTTGGTTTTCTCAGCACAGGTGGTGAATTAAAAGTCACTTGATCATTACAGCTCTGTCTGCTTCCCACCACTTTCTAAATAGTTGAAAGCATGTAATTTGGTATTAAACTTCAAAACCTCCATCCTAATGACTCGAGCGGATTTACATTTCTCTAATTTACCCCATAACTTCAACCACTTTGGGAAAAATTTAACATCATGAAAGGTGTTACCGAAAGGGAAATTCTGGGACATATTTATCCTATTTAAGTGGGCCAGTGGTTTTCAAGTGTGTTTTAACATGTCAGAGCGTTCCAGTTCCTCCAAAACAACACATTTACTCAAACTCTAAGTACAAAGAGCGAGAAAAAGAAAATGGGAAAATTAATGTAAATCAAATTATTCCCTTTAGTATTATCTGATGCATTGATGATACTGATGTCAACTCCGGTCTTTTGGGGGAGTCATCAAAACCATTCCTCTTGCCTAACATTAACTAATTATGCCCAGTTAAAGATATCTTTGTTGTCTCTTGTGTACAGTCATCTGCAGAGAATGGATAGACAATAATAGTAACAGTTGTACAGTAACAGTCCTGCAATAAATTCTGCTTTTGTTTGAGATCACCGGGGAAAAACAGGAACATCTCATAATATGTTACCCAATACAGCACCATAAACTACAGCTGTACAAATTAAAGTTGACTCATCACCACTTATTGCCAAACTCTTCTGCTGGATTTCCTAGGATTGCATAGGTCTTCCTGTTAATATGTACTCACTCCATACTACATGGCTTGTACAGTAAAACATTGGTGCTTCTGGCTGTTGTCTTACATTTATTGAGAGCAGAGCTGTAGCCTGTCACTGTTCTTAACTTGAAGTTATGGCCGCTGTTGATTGTCAGGACATATTGAACTACTCATCTGGAAGTTGTCTCTGGGCTTCAGAAGATATCGGAGATGTGACAAGACATGCACATCCGTTAATATCTGCACATTGTCAAGAACAGACAGGGATATCTGTGAATTGACATCTACTATTAAATAACTGCCACACACAGCTGCAACAGGCTTTCACTATTCAATTACAGATTTTACTGAAGACTTGTTTGTGAGAGCATGACCGATGTGATTATCAATAATGTTTCACCATGCGTGTATATAGAATGACGTATTGCTTTCTCCATTAGTGTTAAGCGAGGTAACAGGTCATCTTCTTTGCCTTTTGTTAGTCCCTACATTTCTGTGCACTTGCTCCTGATTATCTGAGCCGAGAAGTCTTGATTGTGTGTCCTGTTTCATTCTAAACCAGACAAGAGGCCAGCTGGGAGAGAGCCACACATCTGAATGAAAATGAAAATTAAATATTATTTTCCCAGAAATATAAGCCCTCGCACTGAATATGAACACACAGGGTGATGGAAACTGTCACTCACAAATGTGCACCTGAATCGAATGTTATTTGAAGGGTCAAATGCAAGTCAAACGCTTACTTACACTTTGCAGACAGCTACAGTATAAATTTGATTCAAATCAATTTGTTAATTGCTTCCTACTTTAGTTAAAAGTGTTTTGTGCTTAACCAAGTTTCAGCCTGTCCCCCAATCGTCATGCCATTCTGCAATTTTGTAATTCAACAGTTGTTAATAAAGAGGGCTATTACATTTAATTTCCTCTCCATGGCTCAGGAAAACCATAATAATGTAAATGGTAAATCAGAAGTGGGCTAAAATGAATTTAATATAGAATATAATAATCCTAAAAAAGGTTGATAAACGCAGAAGTCGTATCTGACAATGCACAGAACTCAATAAAAGAAATTACTTTTTACAGAGAAGCACAATGTATTAAACCCGACATTGCTGTTGATGCAGTAGTTTTGACTTTTAGCTACAAGTGGTTTATTGACATAGTGTAGACCAATAAGGTAAATTATTTTTTTTCATAGCTTTTACAGTTGCTTAATATTAAAAGCCCTAGTTCATACTGTAATTGCATATTGTATTGTATTGTTTGGTTTAGTAAAGATGATTTCATCCAAAGGCTTTGATGCTGATAACAGCGAAAGCAGCCTGCATCTGTCTCTGTCCGTCTCTGAGTCATGCAAAACAAATGATTAGACAACACTCCAACACAGACAACACTGCAGAAAAATAGAAATGTCTGTACAATGTAAGACAATTAACAATCCAATATAAAAGCAAACTGATTTACCCATATGGTAATTTATAGGCCACAGTTACTGTTTTGTAGTGAATTCATTTTTTGATAGTGCTTTTAATGTTTTGCCAACCCTTGTTTATTAAGTACAACACACCACCTCAAAAATACCAATGTAACACATCACTGATACAATCCCACCATGTGATATTATAACAACTTATTTCCAGACTTGTATTATATTGTATTTGCTGCATTTTATTGTGCAGAAGTTTCTTTTGTATAATAATAGAAAAACAACACACAGCGCATCAGAAAAAAACCCACCTGACTTTAATTTGTTAAAAATGACGCCATGGGCCTGTACTCCTGCAGGTAAAGTGCAAGGTCCACCTTAAAGCTCCGCAGGCCAGTGAGTCAACGGCTCCCCAGGCCCTGACTGGCTATGGATGGATGGGCCCGCTGCACGTCAGGGGGGTTCTAATACCTACACTCAATGAGCTGGCTAATGGGAGTCCTTTCACCCTGACCCCATTTCCTCACACATTTACACACCAAGCCCTCTTGGCTTACCCACTGGGCCATAGAGGGCCGGGGAGAATGGCCTGACTCACTGACAGCCTTGTAGCTTGGCCTTAAGCTTTACATTTTTGTCATGTTTAAGAGGCATAGTTCCATTTTCTGTAAGCTGTTAAGCTGTGTTTCTCAAGGTTGAAGTTGATCGGTCTGCTTACAGCTGTCAAAGGCTCAGTTGATTTTGCATGCACTACATCTGCATCAATATTTTTAACCTGTTTTGCAAGGGATTTCACAAGGTTGACTGAGCAAGCAGGCTTGGTTTCAGGTTTGCACTGTTTAACACTCACAGTGTCAGGGCATGTTCACGTAGTAGTTTGGAGCACTTGTTCTTTTATTATTTGTAATGTAAGAACAATACCTCACCCAGTTATTTACTGTTATTTTTGGGGAAAGCAGGTGTGTCCTTTCCTGACGAACTTGAGTGAAGGTTAGAATCACTGCACAGGATTGTTGCAACTACAGAAAATGAAAAAATAAAATGGCCAGGGTTATTTTAGGCTTAGTTATAGGTAGTTTTACTGTAAGCCTGATGATATGTAGATCTAATCACTTCTTAAAACATTTATAGCTGCAAGCCAATTCACTATAAGCACAAAAATGTATCAGCCATCAAGCAATTAGTGATCATGTTTTGCCCATGTCATTAGAGGCATTTTACTCTTGCCTCCTTGCTACTTTTGACCAGCATTGATGAAATTATTGCATTTGCCTCTTTCTAGGTGAGCAGTTTATAGGTTATGCCGAAATGTGATATTTTTGAACACCCATCACTTCTCCAAACTACTACAAAGTTGAGGTTGTCGACACTGACTCACAGACTCTGTGTATTATTCATTATCTCTGACTGAGAGAATAAGTTAAGGCTGTCACAGGAGCCCAGTCAGTGAGGATTTAATTAACAGAACCTGCCACATTCCACTACATCCACTGCCTTTCGCAGAACTCATAAAAGCCATCCCTATCTGCCGTAATTACACTAAACATGTCACAATAAAGCTCTGCTGATGATTAATTTGAGTTGTGGAGAGGATCAATTAATTCATTTATTTGCAAACCGCCGCTCTGCTTCCTTTTGTAGACCGATTTCATTACCCGTCATGCTTCCTGATTTCCGTTCCTGTCCTTATTCTTTTTTCCAAGACACCTGGAGGAATAGCCTGTCTTATTAGCCACATCGTATTACCGCAGAAATTTACCATGAGCCCTTAGCTTTTTCCATCTTAGAGGCAGTTACATTGAAATGAGTAGTAAACCACAAACCGTGTACTCCGTAATACTATAATCTCAAGGGGTCTTCAATCAAACTCCTGTTGGTAGGACCACAAGGCAAGAAGTAGAGCTGTAATCTCAAAATGAAAGCCTACAGCTGTGCTACTCATATAGAGTAGTTAATGGAGGATGTGATTTTGTGCAGCAGTGCTTGTCCCACAAGGTGACTCGGTCAGCATAACCATGTGAATTCAGAAGACCACCCTTGGGTTGCAATAATGGTCGGAGGCCACGGTTATGTACTAACCAGTGCGCCGCGGCATAAATAACAGGCGCGGGGTATTTGGCAGGGCTGTAGATCATACTGACGACAGTGGAAGTATGATATCAGATAGGAAAAAAAAAGGAGAAGTAGAGATGAATAGGAAAGTGGAGAGGGGGAGCTGATAAAAACGGAGAGAGGCAAGGAAGGAGTTGGGGGGGGGGGGGGGGGGGGATTGGATGACTGTTATTGATTATCTGCCTGTAGGCGAGGAAGTAAGGCCAAATGTTCTGCTCAGCCAGACAAAAAAGTGTATTATTTCAAAGGTCATGGCATGCATTACAGTCTTTTTACTGCAAGTACACTTAGATAAACAGCAGAATAACAGCGCAGTGATACTGCCACTAGCATGTAACATGTATCAACAACCGCATTAACAGTGTTTTTGTTATAACTGTGTTTTTGTGATGGCCCGTTGCGTGCAAGTGTGTCTCTGCGTGCAATCCTGAGCACTGTTTGTGTGATGCACTACTATCACTATAGCAACTGCCATAACACCTGGTCTAAGAGAGAGCGTGCCAGAGACAATTGGCTTAACAAGATGATCGGACATATTTTGATGCATATTTCATTGCACATTGTACATTTGCCTTCATTTCCTTAGAGATTTTCACCGTTTTCATGTCATTACAACAGTATTACATCAATGGACTTCTTGCCGGGTCTTTGATGTTGGGGTGTGCCATGTCGTCCCTGCTGAGGAGACCTCTGCAGTAGGAGCTCTGCAAACTAGTATTTCTCTGAAGAGCAGGAGGGTCCTGCTCACATGCCCCTCATGGCAGAACATGTGAGAGAACTCCTTGCCCTCTGATGTTTTGCAAGTCAAAAGCGCCCAGGCAGTTACATGAACACCAGTACAGTCTGTCTGCTTTTCTGTGGGTCCTATTAGTTGCTGCCTGAATGTCACAGGATTTCCGACAGAAACATCTGCAAGGACCACCATACCAATCAAACACATACAAGGTGAAGGTTGACTGAGCCACAGGAAATGTTAATGAGCAACAGCTGTAACGATGCATTGTTGTTTAACGCTGTTATCCCCAGATTTGTATCCATTACCACTGTCCAACAGAGTGTAATACCACCATCACCTTTGTGTTCCTCATAAATCCATCCATCCTTGAGCAGCACAGAAGGCTGGAGCTGATCTCAGCTGACCCTGGACAGGCCGCCAGTCAATCACAGGGCTGACACATAGAGACAGGAATCCGCTCACAATCGCTACTACAGGGCAATTTAGTGTCGCCGATTAACCCAACCGGCATGTCTTTGGACTGTGGAAGAAAACAGGAGCAAGCCACACAGTCATGCAGAGAAAAATACAGACGCTACACCGAAAGACCCCAAGCCAGCTGGCAGGTTTGAACACAGAACCTTCTTGCTGTGAGGTGACAGTAGTAACCACTGCTCCACTGTGCCACTCCTCATAAATCCTTCGCAGTTAAACATTTTCCAAGTGAACTTGCTGAATGTTTTACACACCATCTGCAATCCAACTATTCATAGAGCTCTTCTAGTTGAACTCATTTTAGCTTTGGCTTTCTGTTGGCACCTCCTGCTGCAGCTGACACCTCTCACACACTTCCGTGTCTCAGGCAGATGCAAATGTCTGTCTCAACGATGTTCTTGGCTGGAAACAGCCGCAGGCCATGCGCTTTGTTTCTGCAGACGGCTTGTCTGCGTTTCACTGCCAGATTGACTCAAGACCAGTTGAGACGTAGACAACAATTATTGCACTATATTTAGTTCTCCTCACATGTTGGACTAGCAGAAAGGTGAATAATTATAAGGGTTTATTGGTTAAACATACAAAACACTGACACCTCAAACAATGTAGTTTTCACACCGAACACATATAACAAAATAAATTGCTCTTTCAAACATTTAACTATTAGTTTTGAGTTAAATGCTACACATCGTCACACACAGGCAAATAAAATTCCAACATGGCCTACATATTCTCTAGAAGGGCATAAACCTTTTTTACCTACAGTATAAAGACAGTGCACTGATGTATGTTTAAAAGGGTAGATTTTAGAGCAGTAATATTTCATGAAGCAAGTGGCTGTGTTGCTGTCACTGTGGTCCTTTGGTACGCACTATCAAAGGAGACATCACCTTTAATTGTTGTCATCCATCACTTGGCAAAAGGCACACGTGCAGATCATAAGGCCTTTTATTTCTTGCTCGAAATGAGATCGGCTCAGATGTATAAGCCAAAGAAGTTAAGAAAGGCTCACTCTATCACCTTCATTTTTGAAGGCACACGTTGATGCTGAATTTGATTAACTATTGATAAAGAATGAAGCAAGAAGTTGTCTGCAACTTGCAAGCATCCACCCAGATCCCGTTCCTGGTGTAGCAATAATTTCTCATGAATATTGCTAGACATGTGTTTCATGACTGCATGTAGTCTCTGAAGGGACCTTTCTCTGGTGTAATTCTAACTTAAAACATTCATAGCAGCACATGTCATTCACCACCTTTTGCACTCCAGTATAAGCAGGAAGGAGATACTAGGGCATGCTGAAATGGAAATGAGGCAGACTTTTTTTTATGCAGAACTGTTGTATCTCGTGCCACTGTGTCAGGGCTCCCCTGTTATGAAGGAACTGGGGTGTCTGGAGTGTTTTCCCCCATTGAGATGAGTGTGTTTGGGTTGCGGGAAAAACGCTGGCTGACATTAGTGTGGGATTGAGCTCCAGCAGCCTCCCAGTGGGACAGAAGGACAGGGACGGGTCTCTTTCAGCAGGGCTCTGATTAGACCCATCGCCCTAGCTGCCACGCTCCACTCACACTGGTAATTGGAGCTGGCAGGAGGTTGGCATGCACCCCTCCCCTGCCCCCACCTCTTCTCCTCCCCTCCCATCTCCTTTTTACTTTTTTTCCTCTCTCTTCTCTCATCTAAATCTCACCTCATCTGCCTGTGACTGTTACAGCAGAGGCACACCTCCTTGACACAATAGTTTATGTTTACTGTATCAAGTTTTCTTAATTTCACCAATTACCATATTATTAGTGCCTCTTCTTTCTACAAGTTATGTTGCCAATATTTCCCTATGCCTTTTGTGTATAGTCAAGGCCCCCACTTCTATCCTACTTGAGTAAAACAACCACAAAACCGAATTAAGCCATCACCTTCTGCCCTCTCTTTTCTACTGTACTGCTATAACCACTGTAAACAAGTTTCTCTGCTTAGATACTCATATTGCAGGATGACTGTGTGCGTGATAAGCGGCTGTTAAGAGAACAATGGCCCTTATTTTTCACATCATGGAGGAACCAGTCCATGTGTACCTAACTTTACTTCTGACGCCTTTCTGGCTTTGCCTCTGGCCTTACTCATTTGCAAATCCAGGGCGTTGCTACTCCTTTTGGTTGTAACAACTGTTACGGCCACCATAATGCCACTGCTTTAAAACAGAGAGGACTCCTCACTATGATACATCACCTACATTATATTAGATCAGCAGCAGTAGCAATGGTTTGAATGCAGCATGCATAATTTCAAATTGTTTAGTCTGCATACATGCAGAATAAGCTACCAGTTTTATAGTTACAAATGTCAGACATTACACTGGTATTTTTTTGTTTAGTGTTTTTCTTTCTGTTGCAGAACTGTTCATCTTATTAATGGAGCGCCTATGTGACATTATCGCAGGATTTTCGCCTTACTCGTATTTCCCTTCTTGGACTAGACAGAGAAGAGGAGCTTTTTTTTTGATGAATTACACACCAGCACAAGAGGGCTGTTTTATTAAAATGCCCTCTATCTTGACAAACATCAACCTGCATTGCCCGCAGTATTTCATTGGTTTCTCTCCAAATTTCCCTTTCCCTTTTCTCTTCCTTTCAAATTAAAGAGGACTGAACAAAGGCATGTCTTTGTCTTCCTGGGATGACAAGTTGGCAGACAAGGCCAGCTGCCGGAGTTGCAGTAGTAGGAACAACATACAGGGCTCAAACTTCTTACCCAACCTCTTTTTTTTTTTTTTTTTTTTGCTAAAAGCCAAGGACATGGGAAACTTTAGAAAGCGATGTTAGATGAGGGCTGCATGGTCTTTTACTAACTATTACAGAAATTTCTTTTTAGCTTTTTATGCTGAGCATTATGTTGGCATTCTAACTTGTGTTAACCGTTAAACCTTTTACAAAAGATTTTCAAACATTACAAAGTTCTTGTTTTATTTATTCTGAAGTCTTTCATGACATTTGAAAATAAATAATGAAAATTGATTAAATAATGTGATATTTTAAAGTTGATTCACAGTGATTGTGCAAGCCTAGACTCCTGAGGCAGGTTGTTAAAATTCTTTGCAAAGGACCTGCATGTCAAAGACTCAATCATCTTCAGTCTGTAGCCTGGCTCTGGAGAGCACAATGGCATATTGGGACATACAGTTGAAAAAGCAACACTTTTGTTGTCCTCTGTGCTTCTATGAGAACAGTTTAAATTTGTTTGTAGATTGCGTTGTTTTTTTTCTTATCTCTATACCAATGAAATCTGTTTCGTTTGCTCAAGAAATGGAACTGCTATTCTGTATTCTTCTGTACTCGAGAGTAACTAACCTTGGGTATTTTCTGCTCCCAGTGCAATACACACTATGGAAACAACATTGAAGCTGAGCAGTGCTACATGTGTATAACAATCACTGTACATGCAGCCCAGCCAGTCTTCTTTTCCACAATTTCCCATGTAAGAATTCAAGAAGTGCACTATAATCAGACATGCTGTGAAAAAAATGTCCACCAGTTGTACAGTTGTTGTTGCAATGCAAACATTAAGCAGAAGCGGGGGATAGATTCTTGTATAAGCTTTGCAGCAGCTGTGTGCCTTATTCCCTGTTTGGGCTTCCTGATATGACAGAGCCGCTGACTCGTGTAATAACTCCTTTGGGGTCTTTCACCCTGTTTTACCAATGGTTTGCATTTTTCACAACCCAGGAACATTTGCCAATAATCTTAATCATAAATATTCTATAGGCAGCAATACAAGAGGGTTTGGTGGAAAATATCCCATGCTGTTATTCTAGTTTTGTCAGTGAAAGGCATTGCTCCACAAAACACTATAGCATAAATAGCCCCCCCCCCCACCACCAACACCCCGGTAAGACAAGACACTTCTTGCTGTGGATAACTGTATGTTACAAACCTGCAGGTAAATTTCAGAGGAAATAGGACAAATCTTCGGAAATTCACACACACACACACACATGCACACACACACACACACACACACACACACCTCCTCTCAGGTGATCTGTAGTGAACTGTAAGTAGGTAAGACTGGAGTTCAGCGTTTCCCCAAATTGCACCTTAAAAGAAAAAACGCAGATAAATCTATTATTTTTCTCGTCTTTGGCCACCAAACTGTCAGTTTAAAAAAAAAAAAGATGTCTTTTTCCGTCTTTTTCTTTGAAGGTTAGGGAGAGCAAACCACAGAGGAACACAGGGTGCTACTGTTACCATTATTCAGACAATGACAAATTGTATAGTATTATTTCATTGTGCTGTAGTTGTCTGATTTGTAGAGGTATAGTGATTTCAGTTGGGATGTCTGAAAACAAATCCTGTCTCGTTAGACAGGAAGTAAGCCTCACCACAAAGATAAGAGACCATGCAGATATCTGTCAACTACATCTGAATATGAGACGGTCCGGGCTACAGGCCAAACACAACGGTGAAAGGAGGAACAACTCCTGGGGATCAGAACAAAGTACAACAGTCATGCACCTAATCATACTCCAGCCATATACATTTACATATGGATTTTGGCTCCGACAAGCCAAGTGAAAGGGGAAAAATTGAGAAAATCCTATTCAAGGCATTCCTTAGACTCCATCTTAAGTTAGACAGCCTTCTTGTTGATGTAATCTTAGAGGCAATCAGAATGAAATCAAAACACATGTTCACATTATAAATGTCTTAGAAAAAAGAAAGTAGAAAGTGGACTGTTGATGCTTTGAGTGGAGCAAATGTAGTCAGTAACAAATGAGTCAGTTTTATTTTTAAATGTGCATTTATTGAGTCTTGGAGAGTCACTTCCATATTTTGCTTGTTTCACTACAGACAAGAAACTACTGTTTGTAGTTCTTCTCTGTATCATTTGTAACACATTTCACAATGGATAATCTTTAACTGAAGATATTTCTTTGAGTTTAGAGTGAACAACAACTTTCATTCCTTAATTTATCAGGGAAGTTGGAGATTAAATACCTTACACCAAGACACCTTGGTGAAAATGTTCTATCTTGAAACAATTTTAATTAATGAATTAGCTCATTTTTAGTGTGTCAGTTTCAGTTTCTACTTTGTGACATTGTAATCCCTTTCTGGACACTATTTCCTTAATGTTCCTTAATAGCCAAATCTCTGTCTTGTATTCATTTTGTTAATCCCTTTAGACTAACTATCATGTGCTTATTCTTAACCTGCAGTCAGGTATCTTGTGATTGTGAACCAAAGGCAGGAGTTACAATCATTAGCACTCTTCTAAGGATTTAATCTTAGCACTTTGGCCCCAGGGACACCACTACATATGAAGGAAAAGATAAAAGAGATTACAAGTTTGAGAGCAAGCTGATAATAGACCTCTCAAGGGCCATCATGTTTCCTCTTGATTAACGCTGTCCAGAGGTTAAATTAGGATTTATTAGGAGGGTAGGTGGTGTGTGTGTGTTTCAACCTTTGTAAGGTTGAGAAACATCTGACTGATGGACACAATGACACAATTTGTCATTACGGAGTAAGACAGTACCAAAGTGGGTGTTGAGTGGTAAATATAGCTAAGGAGCTGTTTACCCTCTTGACTAGACTGTAGGTTTTCCACAATAGAAACACATACTATTAGTGTGTGATGTCAATGGCAGATACTAGATTCTAGGATTTACCTCTTCCTGATGACATTTTGGAATCCCGTATACCAAGGCTGAGCCCGTGATAGCCTGGGACTATATATTGTTTATATTTTGATAAGCTTATATGATGTCAGTGTATATTTGAGAAAACAACTACCTTTCACCTTAGAATCCTAAATTCTGCTTTAAGGATTATATTCCTTGGATATGCTGTTACATTCATTATGATGAGTTGGATTATTCAAATAGGTTTGTTTAGCCTGCTAAGCCTAAGGCGGTTCATTTATGCATGGGTGCCCAGAGGCAGATTGCAGCTATCCTTCCTCTGTCTAAACCTGAGACTCCCCGTGCCGGGTAATAAGCCTGCTATGATAATCAATCAGAAGCAGGATTTTTTTTTTTTTTTTTTTGAATACAATTTGAAATCCAAATCATACCAGCCATACCGTTCTCCTGTAGTACATTCTGCTCTTACACACATTTGCGTGTGTGCGTGTGCGTTCTGATTACTGTTCGACCTGTAGCACCTGAAATATATTTGCTCTCTTTCATCCTCTTCTCTGTCCATGCCAGCTCAACAGCTCTGATGCACTCAACGCCTCTCCCAGTCATTGAGAGCCTACTCTGGCAGAATCTTTTCGTAAACACATTTTTCCTCTTCTTGTTTTTTTGTTGTTTTTTTTTTTTTGTAGTTTTTTTTTTTAAATTTTTATTTCTTGGTCTGTGTGTCACTGGATATACTCAAAATGAGCCTTTCATTTACAGAGAACCAGATCCCCCATGGCTTCCCCACCATCGATATGGGTCCCCAGCTGAAGGTGGTTGAAAGGACAAGAACTGCCACCATGCTGTGTGCTGCCAGCGGAAACCCGGATCCAGAGATCTCCTGGTTTAAGGACATGCTTCCCGTGGACATCAGCAGCAGCAACGGGCGCATTAAACAGCTTCGCTCAGGTAGTTGATTTGATCAAATTTTATTTCAGGTACAACTTGATTTAATAAGATTTTATTTCCTAAAAGAATTCTGATCATGTAAATATAGCAAAGGCAAGTTGCAGTGTACAAGATGCCATCAATTACCAACAGACATGAGTTATGCTAGACATGAGAATGATGTGAAAATTATAAACAAACACAGAAGTTGGAATGAAGTTGTTCCTGCAGTCTTTGACAGTGATGCATGAACTTGTAACCTTCCAAAGTACAGAAAGAGATTTTTTTTCACCACGTTGAGTAATCCTTAATCCCCTTTTAAACATGCAGCTGGGTGACAATGAGGCCAGCCAATGATGCATTAGCTAGGATTCAACCTTGCAAAAAATAAAAAAAAATCAATGAGGTGCTCTTTGTTCACACTAGCAGTCCACATGATAAATAAACAGCGGACTGCCTGACCTGGATCAGGTGGAAACAGCGCAAGGTGGAAAGATTAGTGGCTTTTTGCCAGGTCCAGTCTTGTCACTCTTTACTAAATCTACCTCACTTAGAGAGTGTCAGGCCAGGCTGCAGGTCGGAGGCCCAAAAGATTAGAGATGAGAGCTACTCCAGAAAAAGGCTGCCGCTAGAGCCGCCCAGTGGGAGACACATACAGGTCACTGGAGCATGTTCACTTGGACTGTCCAATTGCTTGAAGTATTAAAAATCTTGGCTCTATTACAAGCACAACCCAAATTAGACACAGATTTCTCAAAAATTAGATACTAACACAGCTACTTAATTGTTTGATGATGTTTTGGTAACAAGGATAAAACTGGCCCTAAAACTTGTGATTTTTTTTATTTTTTTTCTTCTAGCAAGGAACTTTTAATGAGTTTTCTTTCTTGCATATAGTGAGTGTCTGAAAATGTGCTGATATGTAATGCCCTCAGACTAACAATTCTTTTTATCCACCACCCCTTTACTTGACATCTGCTGCCGTATCAGGATTTACATTACTGCATGTGACCTGAAATGAGGCCAATTTTGCGATGGCAGAAAATGTGCATTAATTTGCTGCCACAGTTTAACAGGAAAGGAAAAGACCCAGTTCCTCTTATTGCATCACACATCCTCAATTTTGAGTGAGCACACAGACATATTTGGTCTATCTTTTCACACCATCCAAATCATTCACTCTGTAGAGATACTAACTTCTTTTCTATTTAATACTTCTGATCTGAATACTTTTTCATGTGCGTCACTCTAATTACTGTTTATGACTTTCATTCATTTCTCTTGCCCATTCTACTAACTGCTTTCTGCACTAACGCAGTCTGTACAAAGAGTGGGGGTCATCTTAAAGTAGAAAGCTTAATAAAAAATCTAAATTGTCGTAAATTGCATTCTATTTTAATGCTGCTATGAAACAAAGATACATGTTACTGTAGCTGTTGTCTCAAATACAAAAGTAGCAGCTTTATACGTATATATATTCAAGATGTCAGAATGGCTGTGTTGTTTTTGGTCACTTACAGACAACATGTACAGCCCAAAATGTATACTTGCTTTACAGCATTAAGTACACAGAACTTTGTCTCATTGCATTTAAGTGGCTTCTACTCTGTATCAGTTTTATTTTTTATTTCTATATGTGGCCTTTCAGAAGCCATATTTTTTCTCCCGCTGTTTTAAGTGAATTACTAACTAATCTCTCAACCCTGTTTGCATCAAAATTACTCCCACCTAGGTGGTACACCAATTAGAGGTAAGGATGATGGATAAGTGTGTTGGAAAATATCACGTCCACACCATTCCCTCACCTCCATATCAGACCCCCGCATTCCCCCCAACACCACATCACCAGGTTCATCCATGCTGTTAGCGCCACCCTCTTCCACCTCCCCTTCGTCTCTCCCCAACATGTTCTGTCTGCTGTTTGCTCCCTAACAAACAAATGATCACCAACCCTGATGTCAGGAGAATGGAAATGCAAAAGCAAGTCCAAGGTGATGTCTTGTAAATTCGCTTTTTCAAGGCTCGTTCTATACTGTTGGAAGTGAACCACAATTATGAACAAACACACACACACAGAAAATACATCTTTCGGCCTCTCCTCTGGCTTTTCAGCGGAAAGTGGCGAGGAGTTGCATTTTAAACTAAAGGCCACCGTCGCCACAAGAGGATATACCTGCCTCCTCTATGCAGCTCAATGGCAGCATTTGCATACAGCCTATGCAGCATTGCCCCCCAGCATGGGAACAGGATGCCTGGTCGAGATTGTTAAGGTGCTTCAAACCCTTTTTATTATAATCATCTGCTTTCCCCCCGAGTGAAAGCATGATTTCCGTTCAACAACAGTGATGTAAATAGTGGACTTCTGGGCCAAGGTAAATACATTTGGAGCTGCCAGCTGTCTGTCTCACTGTCTGTGTGTCGATGGCTCCTAATACAGCCCATATTCAATTAGATGTTTAGTTATTTACGAGTTACTGTAAAGCAGCCTTACGGTAGAATCTTATGTAGCATCTGTGGTGGGAAACAGTGAAATGACCTAGCAGAAGATCCGGCAGTGTTTGAGTTGGAAGTAATTGAAGGGGTTTAGTGTTGCGGCTCTGACAAGTGCCATAGCAGTAACCTTCTACATTCCTGTAGTACTCACACTGTTTTCTCCCATGGGAATACGGGCAGATTGACAGATTGGTGACAACCGCATTAGTATGCAGGTGCATGTCAGCGCTGAATCAGACAGTGATGAGCTCAACGTGCAATGCAAACACCTTGGAGAGATGTGTTGTCATGAGATCTGAGGTGGTGTTATCACATGTCACTGCCCCACCCTATTTCGATTCTCTTTTTTGGTCTCGTCTCGTTTCGAGTCTCCTTTGGTTGGTGGTGAACCTGTTTGTTACATTCATCTCATACTGCATGATGTGAACAAAATGTATCAGTACATCAGATTATGCTAAGTATTTTTGTCATTTTCAAAGTGCATGGTGGCTGGCTGCCTTTCATGCTCGAACCATGCTGTTTTGGAGACGTGATAACCGTTATCACTCTTGTGACGCACATATGTACTGCCGAGAGAAGCAGTTTTTAAACATATATTTTTAAATTGTGGGATGCAGGTAAGAATCCTGTTTTAGGTACTTTTTTTTTAATTTGTCAAACTACAGCTTGTCTCATCTGTCATCCATTTGCAATCCATTTGCAATTCAGTAGCAATGATAATCTGATGGTTACGGACATGGAGTGTCAAATGACGACACCAAGACAGGTCTCCTGGGCTTTCATGCTTTGTTAGAAACAACATGTTAGCCTTCTGTCTGATGACTACAGCTACTTGGGATTATGAATACTAATCCAAACCATCTGGCAGAGGAGCGTCTCCCTTGAGGGCTTCGGTGAGACATGTTCAAATAGTTGTTAATAAAACAACCCGATTATGACCTCACTGCTACTACTCAACAAAGATTGAAGAAAAGATGCCTGCACTAGCACTTGCTTTGCAGCAAAATCTTAGTCCATCAAGCAAATAATGTCTGAACAGTTCAGGCATCAGTTTTGTTTACCTTTTACTCATAAAGTGATGAAAACACAGATTGCAAAGTTGTTGATATTAGACACCAGTTTGATCATTTCTTATATAACACACTAACACTTTGTCAATTATTTCCATAAGCAGAAGGCCTAATGAAACAGTGGTGGTTATGACATAATATTCATATCCTTAATTGACCCTCAGTGAGCATTTTCTTGACAAAACCTGCGTCCATGTCTAAGGCACTTCATTATGCATGAACCTGGTTAAACTAAGTCACTACAGGCTCTCCAATGAGTCACTGTACATGTATATTTGCTGTGGGTTCATGCCAAGTTGTATCTCATATTCCACAACTGTCAAGACAGATACATTTGTTATTCCTCTACACAGGAGCTCTACAAATTGAGAACAGCGAGGAGTCCGACCAAGGGAAATATGAATGTGTTGCCATGAACAGTGCTGGGACCCGTTATTCCGCTCCTGCCAATCTCTACGTACGAGGTAAAGTCAAATGTCTCTCTCAATTCTTGAATTAATCTATCATTTCTGTTGTCTCAAGCATTTTCAACCGACAAACAACCCTGCAACCCTTTTAAACTTCTTGTCTGTTTAATTCTAAATATTGTTCACACACCAATGACCATGCATCTTTATGTCGCTCCCTCCCTTTGGGACCCTGTACCCACGAGGGTACATCCACACAGGTGGTTTCAGTTATTTTAAGTTATATTCTATGATTAGAGTTCTTCTCTGGAGTGAGCAGAGTTCTAATTACCCAGAATAAGTGAAAACACCTGCGGAAAACACTTTGATTGTTGTGGAATTTCTACACTTAAAGACTACATTTATACCGCTATTTCTCTCTTTTCTATCTTTCAACCAATTCTCCCACCATTATCCTTGCCTTGCCATTCCTCCCGTACCAATGAGCTGAACTAACCGCAACCTCCTGTTTGGCTGTGAACTCGACCAGGTGCGGCCTCTGAGACAACAGCTGCATTGAAACCGCTTCCTCCACTGGCACTAAAAGCCATGCCAGGCCTCCTTTCTTTTTTTATTTTGACTGTATCGAAAGGCTCCATTATTCCCCCCCCGCACAACCCAGAGCTTCTACAGGCATGGAGGGGTCTGGAGTCTCGGGGTTTGTTTTTGTTGTGGTGTCTCCGTGAGCAGACTAATGCAGGGCAAGGGCAGCATTGTACCCTTCCTGGAAAGAGCTGGTATAGGGGAGAGAGTAGTCTAGGTCAGCCCCTGTGTATAACACCACCATGTCTGATGTACATGAAACAGAATAGCTGCTCCAGTTGTTAGTGTGGGTGGAGGAGGGAGGGAGTGAAAGTGTCAGCGTAAGAAAGAGACACACTTAATTTTGTTAAAAGCATATATGGTGGTGTATCATATAGACTATTCTGTGGATGAGAGATTGCATTGTCTCTTTTACCATCCACCAAGATAAAATAAGTAAATTACTGTCTGATGTTCCCGTTCTAACTTAGACAGAAAATTACAAACCCCTGCTTAGAGAAAAATAAAATTTAATTAAGAGCACTATTTTTCTTAACAAAATTTTCTCTCACCAAATGCACTGGTAATGTTTTGCATCAGTGTTTAACTTAAGGAAAAGTATCCAAAGAAAATGTTTTTCCAACAGACAGAACCTCCTCCTGGATCAGAGGAATCAGAGGTAGAATCATCCTCAAGGACCAGAGCGGCATTAAATTTACAGATTAAACACTGTGAGCTCCAGAAGGTTTAGATCTTAAATCTTGACAGGGGGAGGTAGTCAGCCAAACAGCAAAGGCGAGAAAGGGATGTAAGTCCCGTCTATTAATCAGGGCATGTCTGTCACAGGTGCAAACGCAGCCTTTTCTTCCCCTCAGAGGTAATTACAGTAGTTGTGTGGCATTGCGCCAGCAGGGCCCCCAGGCCCAGCTAGTCTGTAACACCACCCAGGTAGCTGTCAACCCGGTGGCCCCGACGCCAACTTTTCCGCCAGCCTCACCACACCAGTGGAGAGATATAAGTCAAACCAACCGTAACCTTTTAAAAGTGTACTGGTCTGGAATGGAGAACAAAGGCTCGAGCCATGTTTTCACTCTGTCTTTGTAACTGCTGCAAGAGTGAGGAGACAAGACCTGGGACCGTGCTATCACTGGGCTGCTTGATTGGGTTTAAAACATGAGGGACTCAAGACAAGTGGCCTTTGACATGCCTCTCTTCCTTTCCTGTTGTTTTCTTTTTATTCTGATACAACAGAGGGGAGATTTGGGGGCTTAAAACGTCTGCTCTTAAACCTGTAAACATAACAAGCTTTGAAAGCAAACAGGTCATTTGACAACAGTTAGACAGTACAGTGTTGTTGTGTAGCAGCAGGCAAACGTTCAGCAAAAACATTAAAATTGTGCTTGGGCTAGGAAAAGATAAATACAATAATCTTGCATTTCTTAATGCATTGTGATTTACAAAACACTACAGTTCAGTTCTAAGATTATGTATTTTTTTTTATTTTTTTTCACTTTTCAATAAATGATGAGAATCCATCACTTCTAAGGATTTCATCTTCTCTGGATAGAACAGTAATCTGTAGGCTTGAAATGTCAATGAAGTTATCACTACTTGAAGGTGGCATACAAAAAGATTTTAATGGGGGAAAGATTTATGGTATTATTTTCTATCAACACCCTTCTAACACCCGCCCACATACACACACATGTTGGTGTTTTGGGTTTTTTTTTTTCCCACTCACCGTTGCAACCTGATCTAATTCATGTCTGCAGGTACACACAAATATGCTGCCACCACCTCCGTCACCACCCTTGTCTTGACATTTTAGAGCCACCAGAGAATGATGTCCTCAAATTTCTGCGTGGGAGGGGGAGACTGAAGGGGGGGGGGGGGGGGGTCTGCTCATGGATTGTTTTTCCCTTCCTGTCTGCGTATCTATTTATGTCCTTCTACTTCTCATCCATTAAGAGTGTGTGCGTGTTTTGGGTGTGCAGGTGCGCGCGCGTCTTGTTTGCTGTGGGTCGCTTTTGGTGACCCTCCTCTAAGGGAGGACTCCATCAACGTGGGCAGAATCACAAGCGTCCTGTGATTGTGCATGAACGCTCATTTGTCAAGTGCTTATCCCACAACGGAGGAGGGGTGTCAGCTTCTGTCTACTGGCACTCCTTCATATATCCATGTGACATGTCGATATGTCACAGAGGATAAAGTGCTGTATCTGGGCTTTTCTTTTACCAAAATATCTTCATGCTGTTCTATGTGTGTGTGTGTGTGTGTGTGTGTGCGTCTGTGTCAGCGAGGGAAACTTACACAATGATCAAGCCAGGTCAATTTTATGAATTTATGAAGAAAAAGATAGGATTCTGAAATTCCCAATTACTTTATATTCTTTATGGTAGATAATAATAACGCCATATTTAACTTTACATTATTGTTATAGTAAATGCAATGTCGAACAAAAGTCTGGAATTATAATAACATTTCACACCTAGTTTGTTTTATTTGATATTATAGATTTAGACAGTGTAATGTGTTAATTACAATACAAAATAACAACGATGCCAATGAAAAACAATAATATTAAATCATTTATAAAAGTGAGTTTCCCTCCCTGGGACTGTATGTATGCATTACTTAATGCTTATCTGTGCCATGTCACTAACTTCCACTGTGTCTACAGAAACACTGTTCTGTTTCACTGTGTTGTTTTCCTCTCCACTTTATATCCTTTCATTCCATCGCTCACCTTCATCAAATCACTTCATCCTCAAACAGATCAGCGTGAAGGTTGGTCATTTTCACTCTTGATTCCCTCCCTACAATTTGATGCAGATTTTGAGTAAGGTCAACCATCCTCTCTAGCCGCTGAAAACACTGATGTCCCTTCCCTGAAAAACAAAAATATTAATAACAGCTCTCCCTAATCCATCATAGTGTAAATGTGTTGTTTTGTCTACTTGTTCGCATGAATCCTCGAATAGTTCTTGCATGCCTTCCAACGTCACTCCCCCAAATCAAGTTTCGATAAGGCTTGCCAAAACACACAGGGAGTCCCCCTGCAGTTTGCTTAAGCCATTATTAGATCTTGTTGTGTTACGTAGCTGTGGATTCTTCCCAGCCACACCCATATTGTCAATGCCAACTACTTCCACCAAAAACTCTAGCTCCTTTCACCCTCAGATTTCCCATCCGCCTCTGTAGGCCAATCAGAGGTGTGTGATGGATTACTCTGGTATTCAGGTGGCAACTGGATTTGTCAGGTATTTAGGCAGCAACACCCCAGCTCTCCCACTGAGGGACACGGGTATCAGAACTGACAAAGCTGTTCTCAGGGGATTATGTCTGTTTTACCGCCATGGGCATCCTCTACCCTGGGACTGAAGGATGTGATAGGCACATGTTAGCCTAATGAGAAGAAAGACTTCCTCCAGCCTTAATGTGATGTTGCAGCAGGAGGCCCTGCAGGAAAAGTTTATTATGTTGTTTTTGCAAGAGTTTTGAAAGAATTACACACTAAAAGTCCCATCTAGTTTTATTACATTTACTGTATAACAGCTAATCATTAAAAAATGCAATAAAGTCATTCATATCAGGAGATTCGATCCTTCAGCCACACATTTACAGACTGAGCCTGTTTTAGAGTTAATGAATGATGGCGTAGACATTGTCCAAGAAAGAGAGAATGTTTTGGAAATTATATCTTCATTTGTACCATCTGCAAAACACTGCTGTGCAAAGCCTTTAGACCTATAGAATATTTAAGAATGAGCTGGCAGTATGCTGACAGGGGGATGATCAGCCATCATGGTAGCCCAGCGCTGCTGCCAGGAAGCCTGGGAGCCCGCTGACTCCATGCCAGTTTTCTCAGATATTGATTGACTGAACAGGTTCTGCTATCCTTGGGCACTTTGTCAAGGCAGTTAAATTTATAGGTATCCAGCAAGCAGGCAGGCAGAGTGGAGACAGGGCTTATTTTGTGGTTTTGATAGAGTCCCGGAGCCGTCTCTCCAAGCCGCTCTCAACAGGAGTGAGGCTTCGGGGGAATCGATAACAATTACCTGCCCTCTAGTCATTTTGTTCCACAGCACCTCTCCAAACTTAACCGCACGACATGAATTATTCACAACATTAAGTGTTCAATATACACAGGCCCCATTGACTGACTGCTCTTAGCACTGTTTAGTCTATGGAATCATGAAAGAATAGCAGATACTTTGAGCTTAATAGTTTTACATTAGGGCTGCTTCTCTCAGGTTTCTCTTTTTTCATGAGAATATGTTGTGAAAAATAGCTGCACTTGGAGAATGTTACAGTTCTGTGAGAAGACACAGCTGGCCACCAACTAAGTGGAGCACTAGCACTTTTTTCTTGAAATACTCAAAGAAAAGTCTGTTGTGCATTAGTCATACTGGAAATCAGATGTTCAGTCATTTATACGAGAAAATTGGACCAACTTCCTCCTTTATCTTCTTCTTCTCAGCATACTCAGGCTTGTGATCCCATCCCATATCTTTATCTCCTCTTTAGCTCCCGTGCATGCCTTGCCTGAGAATGTCGTCCCTGTCCTGTTCCCAGGCTGGTAACGTTACTAGGCCTGTCCGTTCTTTGCATTTAAAAATCTTTCTGGCCTATTAATGTGTGTCGCCGTTTTCCTGCATGAAACCGTCCTTATAATGTAATAACTTATCCCTTTGTACCTTCTTGTTCGCTGGGTCATTTTGTGAACTTTACATTATTATTAATATGAAACAGTCATCATTACTCTGTCCCTGACACCTCTGACCCTATAAAGAGGTTCGTTTTTACAAAAGGTTGTACCGAATAGAAGCTTCGTAGCGTCATTTAATACGTTACCATTCAAATTTTAATTCAACATTTGAATGCTGCGCAGCTTTTTCTTTTTTTCCATTTGCTTGTCTATTCATTCTGTTTAAACCCGGTATTTCTGCACAGTTGCAGATAAAGTTTCAGATAAATATTAGACTACAATAATATTAGTATTATAGTATATATAGAATTTGGTGGCCGCGTAGGATTGTTTCTTGTGTGAGCCAAAATTCAACAGGTTTTTATTCAAGAAAATATATTTGTTGGCGTTTAATCTTTCAAAATAATTTTCACTGCAGTCAAAAAAACTGTTTCCTCTCCTGCTTGCCGCATAGCAAGGTAGGCACCTGTATTAAGGGTCTAATAATAATCTATCGGCCATTAATTACGTTTATATAACCACAATAACAAAAATTAAGACTAACTCATTTAATTAATTATTCAGATTCAGAATTTTGATCGAGGATTTTATTTTTTTTATTTTTGGGGGGGTTATGATGTCATAAAATATGACGACAGAGATTCAAAGGTTATTCAAAAACCTCAATGGAAGCTTTGAATGTAAAAAAAAAAAATGACATTCAGTACAGTCCTATTTTATAAAAACAACTACAAAGGATTTATCTCAGAAATTGTGTAAAACAAACTCAAAGGCTCAAATTCCAAAACATGATGCATGATTCAGTGTGTTTTGTGGTTCAGACCTGGGATATTAATATTTTTATGAGATATCGAGCCAAGGAGTTTAAGCCCACATGATTGTATTGATTAAAAAAAACACCACAGGTCTATAAACAGCACCTCAATTATTTTGGGAAAATTCAGATGAGTGTGAACCAGGTCCCCTTATTATAGTGCGGTCCAGAGAACCAGCCTTTTCCTGACTAGAATTTCAAAAGGTGCTTTTGTGTTTTTTTTCCATTTCCCCACATAATGAGGGGAATAACAAGCATGGCTATATAGTAGCAACGTTCTGGTTCAAATTAGATTGGGGAGGGTGGGGTGAAGGGTGGGGGGGGGAGGGAAGGTGGTGCGAGACTCACATTTGAAAATCCATTTTCATGGAGACCGGTGCAAAAGAGCAATTACAGTCAAGGGCTTTTTTTCCAGAGAGACACAGAGATGTAGTAGTGCATTAGGGGAAACAAGCAGTATAAATTCTGCGGGGATAGTTTCTTGCCGTATTGTTTTGAATACATATGACCAGCAGTAGTGGGTCC
The DNA here is from genome assembly GCA_031216445.1 of Lateolabrax maculatus. NCBI lineage: Eukaryota > Metazoa > Chordata > Actinopteri > Acropomatiformes > Lateolabracidae > Lateolabrax > Lateolabrax maculatus. Next base: position 7,771,160 of record CM062203.1, read on the forward strand.
TCACTAGGGAACCAAATGTTTGGCTTTCCATCACATTCTCCATAATGAAGGTTAAATAAATCAGAGCTCCTCCTTTATACATTCAGCACATACTATGATAATGTTCAGCATATCATAAATTTAACAGGTCTGACACTGATGGATGTTCACATAGCAGTGTCAAGTTAGGTTTTCTTTACCATGTCAAGCGGATAAGTTTGTTGTGGTTGCCAAAAGTTACCAGAAAAAGATCTAAAGTGTGTAAATATGCCAGGCATTTCTTGTGTATCTTTATTTAGATAGAAAACAAGTCATATGTAAATGCTGGCTGCCTGTTTATTCTGGGCAAGCTTTTCAGTAGTGCATGGAGCCTCTGCATCGGTGTTTGCCTTGTCCCTGGCGACGTCAACGGGCCCTTCTTGTCTCCATGGGAACCCCTTTTTAATGTCAGCCTATCTGCATATCAGAACTGCACAAAGAGAGGGAGAGAGAGAGGGAGAAAGACAGGCTGAGCAGAAGGAGCCAGAGAGAGGGAGCAGGAGGAGAAATCAAACAATGCCATCTCCACAGGGTCCCTCAATGATGCAACTCTCGCTACCATTTGACACTTTGACAAAAGAGGGCCAGACATAGTCTCCAGCAAAACTGGGCTATTTTTTATTATATTCCCTTTTGTAGGCAAGAGGATAAAACACCCCCTCAAAGTTTTCTTGTGAATTTCCAGAGCCATTTTGTGACAGTCCCATTATTCCCATTGTGCTCGCCTGCACATTCGGACAAAAGCGATCAGCGCTCCATTCTATTAGCTTTTCTGTTAGCCCCGTGGTGTTATATGGGGAAAGACCATTCATGAAATCACAAAAATCCTCATATTCACCTTCAATATCCTACCTATTCACTATTTGTCCTGCTCCTCTTCATCCCCTTAGTGCGAAGAGTCCCACCCAGATTCTCCATTCCACCCACCAACCAAGAGGTGATGCCCGGCGGCAGCGTCAACCTGACATGTGTGGCGGTGGGCTCGCCGATGCCCTACGTCAAGTGGACAATGGGCTTGGTGGATCTGACCAAGGAGGAAGAGATGCCACTGGGACGCAACGTGCTGGAGGTCACCAACATCCGGGAGTCGGCCAACTACACCTGCGTGGCTATCTCCTCTCTGGGAATGATAGAAGCCACCGCTCAGGTCACTGTCAAAGGTGAGAGCTGCTGTTCTGACCGGTTCAGATGTGTTGTTCTATCTATCTATGTGTGAGGCTGTTGATTTGAGTCACGGTTGAGTCACAAGATTTGTATTTTGATGGATTGTTATAACACAGAATAAACCACTTTTTAATGGCGTCTGAAACTTCTCACATAGTCATTGCCACCCCTGTGCTTTAGTCTGTGGTCTTTTTTTTTATATACAGAGGTGAAAATGAAAGTGTGCAGCTGTTTTCAGTCTCTTAGTCAATAAGCAACAATGTTAGGGCTTGTGGGTATTTCTTACTGGATGTTTAAGTCGTTTTTTCCTTATCAAAGTGTTTGTGTGAATGTGGCTCTATCTACCCGTGTGAATGTGAATATGTGAGGGTGTTGTCTACCCACCCTCTGTTATCAGTTGTCTGTATTGATCCCACTTTCCACTCAGCTGATCAATACACAAAATGTCACAGTCATTTAGAGGGACCACAGCAATACAAACCCCCTTCTTCTAAGTATAATGAAGACCCTCTGTTTTGTTTGTATTTGTCATACACTCACAATGGGAACCAATCTTGCAATTTTCTTGTATTGTCTGTAATGACCAGACCAGTTATAAAGCACAAAATTGGGATTTCAGTTCAGCTTTTCTATTCATTCAGGGATATTGGCTGCTGACAGCACTATTAGGATTAGCTTATGAAACAATCATTTCAGTGCTATGAGTTACAGAACGGAGCAACACTCAAATGGAGACACGACCATTCATGTCTTTTCTACACAAGAGCTGATTTTAGCTGTATTGTGCCTGTATTTTGAGAATCATGGTATTGAATGTGTCAAATTACCAACAAATCCTATAAGTCCATTCCTGATATCAAAGCTAATACTTTGCGTCTCCCTCCTCAGCCTTGCCAAAGCCCCCCACCTCCCTCATTGTGACTGAGACCACGGCCACCAGTGTGACTCTCACCTGGGACTCTGGAAATCCGGAACCTGTTTCCTACTACATGATTCAGTACAAAGCCAAGTCCGCCGACAGTGGCTTCCAGGAAGTAGAGGGTGTGGCAACTACCCGCTACAGCATCGGCGGACTTAGCCCCTACTCTGAGTATGAGTTCCGCGTGATGGCTGTCAACAACATTGGCCGCGGGCCGCCCAGCGACCCCGTGGAGACACGCACTGGTGAACAGGCCCCCTCCTCGCCACCCCTGCACGTCCAAGCGCGCATGCTGAGCGCCAGCACAATGCTGGTCCAGTGGGAACCGCCCGAGGAACCAAACGGGCAAATTAGGGGCTACCGGGTGTACTACAGCTCGGACCTGACGGCCCCGCTCAGCGCCTGGAACAAACACAACACAGACGACAGCAGTCTGACTACCATCTCAAGCCTGACGCCTGATATCACCTACAGCCTCAGGGTGCTGGGCTTCACCTCTGTTGGCGACGGGCCACCTTCTGACATCCTGCAAGTCAAAACCCAGCAGGGAGGTGAGCAGCCAACCACTGCGTGTGGCTCTATGTGTTAATTAATGTGTGTACGTTCATGTGCACATGTAAAATTGTATATTTTGCCCGTGTCAGTTGTTAGACTGTGTGTTGTATGTATTTACAGTGTGTGTGAAAGGGCTCTTAAGGCTATTTGTGTGTTAGTTTGTCTTTGCCGTGAAAATGCCTTCCCATATAGTCAGTTTTGGGGAGCTGTTTATTGCTGCCGACATTGCGGAGAACATTTAGCTTGAGTAATGTGCTCTTTTTGTTCCTTTTGATTCTTCAACCTATGTCCTCTTGCCCCTCTGTACCCAGTCCCTGCCCAGCCGTCCAGCTTTGAGGCCGAAGCTGAGCTGGACAGCCGCATCATGCTAACATGGCTGTGGCCCGTACAGGACCCCATCACGAAGTATGAGCTGCAGTACTGGGAGGATGGTTCAGACAACAAGGTTAGAATAACAACATGAAGTTATTACTATTTCATGATCTAGTTTTCTCTCAATACATACCATCTCTCTTTCTATCTATCTATCTATCTATATATCTATATATTTATCTATCTAGTCCATCTGATACACACTTTTCTCATATTCTGGTTTGAGATTGCAGATGCATGAATCATGCTCTTTATGATGCAATGTCTCTGAAGTGGAAGCCGCAGCTGAAGCAATGTTACCGTAGTAATGCAGTTAAGTCCCCAGCTGATGGGAAGATTTACTGTAGTTACAGACAGCAAAGTTGTTCCGTTCCTCGACTCTATATTGTGGTGCTTCATTCAACTCTGCTGGACCACTGCACCAGTTGTAAACTACAGGACGATTAGTTTTTGAAACAAGTAGCTCTCAAACTGGGCTGTATGCTTTACTTTGTATGCATGTAGGAAGGAGAGACAGCAGTCTTGGCTTTAGGATTTTATTTGAAGATTAATTCCTCAAAACAATACAACAAATACTACCCTTATAGCTGAACATCTAAACATACTTATGTGACTGTCGTTGATTTTAATTCAGTGGCATCTTTCTGTCTAATTTGAAACCCTCCAGATACATGTGACATTCAACCCAGCGGGCTCCTATGCTGTGGACGGTCTAAAGCCTGACACCTTGTACCGTTTCTCACTGGCAGCCCGTTCTGAGATGGGTTTAGGAGTCTACACCCAGCCCATCGAGGCCCGCACCGCCCAGTCCAGTAAGTCAACCATTTTTCTCCCTTGTCTTGTCTCTCTCATCTGTCTTATCTCCTTGTTGTCCGCAAGCAATGGTTTTGTGGAGTAACAGTCACCCGCAGCCGGCTGAAGCGGGTTTAGGTTTCGGCAAATTGAGTTTCATATAATTTAAGTCAGACAGCGTTGGCAACGTGAATGTCAAGTCAATTTCAGCACAACATAAAATGCTGACAGTGCAGCCAGCTCGGTCAACCTCACGCTTCCACCACCTCCCCTCTGTCACCAACACTAACCCTCCTGTCCATCTATCTGAGGGCAGGCGCTGTGTTCAGTGTCAAAGGTACGTTTAATGTGTCTTTTTCCCACATTTGTGAGCTGTGCTGTGTTATTTTCCCTCATACCATTATGTGCTTTTACAGTGCCAGCACTCAAAATGTCACTCTCTGCCAGCTGACTGATGATTTTTTTGCTGTGGTGGCACCATGCTTGTACCACCTCACCCAGGAGGCTCATGTGTTTTACATTTGTGCTTTCCACACATTCTGTACAGAGCTACATTTTACTAAAAAAATAAAGGTTCACGTGAATAATTGTACCCTTCTAATTAGTTTCTAAATGTATTTCTGAGATGAACAAAAGTTTAACTTGGAGAATGCAACTCCTGAAACAGATGTTAGGCAATGCGTTAGAGAGCAGACTTATCACTTTGTTGAAGTTGTTGGAACAGAAACACCCTCACAAAAGATCGTCGAGTATAGACACCAGCTTGTAGGCAGCGCGTGAACAAGACAACACCCAAGTGTTATTTTGGCGTGCCATCTAGTTCATTGTGGAATAAATGTTAATTAGTAACAACTGATTTATGCGCACTCGCAATATATATATATATATATATACACTAGTGTTCTTATCGGTGTTGGTACACAGTGTTTTTTAAATACCAAAATTATTTTTGTACATATTAAATAGAGAACTTTCCAAATGCGTCAAAGAAATTCCAAAACAGCGAGAGATGAACAGTAATGTGGCACGTTAAAAATTCTGTCCGGACAGTAATAGGCCACTGTGGCTGCAATATTAGAAAATAAAATAATACAATAGACTGGACAGAGTATGGATATCTCTTTCTGAAATCTTTCCCTATTAGGACAGACAAAATCACTGAAGAGCCAACACTTCTGACAACCACAGACTTATGTAACTGTCAATTGAGATTATGAGTGGTGGTGAGTCTGTGTCCTTGTGCCTCCTGTCAGCAGGAGACTCAAGGACACAGAATTTGGAAAACAGAATTTGTATTTCATGCGACCGGAGGATTGTGCATGAAATAAGCGGCAGCCTTGGAAGGTTCAGAGGCAAATAAGCAGTGGGAAAGTGTGACATTTTCTAGTGCTGCATTTATATGTTTAGTTTAATTTTTTTTAACATTCAGAGCAATGAACATAACTGAGCTGTATTTATATTTAATTTGCTGTTAATATATGGTTAACACAATTTTACTTCTCAGCTAAGGGCTTGAAAATCTGTAAAAGTTGCATGATACTAAACGTAAAACAGAAGTTTAGTTTCAGTTGCAATTCCTAATCAAATTTTAAACAAAAGGTTATCTCTAAACCAAATATTTTACAATAATACATGAGGAAAGACTGAAACACAACTAAGCGTAAGTAATTGTAAGGTGACGCTGTTAGTATTTTGTTTACATCATTAATGTTGAAGACGGCAGTAAAATAGGTCTATATTTGAGTAATGTTTAAAAACACACAAAGTGCTGTAACTCAAACTCTTCAATTATGTGTGTGAATATACCTTAAGTGTATATGATCAAATAATTGTGTATTGGGCTTTAACAGTAGGAAGAAGGAGAGGCAGATAGAGGTACTTCATCTTATTTGTCTATAATTTTATCTCTATGAAGCCCACTCTTGTCTTGCTCATTTTTGCCTCCGAGGCGTATGTATTTCCTGTGGCGTTGTCCTCGCCCTCAGCCAATTTGACTTTGATCTAGCAGATTTTTCAGGACTTCAGTATCACAATCTATTCTGCAAATCATCAGCATTGTTCTGATTCAGTCTGTCACCTTTTTGTAATACATGTTGTGTTGTCAGGTCTTTGTAGTTTTCTGTCCACTCTCTTGTGGATCAGGGACCACCTGATGAGACCTGATTCTCTTCTCTTACGCCCTAATGTTTTGAAAAGGGGGAGTTTCATATTTGAGCTAACTGTTCATTGCGCTGCTTATTAAAAAATAAATTTCATGGGCATGCTTTGTAAGAACAACTTACTTAGAATTCCCTTTTTCTCGGTTCATTTTATTCTTTTTTGAAAAGCCCTTTTTTATAGAGTTGAATTTGTTTGTGATTGAGTTAGATGCATGTAATGTATGAATGCTATTGTGTTTGTTTTCAGTGTTGTTCTTGTTCCCTATTTTCAAATAGTTTATTGGTTTTCTGTTTTTATACCTCTGGACTTGAGAGTTTACAAATATTTTATACTGTAGCTGTTGGAAATCATTTAATCTTATTTATTGCAGTAATCGTATTGTTCCAGACTTGAGGTGTAGCTAAAATGACCAACTCTACAAAGACACGTTATACTGTATATGCTATAGCAAATAAAAAAAAAACACATTGATGTCCTTTCGGGCCAGTAGTTTTAAGCCCAAAATCGTATTGCCACAACATTTCCGGTCATTCCAATCCAAAAGGTTATAACAGAGCACCATGCTGGTTTAGTAAATCTGGAACATTTAGGAATTTGTCCCATCTGATAATCATAACAATATTGTTCTCTATTGCGGTGGCCACAAATCAGATGTTGACAATAGCTGGAATATTCATAACTGTTATTGATTATGAAATGATAGTTTTATGTAGGCTATGACTTTGGGGACAGCCCAGTGTATCTCAGCTGCAGCACTGACTAGGGTCTGACAATCACTGTTATAAAGCCCAGAGCTTCTGCATCAATGTGCGAACACCAGTCAACACTGTCAAGCACTTGTTCACATACTCGCACAGCTATGGCCAGTTTATTGCTCCCTCTGCATATTGCGAGAAGCAGCAAAGGGGGCAGTTAGGGACAAATTACGTCTTAATAAAAACATGGTCTTGTAAAATTTTGGCACATTTTATATTCAGTTCAGACCACCTTGTAGTTTCATGGCCACTCACATAAATGTAGTGCCAAACACAGCTTCAACAGTAGCCTGGTAATGTGCTTTTTGGAGCCAATCTCTCAGTCCAGAGGCAGAATCCTGTTTAGTGTGGAAGCTTTTTGTATTCAGTATGAATAAAGAAAATGTCATATTCAAACTTGCAATGTAATATTATTAAATATATCACCTTTAGTATGAATGCATATTATTTATTAATCTCACCATCCCATAAAGAGACTCAACATAGACTTTTACTGCAAGGTAAAGGACATATCCAAAACATGGAATAAATTGGCTGGACATTGATGTCATGTACTTCAGATAGACTCAATAATTGAAGTGTCAGTTCGGGAAGCCTTTGTCCACTTTACCAATGTCCTATATAACATTAAACCGTGCTTTGTTTTTTTATAGGGACAATGCATAAGCACAATCATTGGATAATACATAAACACTACATTTTCACAGGAACGGCTAAGTCTACATTCCACAGTTTTTATTTTTTTAGCTTAATTTGTAGTGTTTGTCCCTATTTGGGCTATAATAAAAAAATAATATAATACAAATAATACAAAACTACTCAGTAGGAAAATGTGTTTTTTGCAGGACAATTATAAAGTGTCAGTCTTCATATGTAGCATAATTATGTTTACATACCGTAGTGGGAAAAAAAACCCAAATATTACATTGCCATTTTGAATATTACATTTTAATTATCATATTGACTATTGTATAAAAAGCTTCCAGTTTTACTTTATGTTTGCTTGTGGTTTTGTTTATTTATTTTTTTGCTTGATCCGTGCCCCTCCCCCCTCCGTGTGGTTTCCCTCCCCTCCCCCTGCAGCCCCATCCGCCCCCCCTCAGGAGGTACATCTGACCAGCCTGAGCTCCACCAGCCTCAAGGTGAGTTGGGTGGCACCGCCCGCTGCTAGCCGCCACGGCGCCATTGTGCGCTACACAGTCAGCTACCAGGCCCTGGCTGGAGAGGACACGGAGCGGCATGAGGTGGTGGGCATCGGCGCAGACGCCACCAGCTATGTGCTGGAGGGCCTAGAGAAGTGGACTGAGTATCAGGTGTGGGTGAGGGCGCACACTGACGTGGGCCCGGGCCCTGAGAGTGCCCCAGTGAGGATGAAAACCAAAGAGGATGGTAGGTTAACACCTCTCCCCCCGAAGCAGAGTGTCCTAAGACTCTTCACATCTGTGTTGCTTGGGGCTGCCTGTCCCTGTTTTCCTTCACTGTCTTCAACTTGTACTGCGCATTTTTCTGTGTCCTGTTGATCTATTTTGAGTTAATGAGGCGGTGGTAACAGAGGTGGGGTCACTTACTCTTTCTTCCTCTTTCCAGCTTGCAATCTATGGCTTTAACACTTTACATCTATGGCAGGTTAAGGCTCATCACCCCCGGGCCTCAGCTCCACACCACTTCCCTCTGCTTTCACTGTTTAAAGGCTTTCTTGTTTTCTGTCTTCTGTTCTGAGGAGTAGAAGTGGAGCAGAACTCCCCCTCTCTGTTTTATCGCTCTCGTCTCTTTTTTCTCACTCATTCCTCTTTTTTGTTTGCAGTCTGTTAAAGAGCGGCTTCCCCTAAGAGAGAGTCGTCTATAATTAATGTGTTTGAAGTTTGCTGCAACACAGCTAATTTCATACTGGAATTAAGGGCATTACAGACATCGCTAGACCACATGCTGTCCTGCATAGGGTGTTTTGGGGACACAGTAGACACAGAAGGTCTTAACTGAGTAGATATGATTTTGATTCATGGCCAAATCTAGTATTACTTCCTTCTTCAGAGCACCCAAGTCTATAAAAAACTCAGGAGTCATTATTTTGATAGTTTTTGGCTCCTCATCACAAAACACAGTGAACTGAGGAAAATCACTAACTCAGCATATTTTGACTCCTTTCTCCCTCTCTCTCTCTCTCACTGTCTGTCTCTCTCTTTCTTGTCTTGCATTCTGCTTTCCCTCCCTCCCTCCCCATTTTTTTATTGGTTTTCAGTGCCAGGAGCACCCCCCAGGAAGCTGGAGGTTGAGGCCATAAACTCCACAGCAATCCGGGTCACCTGGAAGCCGCCCCTGCAGGGGAAGCAGCACGGCCAAATCCGAGGCTACCAAGTCATCTTCTCTCGGCTTGAAAACGGCGAACCGCGAGGCCAGCCGAACATCATGGATGTTGCTTTGCCAGAGGCACAGGTACTGGATGATGTCTTATTCTTGTCCGATCTTTCTCTATCTCTCTTTCACTGTCTATAGTATGTTCATTTCCCATTATATTCGTTATCTATAGCTCCCCTATTCCTTTCCATTTTTCGTTTCTCCCTTACTGGGTTACACACATGGAATTTTCTTTCTGTCAGTATCACCCCCTCTTTATTTCATCGTTCTCCACATGTAACGTTTGACTCTAAATTGGTGCCCTTCTCCCACAGCTTTGGATTAGCTGTCGTAACAAGATCCATTTTAATTCTACAGTAATAGCTATTAAATATTTTATATGTGTTACATCAGGATGGGGCTTAGCGGAATCAGTGCACCTCTCTTTGCGGTTTTAGCAGTAATGCATATGCACTGCCTTGTTACCATGTTTATAAATTAGAGTTTCTTTCCCTGGCGCCTCCCTTTACACATTAATGCAGGCTGCTTCGCATCGCCCAAAGCCGTGTGACACCGTGAGATGGATGAGAGATTGTAATCCTTAAGAGGGATTCAAAGATTCATGAATATCTTAAAACCAAAAACCCCACTCTCACTTTTTCCCTCTCCGTGGGAGAGGAGAGACCAGCTTAAGAGTCTCATTCTGATTGTTTGCCGGGAGTAACATTTGCGCGAGCACGCATTCACTTGTACCCTCGATGGCCTCGCACAAAAACATCTAATTTGAACAAGTAAGCGCTCCCTGGCCGCAGGAACACCGCAAAAAAATCTGAACAGCTTTGTATGTGTCTCTGAGCAGCGTTTGCTGGTAAATGCTTTGCAGCAGCTTTTTTCGGGAGAGCAACAGGTTGCTGGTTCAGTTCCCAGGCTGGGCACACTGCTGTGCCTATGAGTGTAGCTATTAACCCTCATTTGCTTTTGCAAACACCCTGCTGTCTTAAGTCTTATCATTTCAGATGAGGAAGCGCTGTCAAAGTCGACTTGAAATTACGTGTCAGATGTGCCAGAGCTAAAGTGACGCTAAGTAGGAGCGTGGGGATCCTAGCTGTATATGTATTTACATACACTGGAGGCCTTCAGTGATGAATACATAATTCGTATTTTTTTGTGTGGTTGTAAAGCCACACAAAAAAATGTGTGTGGATGGCCCATCTCACATTGGATTCAAGTGCAATTTCTCTATATAAAATTAATATTTCGGTAGTTTTGGCCAGGCAGAGCTAAGAATAACTGTCTAAGCGCTCTGGCCATGTCTCTACACCCCGTCAGGTCTACCCTCAACTCCTAAACACAGTCCACCACCTTTGTTTTACAGCAGCAGTTTCTGGCAGCTGCTGCTGACGGTCCATTGTTATCTGACTGAGTACTAGAGTGCTTGACAGCCACGATAGCATCGTTTGGTCTGGAAGCTGGAAGAAGAGAAAAACATGGTGGCTGCTTGTCTTCCTGGGAGTGTTATCTTTACAGTACGCCGACATGTTTGGCGTGACTTTGTTTTGCGTTATGAAAACTGAACTGAACATGACCCTACTTGTTGTGCAAACAATACTCCTCGCCATGTCTCATTTGTGCCAGGTTCTCACAATAAACACAAAGACACACTGCAATTTGGCACTCAGGAAAGCTCTCATGTTCCAGTTTGGTGTCCAGGACACCACTTTCAGACTCACAGTCCCCTCCCTGGCAGAAACCTGAATTTCTCCACCCTCCCACTGTGTTTTTTATTTTCTCCTTCCCTCCAACTCCCCTTCTCTTTCTCTTGTGTCCTCCTTTTGCACCCTTCCTGCCTGAGAAGCTGGTTGAGTAATTACCAGAGGCTTGCGTGCAGGTTGGTTACACTTGATTGAGTCATCTCAACAGATTGTTTTCTATGAGAGAGCGCTGAGTAGCCAACCTGCAAAGACCTGCCCAGACGTCATTAAAGACCACACAGTCAGCCAGCGATCCCTTGTCCACGTTCGCCCAACTGGTTTTAAAACAATCCCTCCTTTTCTTCTTACATTCCATGCGTGTGCCCTGACAACAAGTGGAAAAAACAACGCAGATAACATGAGCAAACCTGCTCGCTGCTTCGATCAACCCTGTAGTAGGCGTTCCAGCTGGCTGAGAAGAGTTCATGACTCATCCTAGACTCATGCAAATCCCTCAAACGCACACCTGTAATTGATGATAAATAAAAGGAAAAAAACAATTTCCTTCTATCTTGGCACATGCCATAGTGTTTTTCTCAAGAATTTGCCTAATGTGTTGTGAAATCAGTTCCATATCCACCCTTTCACCTGCATTGGATGCACAGTAATCCTGCCAAGAGGAAAAGAAGAAATCCTGATTTTCCAGGGCTCTCACAACACAGCACAAGGTCCCTTTAGACTTCAATCACAAATTCTTTCAAAATCGCTATCACCTCTCCCCTTGTCTTTGTCTGCCTGTTTCTTGCTCCTTCTCTCCACTTCACCCTCTCTCAGGGTGAGTTGAAACGCTGGGAGGAGAGCTGGGAGAGCTTGCCTGTGCGTGGGCAGTTTAAGCGCCTCTTTCTTTTCAAGCAGGAGCCCACACAGCGCCCTCATTTCCCTGCTAAATTTAAACCAGAGGCCATGTTAACAGTGTGATGTTATCGACCCCTTTCTAACCATATTTCTATTGGGAAAGTGGCTTGAACCTGAGTGGGCAACTCCACACCACGTAGCCTGATCCATGACTGTGCACTCACAGCGGCCTCTAGGCTCATATACCCATCTGTACAAGTTGGCAAAAAATGTCATGATTGAGTTTGAAGCCATTAGCCACTGTCTGTGCTTCTATACATTTTCTGCACAAGTTTGCCTTCCTGCACAAGTTTGCCTTTATTCAGCACTACTTTTCCAGGTTCATTTTGTTTGACCACTCATGCGTTTTTGTGGTGTGTGCGCGTTTGTGTGTGGGAGCGAGCGAGGCAATGCTTCACTGCCTCTGCGGCCTTCACTGCCTCAGATTGGAGTTGAATGTGAATTGAAAAAAAAAAGAGAAAAGAAGCACCTCAGCCCGTTTCACTCCATCAATCATGACAGCTCCTTCTCTTCCACATCACTCGTTCCCCCCCTCGTTCCCATTTTTATAGCCACACATCTCAGCCCATGTCATCACATTTGCATTCACCCGCCTGCAAATTATACCGCTCCGTTTCCACAAACGACGCTTATCAGCAATGATGTGTTTTCAGCTTGCGTTGGCATTCGAAATATAAATGGGGGATAATTTATAATTCTCCCATGGATTTAAACAGAAAGCAAAAGCAGTTGCGATAGAAAGGGATTAAGCCCAAGATGAGATAGGAACTCTTGCAAACCTTAATGTGTTCGCTGCTCTGTTGACATACTGAGTTGAGTCGACGGTAAACAAATTAAGCAATTAGGCATGTCGCAAACTGTTATTCATGAAGTTAAGTAGCAGCTGTTCTTAAATGGTACTATTTAGTGCCCCGCTACGTTAGGGGAGCATGAGGCAGCGGTTTTTAATGCGCCATGTGTGTGGACCGGTCGCGACTGGGACCATACAGAGGCCTTGCTCATGTTTCAGTTAGCTGGTTGGTGATAACGACTCATCCACAGGGAGGAGGGCGGAGAAGTTGGGTCTTTTGTCTTTTCATATGCCAACAGTCAGCGGAGGATGATCAACCCCGTCTCTCCAGTGCACAATGAGTCAGCAGTGTGCGAGGCTCGCTCTCTTTGCTTGTGAACGTCTGGAGTTGCAAGAAGGGAAAGTTGGGCACCCTTGAAGCCATGCGACTACTGGATAAACATCACGTTCTTCTTCTTGAATGGTATCTAGATGGTATCTAAAACATATAGATTTGGTTTTATTTGCTCAAGTTTTGAGATACATATCTGCCTCAAGAGCTGAACAATTTGATGAAAATATCTAATTGAAATTGCATACCAATATGTGGGTTTAAACTCCTAATCTAATCCCAGGCCTGTATTTCTGGTCTACATAACAAAGCATAGGCATAATCACAAAATGAAAAAATCTAACTGAAATCAACATAGATGTAAATTTCACTAAAAAAAAAATCACCAATTTAGCAATTTGGAAGGATGTTACTTTAGTGGCATAAACAGTATTACTCAGTAATTTTCAACAACAATCATATAATTTAAAAGTAGTGTTTTATTTTATGGTAACAGCTGCATAATTATCATAATTATGGTAGTTATGACAAAATTCTTTCAGTGTTTTGATCAAAAGCACTGAAATGCCGTTCACCTCCATTGTATTGTACCAGGGTGGACAATGGAAATCTGAAATAAAACAACAAATGATCTCGATCCAATCGAAACTATCGGCATGGATTGATACCGAATAAAGTTAAAGGAGAAAATATTTTTTGTAATTTGGGTGAACCAAACCTTTAATCACCTTGCGAATCTCCTCCATATTTTCCAGTGTTCCCCAGTCCAACAGCAGCTGTAGTGATGTACCCCAAATGTGTAAATGTAATTGCTTGCCGCCGCCGTCGCCGCCCCCACCCACCTGTCGTCTTCCTCTTCTCCATTTTGTCCCTCATCAGTGTCACCAGTGTCATCTCTCCCGCCCCTTGTCAGCCAGGTCACCCATCAGTGAGCTCCTCTGCAGTGACTGAACTGCGGGGCGAGTTGCTAGTAAACACCGGCAGTTGCGTTCTGCATCGATGGGGTTTGATGTCACAAGGCTAGCATAGCAGCACTGGTAATAGGATTTCATGCTCGGCACCAACGGAGCCCCGCGGCACGAAATGGGCTTTCACTTCCCTCGGGAATCACTTGGCCAAGCACAGCGAGCAAGGAGAACATTTTGAAAACATATTGAAATATAATGAATAAAAGGCCCTCCCTCCATTTCTGAGAGGAGAGGAAATGCTTCAGAGATTCTGCATAGTTTATGCTTTATATTCTCAGTGAGATAGTTATCATACTGAATAGAGGTGTTCTGTGATTAAGGAAAAGAGAGGTTTTTATTGGATTCATAGGCAAATGAGAAACAAGGCAGTGCATCATTTCACAACCATTGCTCAACTCGGCTACACAGTTTGTTTTATGCCACTCAACTAGTCTTCATGTCTTTCTTTTTTTTACTCCTTCTCTTCCATCACACTCCCTCTGTTTTTTTTTTTTGTTTTTTTTTACTGCATGACTCTGTTGACACCTACATTCATCTGTCTTTGAGTGAAAAAAAGACAAGCGCTTTTTTTCCTTGCCTGTTGTGTTGTCTCTGACTCATTTCTCTCCCCGCCCTGTGTCCTGTGTCTTCTCTCCCATCAGTGGAATATTGAGGAGTCCACCGAGCATGTGAGTAACCCTCATGTGTGCTGCTGGGTTGTCTTGCAGGGCAGGCTCTTCTCCCTCTGCAATTTGGGGGTGCTGTGTGCTTGTGTGTTTGGATTATGAGTTCTGCGTGTGTTTATTTCTGTGTGTGCCATGCCTGTAATCCACTCGGTGTGAAGCCTCAAGAAAGATCATAACCCTATCATAACCACAGCAAGAGATGTGTGTCCTAATGATTTGTGGTTTTTATATTTGTGTATGTGTCTGTGTGTGTGATGTTCCCAAAGAGCTACTACAACCGCAAAGCACGAGGGTTATTTCCACTGATGATTGCGTACAACTCTAATATTTCAACGGTTTACCATAGGACAAACTTGTAGTAACAGCTGGGCATTCAGTCAGATCTGAGGCACTCACTGCAGCGAGCATGCAGTGCTTTTCCCGCCGTCATTGAGAGTACAGTGCAGTCAAAGTCTGTGTGTCACTATCCCAGTGTGATGCTGACATTAATCAGGCTCGCCTAACCTGCTGTCTCACCTACTGTTCCAGATGACATGTCTATCTGAGGGGTGGAGTTGTGTGTTTTATCAGCTCCACACATCTCCAAGATTGCCAGCAGCCTTTCATGTTCTTTTCATTTGCCTGGATGGCAGCTCACTGTTCCATGGCTGTCATGCAGCCCTTTGTTATGGCTTATTACCTCCTAGACATCATATTGCACTGGCATAAAGGCAGAGCCACTTACTGTACCTAGTCAGAAATTCAATAGAAACCTGCCAGAATAATGACCATTGTTTTCAGCATTCAAACAAGGGCAAATAAGTTGTTAATTTTTTTTAAATAATTTTAAAGAAAACACATCAAAGAATCAATTTGAGCAATTGTGGGTTCTTGTTTTGTTTTTTTTCACCTGCTTATACAGCAATACTGGATGTGTTTTCCTTTCTTTATTATAGAGGCAGTGGCATTTGCACAGCTAATTTTATTTATTTGATAACAGCCAGTTAAACAGAAATCTGTTTGCACAGCACACATGGCCAGATTCCTTCAGCTACACCCACATGGCATGAGTCAGGCTTGCCTCCTCTCTCTCTCTCGTCTTAATGTGTTGATTAACACCTGACAGACACTGAGCTAGACACTGTCAGAGAAAGACATCTGTTCACACATCTTTATTATTTCTTTAGCAGCCATGTTTAGGCGATAACAGTCTTTGTGCCAGGTAACCAATGTAGTGTGACTAGCCACAGACAGCTGTCGACAACGAAAATATTAACAGGCCTTTTGACCTATGGCATGTTCACAAGGAGTAGAAATCTTTCATGCAATTTTAAATTTCTTCAAATCATTTTGACATTTTAATGCAAATGAAAAATAACAGAAAAACATTCAACGTGCTTTAGCAAAAATTGTCTCAAGCGAATAGATTTGTTTTAACAATGCTGCCTATTTATCCCCTGGCATTTTCTACCCTAGTGAGGATAGTGGTGTAGGGAGGCTTATAGAGAAGAATTCATTTCTATAACTAGTCGACATGATAATCTCTGTAATGCCCTTTGGTGCTGCTCTAAGCATTTGCTGTGAAGGAAACTTTGAAGCCTCGCTTTTTTTATTTTCTGCTGAGTTTCAAAAGTGTTACTAGACCCAATTCGACCTTGCCAGAATAGGGGGAAAAATATCTCTACGGCTGCCACTGCTGAGACTGTTAAAACCATTTGGTATGATTAAAGTAATGAGACTTTCACTATAAAGTTAAAATGGTTTTATGATATAGTAATTTAGCATTTTCTCCCCCGTCTCCTTTAGAGGCTAGTGGGGGAGCACCAAATGTCCCTGAAAGAGAGGGGCAGTAAAAAGCATTGTCAAACAGAGCTGGCTTATATAGACTGTTAAGCGTTCTTCTATGGTTGGGAAATTAAAACTTCATTAGTTAGAGAAACAGCATTAAGGCAAAGCCGTATAATATTCCAAGGGTATGAGAAGTTTGCGAGGAGTTCCGGCAGGAAGGCTTGTAGGCATTGGTGTATGCGTCCTCTCAGTGGCCCCAGTCAGAAACAGACAACTCCAGCATGTGTACTCAAGCCACAGGCATTAATTTGTTCTTGGTATTGAGTCTGTGCTCATGTCTGCGTGTATCATTGTGTGTGTGCACACGTGCACATTTATGGTGTGTCTTTATGTGCATGCATACTTAAGTGTGTGTTTATATACAGTATTTATACTGTACATTGGTAAGTATGTGTGTGTGTATGTCTGTTTACCTATGGGCTTTGTTCAAGCTCAGAGAGTGTTTAATTCCAGCGTGTGTGGGTGTGTTTTTATTCAGACTGATGCAGTCTGGTGAAGTGAGTGCCAGCACTGCAGCAGGTTACCAATAACAGTGTGTTACTACAGTTGTTTGCCTTTTTTTCTGCTGTCTGTTTGTTCCTGACTGTTGAGTTACTCATTTGTTCAACCACCTTAGTGTGTCTGTGTTTTTGTGTAGAGACTGTGTAAACATTGAACCCAACTTGCATGGCAATCCAGAGGACAATTAATACCAACAATCTAATTTCATTATTAAAAGAATGAAATGTGAACTGTCTGACGTTATTTTAGATTATTTTAAGATTTATTAAGACTTTATACGATATGTCCCACAGTCAGAATTGTACTATTTGTGGGCTTTTACAGACTCTGCAGTGTAGTGATGATCCCAAACTCTGGATCATTCTCTGGATATGCTCTCACGCTTGTCCATGCAGCAGGCATGAACACTGACACACTGGTGATGCTCTGGTTCATTTTGTTGGTTTGTTGGTTAGTGGGTGCCTTACGATTGGGCGCAGGAGTTTTTCTTGACTAAGAAAAGTTCCTGGTCCTGTTTGTGTGCCTTCAAACCCTTTTTCTGTTCAATGCTTCAAAAAAAAAAATGTTTTTCCTGTTATAGGCAAGTCGATCAAGAAACTACAAGTGGATGGAGAAGGGTGTTTAATTTCATTATGCTTTCTCTTGGTGCTGTGTGTTTTGTGAGGGGATAGGAGCTTGTGTGAGAGGGGTTTGTGTTTTGTCGGTTTTGTTGGGTTTTTTTTGCCATTGCGGCGGGCGTGCTCAGGCTCTCTGGTTCCTTTTAACCTCTGACCTTGTGATTTTTCCATTTTGCAGGAGGCCATCATTGGTGGACTGCACTCTGAAACCACCTACTCAGTCACTGTGGCAGCATACACCACCAAGGGTGACGGAGCTCGTAGCAAAGCTAAAGTCATCACCACGACTGGAGCAGGTCAGAGTCGGTTTCATCTGGGTTATCATGTAAAACATAGGATATGTACTATCTGTGTCATGTGTCATGTTAGTTTTAGTGGGAGGCTACATGTATGTTGTAATGCTTAGACTAGTTTCCATAACAAACTGCTGTTGAAGTTTCTATGAACAAGGCATGTAACCTTCAGATGCTCCATTCACGCTGCTTGTTGGTGGATATTTTTAACATAGGACAATTTTCGTTTTCTGAAGTATGAATCTGGGTATCTCTTTAAAGCAAAGTTTGAATATATTGGGTGGAATATGCTCATTGGCTTTCTGGAGGAGAGTTACAAGATCAGTTCCACTCTCATAGCTAATAACTCTCATGAATGAGCTACGAGTGAATTAGTGAGTCTAAGAGTCGCTGGTTGGCAGATCTGGTTACTTTTTGATAGAGGCAGATGAGCTTTTTCCCCGTTTACAGTTTTAGTGCTAAGCTAACCAGCTGCTGTCTGTAGCTTTATATTTATCAGACAGATATGAGAATAGTATAAATTCTTCCATTTGACTCTTTGCCAGAAAGCGAATAAGCATAGTTCCCAAAACTGTTGAACTATCACTCTAACTAAATTAAAGTATTGTTTAAAATAGTTCCTGCATATCAAGAGGAATTACAGCACAACTTATTCTTTTCTTTCTACTTCAGTGCCAGGAAAGCCCACTATGATGATCAGCACCACAATGGGCAACACAGCACTGATTCAGTGGCAGCCACCTAAGGAAATGGTGGGTGAGCTGATGGGCTACCAGCTGCAGTACAAGCGCACTGACGAGGAGAGCTACACCTCACGCGAGCTGAGAAGGATTGACGACCACTACACTGTCACTGGGCTGCACAAAGGCGCCACCTATGTCTTTCGCCTCAGTGCCCGTAACCGCGCAGGCATCGGCGAGGCCTACGTAAAGGAGATTAGCACCACTGAGGACGTGCCCTCAGGCTTCCCGTTCAACCTGCAAGTCACCGGACTGACGCAGTCCAGCACCCAGCTGACCTGGGAGCCCCCGCTGCTGGCCGAAAGGAACGGCAAGATCGTATACTACGTGGTCGTGTACAGGGACATCAACAGTCAGCAGAACAGCACCAACCGCACAGCCGACACGCACATGACCATCCAGGGCCTTAATCCTGACACCACCTACGACATCCGGGTGCAAGCGTTCACCAGTAGGGGCGGAGGACCCCTCAGCCCCAGCATTCAGAGCAGGACCATGTCTAATGGTAGGATAACTGGTAGGCCATATGGCTGACATTTATACATAACAGAGGTGTTTGATTTGAAAACATAAAATCAGGGCTTAATACATTCGCACGTAATCGTTACACAACTTTTCCCACAGACTACATGTGCATATACATGAACGCTGCTTATATTTTGAACACTCTATAACTGGCTCTTTTTCTGTCTTCATCAGTGCCATGTCTTTCTCATCTACCACTCAGTACAGTACAGCACTGTAGTTATTGATTTATAGACTACTAATCTCATTACACGCTACAGTCACATTACCATGCTGCCTCGTCCTCCCTCCCATTAGACACAAATCTAAAGTGTACCCAGCATGTATCTTCTCATGCATTTTATAATCTTATAAATGTAAGATTTCTTATTCATAACCAGTTGTGCGTGACGCCTATTTTAAGACACATGTTGCCAATCCAACTACCATGTACTTTACTTGGTTATCACAGAGATCTCGCCCTGTTACGTATGTCTTGTTGTAAACTGGGTGTAATAAATGGAGCAGGCTTAGGGAGATGAAGGCTATTTCTGTGTGATCTTTAACCAAGCGTGAATGCGATTGTTGATGTTTCGTATAAGGTATCACAGCAGAATATGTTAACATTGTTTACTGAGGGGGCTACTTACTGTACAGTAGTGTGAAATTGAATTACACACAGAGATTACATTTTGTGCTGTACAAGATGTCATACTGGAGATATTAACCGAAGGATTTTCCAACCCTAGATTTCCCCACCCTAAACTTTGGTGTCAAAGCTGTCATGAAAACATCCGTCCTCCTTACCTGGGATTTGCCACCAAACTACAAATCCCAAGTGCCTTTCAAGGTGAGTGCAAGGATTTTGTCAATCCTGAAAAAAATTCCCATCCATTTACTCAAGGACTGATACAAGGCATTTCACCATAAACACAATTTTCATAGACATAGACTTTACCTTAATGAAGAATTTTCAATGGTTTTATAAACTATAATATTTTCTAGTGCTAGTTACTATTATGCTTGTTTGCAAGAAATCATTATACAATCTAAAATATTAATTCTAAAATTCAACCACCAAAATAAATACAATACAAGAATGGGTATAGGATCTATTTTTCATTGGACTGCTATTAAGGTCATTGTGACACAACGCATTACATGTACTCTGCTTATATAATCATAACATAATTGTACTGGGCGCAGTACTATTAGCTGTTAACACTTTCACCAGGGTGTGATGCAGTGACTTTTCCCTATTTGCACTGAAAAACATGAAAAACCATATTCATGCTCATTTATGAGGTGTAATAATATGTCAAAAGTATATTACATCAATTCACACCCCATAGCAAAGACAATTTGAAGTGCAAAAAAAAATTATGCCCGTTGAATAAGAGCCAACGGGCAAGTGTGACACTGAAGCACGGTGACAGGGTGTCAGATGAGATGTGCACCTTTCGTATGACCATACTGCTTATGTGTGCGTCTGCATGCATTGGATGGCATGAGAGGAGAGAGTATTGCATTTTTCTGGAGAATATAAAGCACATTTTGTGTAAGTATGTTAAGTTAAACCCTAACTCAAAGTTTTCCCTTGTGTGCTCATAGATCCTGTACAACCAGCAAAGCGTGGAGGTCCAGGGAAACCTGAAGAGGAAGCTCATCACGCAGCTGCAGCCAGACACGGACTACTCTTTCGTGCTGACAAGCAGGGGAAACATTGCTGGGGGTCTGCAGCAGCAAGTGTCCATCCGCACTGCTCCTGACCTGATCAAGACCAAGCCCAGCACACATCAGGCTCAAGGTGGCAAGATGACCATCAACCTGCCTAACGTCCAGACCACCACACGTGTCAGGTCAGTACTGAGACACATGGGACCAAACCCACAGGCTAGCTCTGACTCTGGGCATAAATCCACTAATATATCATGATTGTTGTTAGCCAGTAGATTTGCATTTTCGTGCATTACTGTAGCATCAGGGATAATGTAGCTTCATTTGTATGTGATTCTTAGCTTCTGCAGTGACCAAGCTTTCCATCAGGGATCAATAAAGTGTCTTGTGTAGCCGTTTCAGGCTACCTGTGTAAAATATTAAGAGGGACCTATATACATGCCACTGTGGCACTAAGAATATGGGCACATTGAAATTAGGGAACAAGTTATTTACATGTATTTTTGCAAATGTGATGAATAACAATCAGCCAAATCATTAAATCACTGAATAATTTAATCAGTAACAGTTATTAAAAAGTTAATTTGCAATTAAATTTTATGGAAAGTTCAAATGTATAAAACATCAAATTAAAATAATACTGTAAGTAAATGAAGACAAGAGATTAACAAAGGAATTTGTACTTCAAATGTGTGCCTTTGGGGGCTTGTTTGTGGCCCTGGGCCCCTAAACACAAAAAAAGGTTATCATTTATTCAACTGAAGCTAAACAACCTTTTTAACACCAACAGCAGCACACTTGTATCTGATCAATACTTAATCTATTTTGAAACTTTTAGTCCCAGCCAGCTTTACACAGCGGCTGATGAAAATTGAGACTTTTAACATCGGGTAGAGCTGTATTATTTTTTGACTCAAATCGTTAAGAGAACAATTGTGCCTGACCCCGACGAGTAAAGCCTTTCCCTTCAGATACACACACCTACATACAGACACATATGGGTACAGGGAGTGCACAGGGTTGATTGGTAGGAAGATTACAGGGCTGTCAGGCCTGGCCAAGCTCCAGCACAGATTGACAGGCAAAGAGCGCACGTGATTGGGGCTGGAAGAGCGGAGGTGTGTGTGTGTGTGTGTGTGTGGTGGGGTGAGAGGGTGGTTGAGGAGTCTTGTTATACATGTCTTCTCCCCCTCCCAGACTTGACTGACTGTTAAATCACAGAATCGAGGCCTGCAGAGAAGGGGAGAGAAGCAGCTGCTTTCACTGTCAGCAGCAGCTGATTTTACAAGTGGTTGAATGCCGCAGTGGGGGAAAAACTTTGAGCTGAGAGAAGACAGACTGGGGGAGAATACGAGAGAGACAGCAAGCGAGAGCCAACACATAAATAAACACAGACACAGATGTTAGTACACTGTGTACTCGCAAGCACGTTCCTCCATTCATTACCTTACTGCTTAGTTCGACCCTAAACTCCTAAATGTCTTTCTTATGCCTTTTTTTTTGTTCTATTTTTGGTCTTTATAATGACAGCAGTAAAAGAACACACACAAGAGTAGTTACATAGCTGGTCCTATTAACCTAAGGAATCCTATGGGGATCTCTATTAGCTGAAGGCTCCTCTCACTGGGATAGTGTTTGTTCCAGTCTACATGGCAGATGTTCTTAGTGATTAGCCATTAATTGGAGAATGCAGTGCCAATCTGCTGGTGTTCGACCTTGGTTGGACCCAGTTGTGTACCACTCAAGTTTTGAATTCAGCCCAGCAAGCCTCACAGTGAAAGTATGTCTTTTTAAATGTTTTGACTGTGTTAGTAATGCTCTTGGCCAACTTTGATCTCAGCGTGCATGTGCTTCAGTCTGTCTTAACACAGGCTTTATTTTTCTTGGCAGGTGGTACTACATCGTGGTGGTGCCGGTGTCCCAGTCAACTCGGCGGTGGAAGAATCCAGACGAAATGGACCTGGATGAGGTGAGTGCCAGCCGGTGGCTGATTGGCTAATGTGCAAGGTCAGGGGTCACCGATAGCATCTCCTGTTCCAACTGGGTAGGAAGTCACTAGTTGTGGCTAATTAGCTCTACCCTCCTGAGCTCAGGGAGGGGGATGGCAGGGCAGAGAGAATTTAAACAATGACTCACTCGGGCAGGTGGGGAAAGTCCTGATTAGACGCCAGGACTGCAGACAGAACCCATCTGCTGAATACAACAGTTTGAGTGCAAAGAGAATAATCTTAATCTTATATAACTATAGATGTAAATGTTAAAGCAAGTAAACTTTATTTATGTGGCACTTTTTGAAAGAGTAATTAGAAATTACTGCTTTACCTCCATATTTCTTTATTGTCTTTATGTTCAGGATTTGGCAACCCCAAAGAAAGTTGTACATGAGGTATTCAAATGAGGATAAAGATGTATGACGGCTTTACTATTCTACTAAAATATGGACCTCCGGTCCACAAGAGAATTTAAGCTAAATGACATGCCTAAATATTAATAGCATCATTTTTAAGTAAACTGCGAGGCTCGTTGGTTTGGATCGCTATTGTTCAAGCTCCCTGAAGAAATAACAGAAGAGACCAAGAGAGGGAGAGGGATGGGACTCCCTGAGTCATTAAACACTGAGCAGGCCATTGTCTCCTCCCTCCGACATAATGATTTAATAAAGCTACATCTGGAGCAGCACATGAGACATCACTGACAGAAAACAAAATGCTGCTGAAAACACAATGCCGCAGTGCTGTATGCTCCTGCTCATTTATTAACCAGGCTGGCAGTCATGCTGCGATTGTGTGCTGGAGCAAGCACTAATTGCTCACTTCGTAGCTTGGCTGCATTGTTTGCAAAGTTATAGCACTGAGCAAAGGGCAATTTCATCTGTGTGGAATCATTATCTCTTATTTGGAGTCATGGTAAGAACCAGACATGGACGTATAGCTGACAGGGGTTTGCTTTTTTGAGATTTTAGGAGTTGATGAAAGTTAGTCCAATTGATTGTTGTGAAGATTGAGTTGAAGTTTTTCGGTAAATTTTCTCTCTTAATGAGAAATGTATTTTTTTCTTGCTGTGCCTCAGATCAGAGGTAAGGGGTCCTACTCATTTTGACTCTTTGTTGTCAAACTTGACCTTGACCTTTGATCTCTATGTTTTCCACAGCTGCTCAGGGCAAGTGAAGGCCCAGTCCTGAGGCGCAGACGTCACCTGGATTCCTCCAAGTCTTACATTGCTGCCAAGTTAGCCTCACTGCCGACCACGTTCACCCTCGGTGATGAGAAGAGGTACAACGGCTTCTACAACAAGCCCCTGACCAGTCAGCAGGAGTATCTCTGCTTTGTCCTGGCCGTACTCCGATACGAAGGGACAGACAGCACTGCTAATTATGTAAGACACACACACACACACACACACACACACACACATTAAGTAACACTTCAATTTACCGATGGAAGACAGAAAATAATACTCAACAACATAGATTAAATAGATTTAAATAAAATGTACCTTACCCTGTTCTGTATTTTTGTACATTATATTGCATTACATTTGTTTAGCTGACCACACATCCCATCAAGCTTGGCAGTGGCAAGCCAAATTGTTGGTGTTTTTACTGCCACTTACCCTTTACTACAGTTGCCTCTAAAAGTCATTGCAGCTTGTCCTGATTACTCCCTTATCAGTCGACAACGACATCAGAGATCCAGCTTTGCCATTTCAGCAGCCAGCAGGGCCCGCGCAGATCTCTTTACAATGCTTATACAAGACTCTTGGCTTTCTAAGTGGAGGCCCCATGCACTTGTCAAACAGCACTAACGCAGAGGCCCAGCTCTCCATGGGATGTTCTGCAGTAAACTTCACTGCAGGAAGAATGAGAGTTGCAATTGCTCTGGGCTCCTCCACTACCCCGGACATGCATATTCAGTAGCCGGGCCCTGGGCGACCACAGAGCGAGAGAGAGCAAGTGCTCCATGTCCAAAACCAAATCCCAGACTTTTCACCTATTTCTTTCTCTTCTCTCTCTCCTCTTTTATTTCGCTCACTCATTGCTTCTCTGTGTCTCTCTCCCTCTCCCCATCTTTCTTGACCGTGAAGAGAGCAGAGGAGATTGATTAGTGAGGCTGGAGTTAAGAGGGAGATGAGGGTCTGGTCGTAGGGCCTAGGGAGTCTGTAAAGCAGGCCTGATTCCCTTGAAATGCTGCTTTAAATGTCCCTAAAGCCCCCCACCCCCCCAGTAATCCTCCACACTGCTATAGTGGGCAGCCATGATACACTCGACTTCAAAGGAGATGCATAAACTCCATCGCTGCACAACACTCTCACTGCACCTGCCAGGCACACCAGGTTGGATCAGTGGCACTCAAGATTTGTCTTTTTCTGTGTACTCCCCCTCCTTAAACTGTGTAGCACCCTCCCACCTTTAAACTTAATCGCTTGGATTAATCAGGCTTCACTCACAGGGTGAGTCAATCAGTGTGTTTACCTGTACTTCAGTAACTTGGTTATTAACGGCTTGCTGCAGTAACCTGATTTCTTAAACTCCAGGGCTACACTGCTGGAGAAACCTTTTCTTGACCATGTATGAACTCAAATATTTCATGTGCATGACAAAAACTTTAGACAGAAAAGTTGTCCCCATGACAGGGATTAAAGGAAATATCATTACTCGTTGCAGTGCATCCTTGAACATAAAATAATTATATCCAAAGTAAGACTAACACCGAAACTGAAAGAAAATAACCCTAAATAAGTAGACATCCACAGCTGAGCAGCAGACTTTTTCAAAAAAATAAGACACGTATGTATCCACATAGAACGAAAAAACTGTCAGTTTCTTACTACAGAGCCTGTCCTCTGACTGAACCATCAGTCCAAAATCCCGGACAAAAAAAACCCCTCTTCGGGCTTAAGCTTCATACTGTGTCACAAATCCATTCAAAATATGCCATCCTTGGTTAAAAAATACAGTAGGAGATAAGACAGAAATCCAACAACTGACCTGCTGCATATAATAAACACAGGATTTTACAGTAACAAGATTACTGCAGTGTATGTTAACACTTTGATTTCCTAATTTCTCCCAGTAAACTGGTTTCTTGTGTGCATGAAAACATGCTGAATTCCGAGGTGGTGACTACAGGCAGGCTGTCATTGATCGCCACACAAAACCCCTAACCGCACTCTTTGTGAAACTCCGATACCACAGCAGTGTTTGTGTTTGTCACCCCCAACGCGGCACTTGCAAACATTTATTACCAAACACAAACGGGTACAGAAGGTAAAGCGTGCAGCGAGATTGAGCAGTTGGCAGAAGCTGCCTTAAGCAGGATCTTCACCAGACCCAGGAGAATAAGACAACAAGTACTGGAGTAAATGACTTGTGTCTTTACTACACTTCCTCGCCACCACCCAAACTCCCCTGGCGTAGATCAAACAGAACCGCCAGGGTTTAATAAGCCCTCGTATATCAATGGCCACAAGCAGCCAGCAGTGGTTGGAGGGAAGAAGAGAAGGAAGGAAGGCAAAGGGGGATCAGAGAGAGAAAGAAGAAGAGAGTGTGCCTTCATGTCTCCCCAGCACCCAAGGCAGATAAACAAGCCGGGGGAAGTGTGAAATGGGATGATAGATGCTGGGTGTGTATAAACAGTATCATTTAATGCGAGAAGAGAGTGAGGGAGGGAGGTAGCATAAAATATTGTGTGATGTGAGACGGGAGGGGGGGGGGGATGTTGGAGGGAGGTAAAGAGGAAAGCTAAATTTTGTGTCCTGTCCAGCATGTGAAGCTCGCATGAGAGAAAGCAAACGGTTGGAAGAGGAGGACATTGTGCTAATGTGTGCTTTTCTTTTGATAAGGGAGAGGTGAGGTTGTGGCGCAGAAAAAAAAAACAAAACCGAGTGTTCAAATGTGTTTTCCACAGTTTTCTGTTTGCAATGCTATCCAGCCATTTATATTCTACTCACTCTCAACAACAGTTGGCTTTGTAGCACTAATTCTGTTGGTGCTCTGGGCTCAAAACACCCTTAACATGGAAGACTAGCTTTTTTCAAAATTCAAACGGCTTTGACAAACAATATCAAGAGAGAATTATGAAAACAAGATGGGTTTTTTTTCCCCAGCAGAGAGTAAGAGAGAAAGCATAATCAAGGCCAACCTTTCTCCAAGGGTGGTAGGAATATAGGCAACATAGATGGGATTCTTTGTTCACCTGTACTATGTCACTTCCACTCCTGGTGGCTTCTTCCTCTAGATGCCTCCAGATGTCTGGATGCTTGGCATTCAGGCAGCTACAGAGGGAAAAGTGCAGTTCCAGTGCTAGAGGGAATTTTAGGGAAAAAATGGAGTTGATGAAAAAAAGTATGAAGGAGAAGGGTCACCATACAGGGTAGGCTAGACCCCGCAGCCACATTTCTGTTCCTCATAGATAAAGGCATACTCATACATACTATAATTTTTCCCTCTCACTTTTTGTATCTCCGTTTTTTTGTCTCTATAACTCTGTCTCTCGCCTGCCATCTCCCTCCCTCTCGCTGTCTTTCCCTGTGTCATGCAATGATGAGGAGTGTGTGGGCTCGTCAGCCTCCCTGGGGAGGCAGAGAGAGCAGCGGATGCGTAATGGGCGTCTTTGCATGTTTGTTTGTTTGTCTGGCGCACACCCCTGCGGCTTATTTAAGCCACTTTTGGAGAGACACGGAGCTAGCGGGGTCAATGGCGAGTTGAAACAAATGTGCCTGTGCTGTGCGTGGCGGATTCTGCGCTCAGGGGATGGCAGAGCAACATCTGAGTGGGGAAGTTGTGTAGCCCACGGGCCAGATAGCAGACTCAATATACTGCTACTGCCATAACACCTCTCCCTCAGTCTCTCTGTCTTCTCTCTCTGTTTCCTCGCTCTCTGCCATCTCTCGTCACCCACTCGCTCTCTCTTGTTCTCTTACTCTGTCTCAGACAAACACTTACAATCATACACACTCTCACCGGCTGCGACCTAGACAAACACACACACTTGTGGAGGCTCAGAGGAGCTTGAGAAAAGGCTCAGGAAAACTGACGCATGCTCACACACGCTCTTACACACATTTGTGTACAGTCGTTACACAACCATCACACTGACAGATGCACACACATATGGACACGAGCAAATACATTAATTCACTCATAATGCTCACAGTTGAGTATACAGTATCTACAGTATAGTAATAATGCTCATCTGCAGTGTTGACAAACATCCACAGTCATATACTGTCCTGTGTCTCTTCTCGGTAGCGATGGGGTTTAATAAAATTGTATGAAATCTGAATCCAATATCTAATCCACTTTTCAAATTTGATTTCCTCATGAAATCCATTTACATTTGGCTCTCAATATTCTTAAGCAACTTAAGTTATAAATAACTAAAAGCCAAACATTCAATTGAGATCTGTAATCATTTTTGTTGACTAAGAAGCCACTTCAGTTTTGAGTGGCAGCTTAATTACCGTTCACAACGTGTATCTGACATAATAGGTGTTACTTTGGTTCACATTATTTTTCACAAGCGCCAAATACCGGAGTTCCTGACAAGCTGATGAGCTTAACATTTTATACAATTTTACACAAATTATATTTATATATTTAGTTTTACATAAAAAGTTTAACTGGGAGATTGAGCAATGTGATCGGCTGGATTGTTTTACCACGGTATGACTCATCACTGTCGGTATTGTTGAACTGCAAAACATACAGCCCACTAATGACAGACACCAGCATGAACAGACAAAAGTCAAAAACCTCCCCTTTGGCCTTAATGCACATTTCTTATGTAATTAAGGTTAATTAGCTACAGTTGAGATATTTCAATCGACCAAATTGTCAGTCAACAGAGGTTAAAAATGCAAAGCCTGCTACCTGAATGTTATATACATTGGTCATATACAGTATATACTTCATAAAAAAGAGTAAGGATTGTAAGTAAAAGGTTTGATTGATTGGCCTTTGAGTTTAACGAATTCAGGTATTTCATCAACATAGAGCTGACCCTACCTCTCAAATACACGAACCCACCCTACTGTACACATACACACACACTGATTCAGAGTGGTAAGAGATACACATTACACATATATTTTCTCTCTCACTGTCTCTGACTCACTCACTTTCAGCCTCTCACATTCCTTCACTGCACCCTCGCTCCATTGTGATACCACTCTGCGAGGGCAGAGGCATTAGGAGCTGCGTGACTGAGCTTTTATCAGATATTAGGGCCGTTCAAATGGATGATCCCAGTACTTTGGCGTGACCAACAGACAAAAAGCCCTCTCTTTTCGTCCGGCCCTCTCTCCTCTCCTCTCACTCTTCCTCCCTTATCCTTCTTTGAAAGCACAGCTGCAGTCATTTGTTACACCACGAATAAAAAAAAGTTTTTTTTCCCAGGATTCCCTGCAGGGCCACATCCTACAGCATTTTTTGGGCCCTCCCTGAAGGATCAGGAAGCCTTGTGGTGTCGTCACATCAGCAGTGTCCCACCGCTGTGTCGTTTCGCTTTGTTCTTAGATAATAGGTTCCTCCCAAAGGCACACAGACCGGGAGAGAACTGGTCTCATGTGCCTGGTGTGTGTATATCTGTGTGTGTGTGTGTGTGTGTGGAAGACAAAGACAAATGCAAAACATTGCTGCTGTAAACTACCACTTTAATATGAAAATATGAATCTTTTTTACTTTCCGACTTGAGTTATCTTGTGTCTGTGCCTAATATCAGAGCATGCTGGTTTGCACGTACACGATTGAGACATGCTGTAACACTCACACACCCGTACTGTAAATTTTTCCGGCAGTTGCCCAAGAGTATGAGAGATAACAGAACTATATGACAGAGCGCAGGACTCTTTGAGCTCATCTCAGCTTATCTTTCCAATTAATATCTGCCTGTGTGCCGAAGAGCAGGCTGCTGTGCGACTAATGATCCGGATTACTGCTGCCTGCCGCCCCGCCACTCCCGCTGCATGCTGGGAGCCCAATTCCCTTTGAGGGCTGCGATCTGTCACCCATGCCCCTCTGCACACCACCCTCCCCTCCCCGACCTGTGTCTCCCATCGTCATTCAATAGGAGACACGCTGAGCTCTAATGACAGATGCCTTGCACCTCCCTCTTTCTCTTTCTCATCTGTCACCTTGCTCTCCTGGAGTCGGACTCTGTTTTCTTTCAGACACTTTTTTTAAACACGGTACCGCGTCGCTTTGTGCACCCACTCCTCAGACCGACACTCACACACACCTACATCCTGCTCCTCCTCCTCCCCCCCCCCACCCTCTGTCATTTGAAGACGAAGGAGCGGAGAGATGTCTCATTTACAACCAAGGTGGAAACGCACCCTCACCGTCACCTCCTCCTCCTCCTCTTCCGTCACGGTGTGAACACTAATGAAGAAGAGATGAGTCCTCTCCCGTGCCCCCATTTATCTCAGTGGCCAAGGGACATGCACAATCATCCCTGTCTTTCTCACTCTCCTGTCTCACACTTGCTCTGTCATCATCTTTAACGTGATGCCATGCTTTAATAGAAACTTATTAATAACTTCATTAACCAAGATGGTTATTGTTTTTTGGGGAAGTGTATTTTAAGTTAGGTCAATTGCTTTATGGCTTGTTCTGCTGCATCGTTGAACCGTGGCTTGTTATTATCACCAAACAACTTGGTTCTCAGGGTGCCAGAAGCAAGAAATTTGCAGTCAGATATTTTGATTCACTGTCCTTAGTCAGGTGGAATTAGCTAGCACAATATTTATTTTTTGTGTTTCATTGTTTCCAACATTGTTGCATTAGCTACAGAAAATACTATACAATAAAGGTCTGTTCCTTTTTTGATGATTTATCTTGTTTATCTCTTGATTTAAGAATATAATAGACTCAGCATGTCTGTCATTGTCTCCCATTGTTTGCCACTTCTCAAATGTATTAAACAAATGTATGAACCTTTTCCCTTTGTAATCTTACCACCAGCGAAAAAAAAAAAAGGCTTGCCATATGCGTATGTGTTGGAGGTTTTGATGTAGCGATAAGCACCTGCAGTTCTTCACCTCGCCAGTATACTTTGTGAAAACCAACAAAATAGTTATATTTATATAATAGATTGGAACAACTTCAGCCAAGACTTCCTGTGGTTCCTCTAAATTAAAAGCTGTATGTTGAATGTTGAATTTACCTCAACAGCATGCTAACATGAACCTCTAAAGTGACTTGGCTCTCATGCACCTGGACTTCTCTCTTTTCTTTTCCCTTACAGATGACATTTTCAGCCAGTCCCTACTCAGACCCAATCCAGGTTACAACAAGTATGGCTCAGGGGATGGAGCAACCCGAAATGTTGTGGGTCATGGGTCCAGTGTTGGCTGTGGTCCTCATCATCATCATCGTCATCGCCATCCTGCTCTTTAAGAAGTAAGAGGCTGTGCTCAGTCATTCTTCTCTGTGTTTGTGCGGCTGAACTGCAGTGACACTTGTGATTGTAGGTTTCTTTTGGTTGCATCAGGAATGGTAATGAGACATGCTCCCCTCTGCCACTGGCACCCAGCTGCTCACAGACCAAACTGTAACATCCAATTTCCTTACCATAATATACAGTGTAACGGTTAAAGAAGCAACGGCGGATTGATCTGTCTTTCAGAAAATCCTAATTCCTCTGCAACAGACTTTGGCCCAGTTGGTCGTTTTTTACAGTACTATGTGAAGTGTCAGATGAAATGGCAGCTGACATTGCCTCCCTAATGAAAAGCATGGCTTGGCTGTCAAAAACCCTTAGTTAGGAGTGAGAAATGGGTTTTGGCCATCTCCTTTGGTCATTTCAAATAAGAAACAGAAGGCTGCAACGGAGTGCTCAACTAAAACCTCAGTCAATATCTTTTAAAAGACTTCAGCTACCCTGTGCAGCACACTGTGAATATAATCACAATATCCTAGAGCCCAAGGTGATTCCATCAAATGTCCTGTTTTGGTTGACCAACAGTCAAAAACTGAAAAATACTAATTTAGCTATAATGAAAAGAAGAAAAGCAGCAAACTCATTTTGGCATTTTTCACTTATATTGATTGTAAAAATGGTTTCTGATTAATTTTCTGTCAATCGACTAATCAGTTAATCAACTAACTGTTGCAGCTCTATAAATGAATCATTAGTTGCAGCCTAGATACAGCCGTCCTCACTTCAGGTGTGTTAGTATTAAACAATTATTTGTATGTTAACAGAGGAGACGATAATAATCATAAAACCTTCAGATGGAAATCTATTACCTATGAGCCATTATTTACCTAACTCGACTTCTTCCTGATAAATTCCCACCTCCCTATCCTTTCTTGATGGCTCCATTACAAATTGTCCATTTCACATCATACCTATTCTCCAACCTGCCATCCACAGCCTCGCAGACTGCTGTGTAGCTGCCGCCTCCAGCAGACTTAGAAAGGGACCAGTTAATAATAGGCCTTGAGACAGCTCACTGCCGAGTAGCATATCCTCTGTCTGGAAGCCTTTTCTCCATGTAGACACAGATCGACAGGAGGGACTGTGGGGAGGTGGCTGTGTGCCCTTTTCACTGTGGACTGGCAGTTAAATGTGGAAAGGAATAATCACACTCTAGCTCTGTTGCTACCTGCATATTCACCAAAACCAACACCAGCAGTGAACAATGATGAGGTTATTCTCAAAAGTCTCCATTGAATGTTAAGATAACTTTTTAAAATGTGCTTTCAAGATGTGGTTTAGATTTTTTTGAAGAACTGGATTTAGTTCTCTGAAAATAGAAGAGCCAGAACAAACTCCTATTACCTATTAATCCCCCCTCCTCCCTTCTTTTTGCCCATTGTGAATGCAGCAAACAGGAAAGGTGGGTACTGTCACTGTTACATCAGTTACGACTTCATCTCCCACCACCCAAATCCCTTTCATTCGTGTTGTGAAATTGGTGGTATTCATCAGCTCTTTAGGGTTGCAGGGTCAGCTTGCTCTCAGCTCTAATTGGCATTACACAAAAAAAATCCCCTCACATAGAAATGAAAGGAAACGTCTTTAAAGTGGTGTGTCTAATCTGATTTGTTCAGTTTTGCATGACTTACAAGACATGAGAAGTAGCAGACTCTGCAGCCCTTGATAACTGGGGTCAAAGGAACCCTCAGGTCACTTTGGTGTCCCAGTGCATGTTCCACATCTAGTGCCAGTGTTCCTCTTTAGATCGTCCTGTCTGCCATGGTTTGTCTCTGTGCTGTGTTTCATTATCCAGCCAGTGTCAGCGCGCCCCTTCAGGATTGGCCCCATCTGAATATGCCAAGGCATCACCTGCTGCTGAATGGGCCATTGTGAAGTAAATGCCAGACAGGGAAACTGCTGAAAAAGAAATGTTCCCATCTTTTAAGCTGACATTTTCCACCGAGACCCATTCCTCCACTTTTAGCCTTTTTCCCCCTCTCCCTGCTTCCTCATGGCAGGAGTCTCAACAAAGGGCCCTGTTCTACCCTCATTAAGCACACCCTGTACTGCACACATACTCATACACTCACACTGTGTGTGTGTATAAGTGTGTGTGTGTACTTACATTCTCACACGTCTTAACCCTCACTTTGAGCCTTAGATGAATAACCCCATTGAGATTGCTGCCATGTTTACTTTAGCCCAGCACCAAAGTGTCATGTAGATTGGCATCTGATCGGGTTAGAGGGAGAGAGGAGGGGTGTGGAGAGCAGATCGCACATGCCCGACTCTTTTCACCCCCACCCCCCCCCCCCTCCCCAAACCCAGCACCAGCAGTGATCTCTGGGAAAAACCGGATACAGTCTGGCTCAGCTCTCGGCTGGAGAGGAAAAGATGCCTGTCGTAGATTAGCCGTCACGCTGCCAGCATTAGCTTAAGCCCCTGCAGCATAAGATAACAGGTGGCGGTCCGGCCCGAGCCCCGGCGGCTGAGGTGGACCGGGTTAAGGCCGTGTGTGCACCACCAGTTTTATGTATTCTCACCACGCCGGGCTTCAGCAGAAGGCCCTGCTCCCGCCTAAAACCCACGCTTGCCACTTGCAAATGGAGTGCAATGAGATGTGAAATTTCCACAGGGCGCCCTGATGCTTCCTTCCGCCTGTTTCCATTTGCAGTCAGACGGCTTGTGAGTCTGCAGCTGTATCCGCGCAAGTGTGTCTAGTTGTGAAAATGCGAGAGAGGTGGGATCTGTGTGTCAACAGATGCCGGCTGTCTGAATATTAGAATACAGGCGGGCTGCATTTTTCCATTCCTCTCCCCGCCTGATGGACGAAGCAACGGTCGACTGAGCTGAGCCAGTGCGAGCTGTCCTGTTCTGTGCTGTGCTGTGCTAGACTCAGCTAGGCTGGGCCTGGCAGCGCAGGTGCTGCAGAACTGGTCTAATTACCCAGTGTTGTGCCACCCAGCTGATGAGCTAATTACAGCATCCGCCTGTTTTCCTCTCAATCTGGAAAGCCAGTAAACACAATGTGTTGATGGCGCGCACACACACACACACACACACGGCAGCAAAAATCACACGTTTAAATCTTTGCCGCACGTAAACACACACACGTATGTACACATACCCACACAGCAGCTGTCACCTATCCAGCAGCAAACAAACCCAACCTAGCCCACTCCAGGAAAATGATGGCGTTTCTTCAAACACATTAAACTCCAGTTGGCAAACTAATGGGGGTAAGGCCCTGGTATCCACTGTCTCTTAAATGGCTGGTCCTCCGAATTAGTTGTGAGACCCATTAACAACAACTTCAGGCATTTTTCACACTATATCACTAACTCGGATGGATGGAGAGAAGGTTGAAAATCTGCAAAATTTCCATTTAACTATGCCATTAGCCTCAGCCTCAAGTCTGCAACAGAGCGAAAATTTGTCCATTTCCTTCAGTCCTTTTTTTTTTTCTAACCATATAGAGGAAAACATTGATGTCTCTCTTGACCATCCTGTCATTTTCACTTACAGTTAACTTGAGGCATTGCTGTCTACGTTAGAGCTCTTGTATTAAGCGTGTAGGGGGTCTCGGCATGATGTGATTTAACGCCTTACTGTTTGCTTCTGCCACCTCAGGAAGCGGGCATCACCCCTACCCAAAGATGAGCACTCAGGTGGGGTAAAAGACTGCCTGCTGGCCAACTCCTCTGACCCTGTGGAAATGAGAAGACTTAACTACCAGACCCCAGGTAATAAACAACAGCCTAACAAACATTCCTGTGGCTACATTTGGTCAAGCTTGCTCTGCTCTAAAACGCTATTTACAAGTCGGAAACTCGATTTCATGATAACTACGATATGACATGATTACAGACGTGACATGGACCTGCTTAGTGGTAAACTAAGGAAGGTTTGTATTGGGCAAGTTAAGTAATGTGTGAATGTCTATATAGTTTGTGTGTAAATTTTAATCAGGGCTGGAAAAGGTTCAGTCAACCTTTCTTTCATAAAAAAAATGAGGAAAATGTAGTATATTCCTCCTTTGTGACTTGAAGGATTTGAAGGGGCTTCATTGCAAAATGAAAGTCCTCCCTGAAATTCATCAGATGATCCTATCTTCAACACTGAAAGAAAATATCTAAAGGTGGCTCATACCTTTAATAGTGTTCCATAATATCTCGTATTTTCAAGCTTTTTTCCTCAAACGGTGGATATTAAATTTTGAAATGATTTTTTTTTTTCTTTCAACTAAACTCCAAACTGCTTTTCCAGGAGCAATCTACTGAATGCCTGCCTTTCTGTTCTTTTGATGGATCTCTTGTTTATTAGTGCTTTGTAGCAGGTGCTTCTGTATGAAATTCATGTGTACTGTTTATTTTGTTATTTATCATCAGGCTGTAAATCTGAGCAGCTCTCAAAAAAAAGCAAAAATTAGTCAACGAGAGAAACTAAACAAATCCTGTTGGCCATCATACCCAGCACTGGACGGTGTCATTGGAGTCAGGCCGAGTGAATTCAGATTCCGTCCACGTGCAGCAGTAAAGTGGGGAGGGTTGGGGAAGCGGCGGGGTTGTGTCAGGGTGCCCGCCTCAGCATCAGCCTTCTTCCTTTTTCCTCCTGATCTCCTCCCTCCTCCCCCGGTCCTCACTCCTCCTCCCTCCATGAGCTCCTTTCATTCCCCCTAGCTGGTAATGAGTCCTGCTGCCTCTGATGTCAAGGTGAGCCAGGCGGAGGGAACAATGGAGCTGAGAGAAAATGTCAACCCTTGTGCATGCGCAGTTGTGCGTGTTTCTGTGTGTTTTCTCTGTGTGTGTGTATGTGTGTATTCCTTCTCACGGGTTATTAAAGATCCCATTTGCCATACACACACACACACACACACACACACACACACACACACAGCCCCTTTGAACCCCTGCAGAGGAATTAAGCAGTGTTGGCTCTCTAAAAGAGCCCTGTTCTTCCATCCTCCCACTCCACCTCTTTCCTCTTTTGTCTTCCATTTCCCCCTGTAGGGTAATCTCTCTCACTTTCTCTCCGTCTTTGTTGCCCTCTCTCTCTCTCTGTACGTCAACATTTGTCTCCTCCTTTCTCTTCCTTTCCACCTCGCTGTTTTGCTTCAAGAGTGGTGATTATCAAAAATCACCAAGGCGTCTAGCTCGTGAAAACTTGTGAGATTCCAAGGCTGAGCTGAGTGAATATTGAACAGCCCATTCCTGTGCCCTCTCGTTCTCTCTCTTTTTGATTCGCCCACAGCAGGTGAACATTCCTGATTCTGATTGTTGTTAAGTGGTCTAGCCGATTGCAGCTCATGTCTCCAACGTGTTGGTTTGTTAAACAGGCCTTGGCTGTACCTTTTGGCATTCCAACAGCAGGCTTGTGGTTCTATGAGTAACTGACCTGGTTTATCCTCGGCAGACCTGGTTCAGATAGTATTTGCAAATATTATACTGAGATCACTTGTGTTTGACACTTCAGATAAAGCATGTAGTCCCATTTACGGAGGAGTGCAATTTACAGTAAGTAGTCACAGAGGAGCATATTATATCCTGGTTTCATATACCATGGTTGTGGTTTTGTGCAGAAATTTCTGTCTGTGATAATAGGATTGTACTCACAAAGTTCAATTTCTGACATCTGGGAACATAATAAGTAAGTCCAAGGGAGCAAAGAATACAAGCAGTGAGACGGTCATAAAGGTTTCAAACACACCCCAGGTTAGCCAGACTTACATGAAAGAGAAAACAAGTCAAATGATAAAATGATTACCCAAACTCTTTTAAACATTCATCAAAGTTTACAGACTCAGTTTCTGGTTCAGCTTGACCAACCATACTTACTGTTGGTTTAGTTATACATGTAAACAGTTTTAATGTGCAATGAGGGGATATTACAACATTTAGGGTACGCTCACTTTTATTTTTTACTTCCAAATAAACTTGTTTAGATCGTCTGGCAAAAACGTTGACTTGTTTCCAGCCAGACCACATGCATTTCATGTTCCCAGATTTCGGATTACTTTGGTGATTATAATGTTATCATAACCGAACCACAATGATGGGCCAAACTGTGACTGTAACACCCAAGTTGTAATAAAATTAAAGCTTCCTTTAACACCTTTAACACTTACGATAAAACATGTAGTGCCCTTTACACAGTAGTGCAGTGTACACTGAGCAATCACATGGGAGTATTTTAAAGTCAAGCTTTGTATGCACTTGTGTTTAACAGCCTAAACTACACTACTTGAATTGTCCTGAAAGGGCAAACACCACCCGCTGTGCACTCCAACTAGCTGAAAGGTTATTTGCAGATACTGTTTGGCCCTGGTCTGATCCTGAGCCATCTCCATTGATTGAGTGTTCTTCTTCCTCCCTCCTTCACTCTCCTCTCTCCACAGGTCCCAGCTCTCACCGCTGCCCCAACACTCCAAGTTAGTCTGCTCTCTCACCTACTGTGTATTTCCCACACATGCAGTCTCTCTTCCTCTCTCACTCTCTCCTGATCCCATTCCCCCGTTGCAATCCTGACAGACATCACAAGCCCACAAGCTTGTAGCCTCTGGCGCTCCAAGGATGCAGCAATGTCCTCTCTTGGCTGTCAACTTCCCACAATACCTTTTTTGGTGCGGAAGCAGGGGACTAGATGGTTTCATGGATAGTTGAGCAGTGCGGACAGTTACACTTGCTGTACATTAGCCTTGTTATCGATGGCTTCACTCTCCATTTACCCAACAACACGGTTTTAAAAGACCTGGCTGAACAGGCACAAACACACACTGAGGTCCCTCTGTGTGTTGGTATTAAATTAGTGCAATTGGTCAGGTCTCATCTTGTGCAGTGGCCAAATTTACCAGCCATTAGCCATTAGCATTACTGCAGTAATGAGCTTTGCAGCAGTCACTCATCTGAAAGCATGACCGATGACCTTACAGATGTGTGCAGCCAAAGGCACTAATGTTAATATGTGTACCTTTTTAGAGTGTCTTTCTGATCTCCCTGTGACTACAAGGCTATATGTAAGGTTAATGATGCTCCGTGTATAACTTTAGAGCTTCTTCATGCGTCGCATTCAGTTAACTTTTAACACATAAGGCAAGTTCCCAGCAATCCGTTTAAGCGCAGAGCCTTGCCAAGTTCAGAGGCACAGGGGGAATTTGTGTCGGTAGATTAGCAATAAATCATCCAATAACCCGACGATGAGAAATCTAGGGAGCGGCAGGGGGGTTGTCTGAAATTAATCCAGCCCAAGCGCTCCAGGCTGGGCCGAAAGATAGTCCATTGTTGGGAAAGACATTTTCAAAGAAATGAGTTTTGGCTGGTGACCAGTCAGTTTTTTTTCCTCTC
Organism: Lateolabrax maculatus; assembly: GCA_031216445.1. Taxonomy (NCBI): domain Eukaryota; kingdom Metazoa; phylum Chordata; class Actinopteri; order Acropomatiformes; family Lateolabracidae; genus Lateolabrax; species Lateolabrax maculatus. Next base: position 7,809,509 of record CM062203.1, read on the forward strand.
TGGGAAGTGACGGTGTGACTGATTTGTAGAGACTTGTGGGTTCTTGCTCTGATCCCACCTCTGCTACCAATTGAGTGTTGTGGAGTCAGAGAGATGTCTGCCTCCTGCTTCCTTCCAGGAGCATGCTTACCCAGTCACTCATGTGCATTGCCGTGCCAGCCCCACCCCTGTCCTCCTCACTTAGCATGACGATATCACCAAATGTCACCAAATGTCACCAGCCTGTTTCAACTTGTGCGCCCTCTTCTCTCTTCTCTCCTTCTCTTCATGCATTGTTGAACAAAGTGCACTCTCCTCACCGTTACACAGCCACCTCATGGTCCCACCGGCAGCTTCACTCACCCTGTGGTCCAACCAGTGTTTGTGTAAGTCGATGTGCATGTTTTACATAGGAACAGCAGAACTCACTCTTTTCTTTGTTTTCTCCCCTCTTCCTCCTCTTCCTCTCCCTCTCCCAGGAATGAGGGAGCACCCGCCCATTCCTGTCATTGACCTGGCTGACCACATAGAGCGACTGAAGGCCAACGACGGCCTCCGCTTTTCCCAGGAGTATGAGGTTAGAGCCAGACACTAATGCTGTATCAGTGTGTCCCTCTTTTTCAAGCATATAAATGTGTTTCTTTGTTATCGTGTCTGTGAGGAAGTTTTGTGTTTATGCCTCTTTGATCCCATATGCATGTATTCTAATGGATTATGGAAGACTTCTTTCACAGACATTCTTCAGTCATTTTTACAACTCTATTACCAATCCCACCAGGAAACCAACACTTACATTAAATGCTGTGAGATGCTTTTTCACAAAACTAGCAGGTGGCGAGTTGCTTAAGCAATCTGTGTGCGTCTTGATGTTTCCCCTAAGAATGTCATTTTGCAGGCGGTCTCTCCGATGCAACTCGGTGAGGGATTATCTCTTGTCAGTGTTCTTTCTCAAAAAAAGGGACCAAATTTGCATTTAAAGTGGCACATAGTTGGTTTGGGGACAAAGCAAGGCCAGATGAAGAGGACAGGCATCCTTGAATACAGAAAAACAAGAGCTGTCTTTTATTTATTTGTTCTGATTGTCAAAGCTGTTTTGTCTAATCAGCTCTATTCCTCACATTGATGGATCCAACAAGGCTGTTGGAGTGATTGTAGATCTTTTTTTTTTATCTTTTCTACCTTCACATAAAAAGTTATAGGAATGCCTCTGTCTGTTTGTCTGTGACCAGCATATGTTGCTACAGCATGAAATTTGTGGTGCAATTTCACACTCCCGAGAGAAATAACAAATTTATTTTGCTGACCCCATGACCTTTCCCCGAGCATCACCACAAGCCCAAACTTCAGCCAACATTTTAGAACTGTTCTGTTATCTGCCCTGTTCAGTATTTACAGTGAAAATAACATCACATTTGATAGCCTTATATAACCATTCTATCATCTACCCAGTGGCATTAACTCCATGAAAAAAATCTTTTAGAACCGTATATCAATGACGGCAGACTAAAACGTATAAAAGAGTACGGTCTTTCTCTATGACAAAATACACACTTTTGTCATACATTTTATAACATAGTATATAATTCTAATGATTTTTTTATCTGGTTCACTGTGAAATTAACAGCTAACTGGGGAGATAATTAGGCCTTGGTAAAAATCAGCACTCAATTAAGTGCTTTCTTGTGTTGCTCAGTGCCTCTCCAGCACATCGCCCTCCCGGCCTGTTGAGTTAGTGTAAACGAATCAAGCCAGAGAAGTGGCTCGTATGACTCCAGGCAACCAGCCCGTCCCCATTCCCTCCCTGCACCATTCCAAGCCAGGGAAGACCCCCTCCATGGCCCGGCAGATGGCCGCCCGTCTCTGTGCCAGCCAAGGCGCTGTGGCAGAGCTCATGGCGCTTTGTCACAGTCACGTTCGCCGGCTGCTCCCGTTGCGCCTTACCCCAAGGCACAGAATTTGTAGAGGCCTCACCACTTCCTCTCCCTGATGTTTTAGGCAGACTGACACTTCCTTTACCACCAACGCCAGTCCGCATCACACTGAGCAATGAGCACTCTGGGTAATGAGCAGAATTTGTCAATCAGGCATGCTGCAGCTCCCCCTGACAGTGTTTTTATCGCAGGAAGTAATATCACGCTGCAGTCGTCATAGCATCATTATGTTTATTTGAAAGCATTTCCAGTGTGTCAGCGAGGATACCTTGGGCGTTTGCTTCTCACGTCTTTCTACCATCTCTACCTAACTTGTTTGCTAGTTGTCATCAGTCTAGTGTGCCTGCTGTGTTCACTGAGCTCTCAAATGCATGTGACATGTTTTGACTGCAAATGAAATCTTTCTCTTCGAACTGGTGGGCAAGGACAGAGAAATTGGCTGTGCTGAGCTCATCAGAAGCAATAGGCAATAACAGAGTAATGCAAATGGCATGTACATGTCTTTTTATGGAAATTAACTTTGAGTCTAAAAGAGCTTGTATATAACTTTTATGCCTTATTTTTACCTATGAGGTTGCCACTTCGCTCCATCAGGTAACATAGTGAGAGCTAGAAAGTTACTGTTGTTGTAAGAGAAAGCAATTGAAAGCCAGCAGCAATTTCCTGCACCTGTGATTCCCAAATTGAATGACAGTATCTTGATTGTTATAGTTATATTGTTATTGTATCGCAAACCACACCTTCCCTTATCTGTATCTTAGCACAACACCAGGAAACCACTTCATCACTTTATGGCCCAGGATCATAATCTCCACTCCCTCCAGGCCTCACCTTGCACCCTTTATTTTATCCATTATCCAATAATTATTATTACGTTTGAGCCGTCAAGTTTTGACATACAATAACCTCTAGTAATTAAATTAGTGCTACAGCCACGTAAAGTAAGTTCAGAAATTTTGAAAGGTGTCGTTATGACTCCTGCTGGATTTGAGAGGCGAAAGGTCTGGGGAATTAGTGGACATGGTTCCGGTGTGAGCTGAGGGGGATCGATACGGAATAAAAAGAGAATCTGTGACATTATCGAGCCAAGGGATGGGAGGCCGTCACATATCTCCCCAGATCAATATGTATGCAGTCTACTGTCGTCTTAGCCCGAGAGACAAATTATGTAAGGAGAAAAGGGTTAGAAACAGAGAGAGGCTGAAAGCGAGGGGGGGTTGAAACTAAAATCCAAGAAAAGGAGAAGGCAACAGAAATAGAAGATGAGGAAAGAAAGAAAGACAGAGGATGAGAGGAATAATGGTTACTGCAAGAAGTCATGCATGTGATTTCTCAGAATTAGGTAATTCAATATGACCATTCTAAAGGGAGTGTTTGTGGGTGCCTGCAAGCTTCAGCGAAACCTTTACTCATTTCCCAGCTAAAACAAACATTCCCATCCTGTTGGGAGGAATATGTTAGCTCTCTTGTTGGCTCTCTTGGCTCAATCTATGGACACTTTTTGGTTGAGTTAAATAGGCAATGCAAGTGCCTTTCTACTTCTCCTTCATTAGCATTCAGTGCATCAGATGTCATGCAAATAATCAACCTGTCCGTGTACCGACAGTATTTGCAGTGAAGCCAGCAATATAGGGCTTTGCTAACCATCTCCTCCACAGTATAAAACCACTTACCTGTAGTGCTCCACTGTGGCTTTTCAAGAGACATGATGCTGGTATATATTCCATTTACAGGCTCTGTGGTCCTTAGTATATCTGAGTTGAATGGTTGACAGCAGACAGTAGCGTAATTTTTCCCTATTCCCGTACCCTCCTATCTTGCTCCAACACTCAAGAGCCTCCTTTTGTGCTTTTATTTTTCTTTCCTTTCCTTTCCTTTCCTCTATCTCTCTGTCCACTCTGTAATAATTGCTCTCTCCATCTGTCTGTCTCTTTTCTTTACTGCACTCTCTCACAGTCCATTGATCCAGGCCAGCAGTTTACCTGGGAGAACTCCAACATGGAGGTCAACAAGCCAAAGAATCGCTATGCAAACGTCATTGCCTACGACCACTCCAGAGTGGTGCTCACCTCAGTTGATGGTAAGAGCTCATGTTACCGCCTAATCCCTCAGATAGCAGTTGACTGAGGTTGCCATCGATTGAGACCTCCTTCACAAGTACCAAGGACATGATGTGTACCTGCAGCTGCGGCTTTAGAAATCTCCAGTTTTATCCACAAAGCCTATGTACTCTCTTTGCATCGATATAGAGTGTTAATTATAACATTGGAAAGTACCATGCATCACAGGTGATTGACAGAAGCAGTCTGTGTTTGTATTATGTGTGTCAGTGTGCTCCATATTGGCAAGGAAAAACCTAATATTATCATGCATTTTGATTGAATTTGATTAATCTTGATCTGATCTATGTTCCTCGGCATCCTTATTAGATCAAATAAACCATACTGTGTAATATATGGGTTACATCCTTACTTATTGTCTGTGTTACAGCCGTTCCAGGCAGTGACTACATCAATGCCAACTACATTGACGGCTACAGGAAGCAAAATGCCTACATCGCCACACAGGGGCCACTGCCAGAAACACTGAGCGACTTCTGGAGGATGGTGTGGGAGCAAAGATCCAACACCATCGTCATGATGACCAGACTGGAGGAGAAGTCACGGGTAAGGAGAGACACAGTGACCCCTGTACACCTTGCATTAAGATGTGTCTCATATCTCACTGACTTAATTCTTTAACAGTTCATTATTTCTGATGGATTGATTTATTGACATATGCATACTCAAAGATTTAATGACATATATAATTTATTAATAATAAACACCATATGAACTCAATCGCTATAAATGATTTACCTGTGAATAATAAGTCATAAATTGCAAATAATCTTCTAAATAATCTAAATAATCATAAACTAGTAAATAAAGAAGACAGAAATACATTTTCCTTTTGTAAAACATCATCAAAACACATTTGCATGTAGCAAATTATGGTAGAATAGAAGGTATGAATCACTTTTTATGTGATACCACACCCTTTACCGCTACATAGTTACCAAACCAACCAACAGCTGACTGCTATGAGTGGGGAGGGTGGCTATACTAGGAGGAAAACAAATTACTATCTTGTAGAACTTAAGGCCACTGAAGTCCTACATCATAGTACTACGACATACCACAGTCTGTGTTTGAAAGTTGAAATGTGGCCAAAATGGAGTTTCCTGACATATATATGTATGTACTGTATATTTATGTAGCTTGATTCCGGGGAAGTAACATTACACCGAACAGACCCTGAAGGCATATAGGCGCCCAGTCCTACTTTAAAGCAGGATTTGTCAGCCTGATCAAAGTCACAAGGACTTCAAAGGATATTTTGGTTGTCTGTGGACAGTACCGCTTCATGTTGCTTCTCTTCTTCTGAGTCTTCAGCAATCTCAAAAAACTTCTGCATGAATTCCTTCTAAATATGTGAAGTAACATTGCAAAAGCTTTTTACCATTTCCCATTTCCTCCCGTTTTTTGTTTGTTACTCATGGTGGAGTTACAGTGGCAACATTGCATTTGATGACAACACATGGATACCCTCATCTGAAAATAAGAAAGAAATTCAGCTAAATTATGACTGTTTGGTTATATTTAGATTTCCATAATAAAGCAAATTCTATTTCATTAATTATTTAGAAACATCTCAGAGAGCTCATACTTGATTGCTACATATTTATTTTTGCAACACCATGCCGTGGTTTCATAGACATAGCGTGTCTCATTTGTGTTTGCACTCTCTGAATTTGGCTCTCGAAAGCCACGGCACTATAATGAAAACTCTGAAGTTAGAGTTAAGAGGATTGTCACCCAACAACACCCGTGTGCTTCTAAAAATACATTCAAGCTAATAAAAGCAAAAAAAGAGCACATGGGCAACTTGGGATTCAAAATTGGGATGGGTTTATTTAATTACCATCACAAAATCATGCTCATGAATTCCTTGGAGGAAATAAATCAGTGTGGAGCCCTGCCAGTCTGTGGTGCTTTATTAGTGTGTGCATACGGTGCCCTAATGAAAGAGAGTCCCCAGGCTATGAACTGGAAGTAACAGGGATTGTAAATGAAAGAGTTCATTTCCAAAATCCCAGACATTGATTTTGTTTTGGGGGGAGGTGGGAGGCTCATTACCTGAAGCTCAGTTCATCATTCAGTATCTATAGTGAGTCTGTAAAAAAGCAATCGTTTTGTCAAATAAAGACTTAAATGACTTACCATCCTTCAAAATATACCATCATCTGTTTTAATTTTGAGCTATCGATGAAATCAATCATTTAGGCAAATTGTGGGCATACTATGTCTTTTTGGAACAGAGCTCATTTGTTTGTACCTTGGAGAATATCTGCAGCATGAACATGTTTGAGAAGATGATTTTTATTACACATTCAGTCGCTCTCAACAAAGAATATACACATCCTCGCAAATACCTTTCTTTATATTTAGTGTGTCTGAGTGGCAATTTCAGAACCCTGTGACAGATGCTCTCCTGCTTCGATCTCAAAAGTTACAGCCACAAAACATACACAAGGACAAAATAATGGAAACACCACAACTTAAAGAGAAATGAAACAGCCTCTCAGCCTGTCCCCACCTCCCACACACATTTGAGAATCAATTGGCTTGCCAACACCATGGAGAGAGATCCAAACCTGCCTTCTACCAATGGGGGTGGAAACATTTATTGCCCTTTTATGTCAGGGTACTTTGAAATCTTGAGTATAACATCAAATGGGCTGGAGCATTGTGTAATTTCCAAACCAGCAGAGGGGGTTTAACTCCACTCTTAATCGCCAAAAAGAGCGTGTAGAGTTTTTTCCGGCATTACTAACATTTATACTATTGAAAGAATTTTCTGTATATAGTATATTATTGTATTAACACTTCCAAAACATTTTTTGTGTTTGATTACTGTTTAAACACTGGTGTAGATAAATCACAGCCTCTGCTATGCAGAAGAGTAAATGTTTAGTTAAATGACAATTAGCTGAAAGTTTGTGATATAGATATACTTAGATTGAATTGAAGTGATTAAATTGCTTCTGCATCAGTCCTGAAAACAACACGATTTAATATGTAGAACTGTCCTGAAAAATCCTATCAGACTGCATCAGACAAACAATGTTTGCAAGTTGATAATGAATAGACATTTAAGGAAACAAAACATCACAAAAAGCTGGCTGTACTCCTGATTAGACCCAAGTTATTGCTACATTTTCAGGGATTTCTGTTATTTTGTCCCCTCGTTTTAAATAAATACACATGCTCTTTTTGTCCATTTCTCTCTCACATACGCACGCAGACATACACATATGGTGCGTGAGTCAACCTCCCACCACCCAGCCAGACTGATGTCTTATGCCAAACAGAGCAGCAGCTTGACAAATATGATGAGATCCGGCAGCAGGCAAATTTCAGCTTCCTCTAGCAATGTCATTACCAGTTAGTAAAAGCCTAAAAGGTCAGGACTTGATATGAGACCAGCGGTATTACGCACTGTGTCTGTCTGTCTGTGTGTGTGTGTGTGTGTGTGTCTAGATAAGAGGTCTGTGTCCTCTGCAAAAGGCCAGGTGACGACATGTGAGAAGCAAGGTTCAAAGCAGATGATAGTGAAACCTGCAGTCTGTCTGTGTCTGTGTGTGTGTGTGTGTGTGTGTGTGTGTGTGTGTGTGTTTGCAAGAGAGAATATGCCACCCAACCTCAGACAGCGCAGAGATATTCATTACAGTGGTGACTGCTAATCCATATGTTTGTACTGCAAGTGGTTCCCCATCACTCAATTGAGTTTCTCCTGCAAGCTCTACCTCTGCCTCTGAATGGGAGCTGTCACCAGGGGTGGGGAAATATGAGGGGGTGAATTTTAGCACATTTTGTTTGTCGATTTGTACCGGCTCGCTGAGACATCCAAGGTGCTTCGAAATGTCAGCTCGGTACTGCAGTATCAATATGATTAGCTTACCCATGCCGCATCCCTTCCTCTCATGTTACCTAAATCAATAGCAGCAGGTCGTAGTCCCAACAATTCCTACATTCAAACAGAGTTTGCCTTTGCTGAGTTTCTACATGTAAAAAGGGAGTTAAACAGACGTGTTGTGATTCTGTAAGCAATGACAAACTTTGTCCAAACACATCTAATTTATTTAGTTTTTTTAGCTCGTGCTTTTATTCAGAGTGCCTTTGACTGAAAATGGGTTCAGCTTCTTGTTAAAGACACATGGTCGGTGGAGGTGAACCTGCCCCACAAATTGTGACTACATGTCACCAGCTTTTCAGGTTTTTCCAAGCAAGATTATATTCTTGAAAACATCCACTGAGAATTGACTGAGGAACAGAAGCCAGAGGCCAGACCAATCAGCAGGCTATGCCAAGTGTTCAGATAATGATGTGACCCATCACCTCTGGAAACTCACAGGCCTTGTGAACAGCTATTAAATTATGTGTTACGAAAATCAAATGAAGCATAATTGTGCATCCGTGTGGACTATTTTTGACTCCAAATTATTCTGTAATTTTTTTGCTGTTTGAAAACCAGAGCCGATCTCCAGTGATAGCCGGTAGTGACTCTCTGATTCTGATTCTGATTTCAATCTGATGAAGAAGGGTTCATGTAAATCTTTGAGTGAAGAAGGGGATTGTCAATAATTTCCAGTCCCTTTTGTTCCAATCGAATGCCAGTTGAGCCAGAGAGAGGGAGTAAAGTGAAAAATGTGGGAGAGGCCAGTCTGTTATTTTCATAGATACACAGAGTGAAGCAAAGCCACTCAGCCCAGTGTTTGGAGGATCTTTAGCCTCATCCACAGTGAAGTTTGTTCTGTGCACATATGGAGCCAGGTGGCCGGACCTGCTGTCCCTTCACGGCAGGCGAGAACAGGCTTTTAGACACCTCTCGCTCCACAATGTAGCACCCATTCATTACAAATGTGCCAAAAGTATACATTACAAAGGGTTGCAAACCACCGGACAATTAGCTAATTGAAAATGATCACAGGCTGGTAAAAGACAAAATGGGCTTTTTAATGCCCTTTCGAAGCCCGCTTCAGATGGAGACACACGTGGATGCACACGCTCAGTTCACTTGAGTTCATTTTTTAGAAGATACAGGAGCTGACTCTTGAGTCTTCAGTTTTTAATTAGACGGTGGACAAAGCCTTTGATCTGACCTCTCTAATGTTCCCTCCTTGTTAATCAGTGTGATCCTACAAGCCTCTCACTAGCCTCGTGGTGTATGTTAGCAGCAGTTCAGTCCTGACAGTGTGCCCTCTCTCCTGCTCTGCCAGGTGAAGTGTGACCAGTACTGGCCGTCACGAGGAACAGAGACCTATGGAATGATCCAGGTCACCATGCTGGACACTGTGGAGTTGGCCACTTACAGCGTCCGTACATTCGCCCTCTACAAGGTACAGTAATGCCCTTTTCATTTGCAGTTAACCATATAGCGAGACATGCTCGTGCACTGGCAGGTAATTGCAGTTCATCATTACTGGGGTCACATTTTAAAATGTAATTAATTATTTTTCTGAAGACAGATAAAGTCTATTACCATTGGATTTTTTTTCACTGCTGTAATTGGTTTTTAACAACCAAGATTTGCCTCTTGTTCTCTAAAAGGCAATAGATTACAGTTTTTTACTTTGATTCATATACTTCAATGCCATGATGATGTGACTGATGTTTCGTCCTTTATTTCTCCTCTACTCTTTTTCCATGACTTACTTATAATTTGTACCATTATTATAATTCCTAATTAAATGCAAGTCTCCAGCTGGAGCGGTTACTTGGTTTCAATCAGGAATGGTGACAATGCCAAGGAACCGTTTCTGAGAAACTGCCGGAGTTCAGTTCCAAAATTATACACATTATCTACACCTACACTTGCAGGATGATCACAGCCATGAAGTAGAGCACATTATGTGCTGCTATCAAACTGAGTCAAATGGAGACCTTTGCTTAAAATAGCTACATTTCTGACAATTAAATGACTTGTGCATTTCAAATTAACTGAAAAATGTTTGCTCCCTTCCTTCAAAACAGTGTGACCATAACCTGTTCAAAACATTTTCGCCCAGGATGACAAGTTTCTATTTATAAAGCAGCCAATTCCACGTTATTATGTCAGGGTATCATACTAAGCTCAAACTTTCTACCATACTGACTCCTCCGACTCTCCTGCAGAACGGCTCCAGCGAGAAGAGAGAGGTGAGACAGTTTCAGTTCATGGCCTGGCCAGACCACGGGGTGCCAGAGTACCCCACCCCCATCCTGGCCTTCCTACGGCGGGTAAAGGCCTGCAATCCTTCAGATGCAGGACCCATGGTGGTGCACTGCAGGTGGGTGTAGACGGGAATGAGCTCCGTATGTGTGTATACAGTAAATAAACTCCTAATTCTCACCATCAAATTAAATTATTTTTCATGGCTTGTTTCCTTGATGGATGAAAAGGTATGGTTAAACAGGGGTGTGTTCTTTCATCAAAGATTATTGCCAATACACCCTAAAGGACACCACATGCAACAGAGATGTTGAAATCCTGTTTTGGGAGTCAACACCTTTTGTCTCCCCATGAATTTGGTTCAATAATTCTGTGTTGCATATGTTCCAGCCAGTAAAAAAGCCTCTCACGATACCTCTACAATGACTTTGATGACTACTTTGCGGCAAATCTGCAGCAACTATTTGCTTGAGACAGAACATAATAACCTACCCCTTACATCACACTATTCTGCACCTTGACAAATTTTTTACACACTTATAACCTCAAATAAGTTGCATTTTAATACATACACATATAGTCATATATCGCAATAAGTATATTCACAGCACAAGAGACTTATGGTTAGAGAAATTAAATTCACGTGAAAACTGACACCTTATAAAACAGACCTCGTTTGTACCTTGTATGATAAATACTCTTGGTCTACATATTAACTCAGTACCGTTGTGATTAATGGCTTTGGATCACTTTCAACACTGATAGTGCTACTTTTATCTCTATAGATGTTAACCAATGTGTTCGTACTATCAGTGGATCTTTTATACAGTATAAACATACGTAAGACAATTATCTGTTATAGATAAAGTTATTTACCCACCCCCCTCTGTCTCTCTCCATCAGTGCGGGCGTCGGCAGGACTGGCTGCTTCATTGTGATCGATGCCATGCTAGAGCGCATGAAGCACGAGAAGTCCGTAGACATCTACGGCCATGTGACATGCATGCGTGCCCAAAGGAACTACATGGTCCAGACTGAGGACCAGTACATCTTCATCCATGAAGCCCTGCTTGAGGCCGCCACCTGCGGCAACACTGAGGTGCCGGCCCGCAACCTATACGCCCACATCCAGAAACTCACCCAGCCACCGCCCGGCGAGACGGTTACTGCCATGGAGTTGGAGTTCAAGGTGACTGATAAGCACACGCCTCAGACAAGTATTACTTGAGGCTGTATTTGATGACTTTTTCAGTGAAATAAATTAACTTTTAATTTTTACCAGTGCTGTAGTTTAATCCTGAAGGATGTTATGAAGCATTTAACTTAACAAAAGACCTTTCAGAACAGCTTTTCCTGATAGTGCACTGGATAGTTCACAGGGGTGACATTGTAATACTGTACAGGAAGTGCTGTGTGTTTCTGTTAATAATTAATAGAAATTAGAAAAATAATGTTACCATTCTGCATGCGTTTCTTAATACAATCTGATCTGCAAGCACCAGGTCGCCAAAAGGGCTTCAGACTGCAGTTACGAATTCTGACCTTCTATCTAGGGTGTCACTATTGTGCCGGATGATCACATAGAGGTTTAGGCACGTTCGAAATAATTTAACTCGCCAAATAAGCCAATGCACAGGAATTTGTCTCAGTGACATTGGTGCTGAGACTTCGCAACAGCCACAGCAGCATCACATGATTCAGGGACAAATTGACCAGAACAAACACAGAGACAAACCCAAACACATCAACACACCTACATGTGCAGGAATACAACATGACTGACACTTGCACATACACACAGCTGGTGTTCAAGGTGACTCGCAATCACACGCGCACCTTCTGCCAATAGCCATCGACTGTGATGTTATTACACACTTTCCTCCCAGCGCGGCTCTGCCATTAGCCCTCTTATGACCATGATCCATTCTGTTTGAAGTGATAATAGCATCTACACTCCTGCCAACGACGCAGAATGAAAGAGTGAGAGAATGATTGCGGCGTATGTGGGGGCCACAGCCTCTATGCCCACACAGTCTGGCCACAACACACACACACAAATTATCCCTGAGTACCATGACTGTCCATACACACTCCTGTGCCGTCCATCTGTGCTCTGTCCACTGCCAGCACTGAGCTTGTCATGCCTACAATCTTCCAAGCTCTGGGATTGTATGGGAGACAAGTCCACTGCACTTACTTATACCTACCAGCAGAATTTCTTATTTACCTTGACAGGAAACCTTAAGTGTAGATAGAGACTTGACAAGGAAGCGTTTCAGACTTCTTTGTTTGTTTATTTGCGGTCACAGGTCAAATTTTTTTTTAGCTCCATCTCACTCCCTGTCTGGTTTCTGTCCATTTTTCATTGAACAGAGACTGGCCAACTCCAAAGCCCACACATCACGCTTCATCAGCGCCAACTTGCCATGCAACAAGTTCAAGAACCGCCTGGTCAACATCATGCCTTTTGAGTCCACCCGTGTCTGCCTGCAGCCCATCCGTGGCGTTGAGGGCTCTGACTACATCAATGCCAGCTGCATTGACGGCTACAGGTCAGTAAAGGACTTTACGATTTCAAGATTTGAGCTGAATACAATGACTGTGAGGTTAAAGTGCTGACTTTGAGCTTTAAAGGACAAGGCTGCATTGTTCTATATTTATCTTATTGTCAACAAGTCCCATCCCAACAATGCATTAGTCCATCTTTCAATACTTTCCTACTCATACTACCCATGCCACACTAACTTTGACTCTCATCCCTAAGCCCATTCATTCCTACTGAAGATTGTAAATCTTAAAAACTGGTCACGAATATATCTTTCTTTTTTTATATTTATTTTAGGATTTACTAAAATGTTTTAGCAAATGTATCTCAAACGGGAACATTTATTGGAAACAATTTTCAATGACCGGTTAATCGCATTTGGTCCTCTAGTGAGTATTTAATACCGCAGGACGGTGTAAATGGTTTTGACTCAGAATTAACTAAAATGTGCGTTTATGGTAATGTACAACAGTGTGGCAATTACATTTACTTAATTTAAGTTTTAACTTTTCCAATTACTCGACAAAATAGTGCTTCATACCAAGTGTCCTGGAGTTACAGAGCCAACACAACCAACAGTCACTCTCCTAATACTTTCCTGACTGCACAGGTCTACAGTTGTTTCCTGGCATCAGAGATTGTTACAGGTGTGAAAAATACAGTAGATATTCACAGTGGACTAGATCAAAATGTATGGGAGGGGACCAAAGATGAGTCTGCAGTGGGCAGTATCCAATCGCAAGAATTACTCCTGGCTCTGCCAATGTGGCTGTCGTCCGCTGAGCCACTACCGCTTTCATATCGAAGCCACTGCATGTCCTCGTGTGCTCTGTGAGTCCAAATTGCTTCCTAGAGGGAGGAAGATGAAAAGGCAGCTCCCTGTTTTATATCTATATAAGTACGGGCAGAGACAGACTGAGCTGACTGTGGTTGAAGTGTAGAGCGAGGGGATGGATTTAGCAAGCCTGAAATGCCATTCAGTCCATTTGGGGTTTTGTTTTCGTACCAGGTTCGTGACAGAGACAACACCTCCGCCCCCACCGCCCCAACTCCCTCCTCTTTCTGCAGCCCTGTTGTTAATGAGAAGGTGCTCCGCAGAGGCTTGTTGCTCTGTAAATAGCATAATTGCAGCATGAGAGTATTGTAATGAAGTGTGTTTTCCAAACCCTCCCCTCCCTCATTTTCTCTCCTCCGTGTTCTCCGTTTTTCTCTTTCTTTTATTTTTTTTACCCCTTTCCATCTCTGTCTCTTTCTATTCTCCTCCTCAATCCGTCACCTCCGCACCCCCTTTCCTCACGCTCTCTCCTCGCCTCTGCCTCACCATCTTAATTTTCCATCCAAACATCATGGCAGAGACCGACATATCCGGGTGGGGACCTGTTGTGTGCACCAGTGGCGCTGTGTGATTAAGCCGCTTTTAAGGCCTGGGCATAAATAAAAACTAAACAGGGGCCTCCAGTGCCCTTCACCCCAGCGCCTTCAAGAAAAGCCAATAATATGCTAAGCTAATGAGAGGCGAACCATTGATTCCAGCTATGCTATCAGGGGCGCGAGCCCTGGATATGCTCCGATGCAGGCTGGAGTTTTAGCATTGTAATGAGGTTGAAATGAAACACTATGTCCTCGAGCACTGCAGTCATGTGGGATGATGCAGAGAGTGCTTTGTGCTGTTTGGCAGCGCGCTCATCAGGACACTGTGAGCAGAGAAGTCAGTATTGTGTGATACGGTTAGAATTGTTTTTGTTTTGGCTAGGGGCTGTTTTATGGGGAGGTTAGAGGGGTCCACCCTATCAATTTGAAATTTAGCATTCATCCCCTGCTTAGCTTCCCTTCCCTTCTCTTCCCTGCCTCCTCTGCTCTTAAATTCCCCTCTGATACGATCTCATTTTTCTGCTCTTTCCCCTTTTCTTCTCTCTTCTCTTCCCTTCACTTCTTTTCTCTCCTCTCCTCCTCAGCAGTAAAGTCCTGCTTTGCACTCTGATGACTGCTCACTGCTCTTTTCATCTCCGCACATTTTCCTCTACACAACTTCTCCCTCTACTTTGTACATCTTCTCCCTTTACTTTGCATTTCACTTTCCCCCCGTTTTCATCTTTTTAATTTGATTCCTCACTCTGTTGCCTTCCCCTCCTCGTATGCCATCTCCAGTCCTCTCCGCTAATCTGTTGTTTCTTTATTTGTGCGAGCCAGGCCCTGAGCATATTCTAATCTCCCGGTTTCACATTAGTGCCTCGCCTGCAGCATCTTCATTAGTTGTTCAGCCGTGGCTCGCTGTGTGACTGAGTGTGTGCGTAGCAGCGTGTCTGAAAAATACTTGCAAAACTACTGCATGCATTCATGTGAACACCTGGATGCAAGCTTACATGTGCTGCAAACATGTGAGTGTGTGCGTGCGTGATTGTGCGCTTTGTGTTTTGTGTTGGACTCCTCAGCTCCCGCTTACTCTGTAGATCAGTACGCTGCTGCCACCTGCTGTTTGACAAAAAAACTGTTCGGTTGGACCAAAGTCACGTAGGACACCAGCACAGCTCTGGCACCACAGTGGATGAGCTCATCTCTAGTTTAGTGAGCATATCAAGTGCTCTCTCTCTCTTTCTGTGTTGTGTTACAGAGAGGAAGGAGGAAGAAAGGGATCTATTAAGGCTGAATAGCTCAGTGATGATGATAGTCGCCAAGGATTATTTGCTGTGTTCATTAAATGTGTAGGAATTTGTCTTGTTGGCATTATATATTATAGTTTTGACGAATATTGCAAGAGCCACAGGACCTTACAAACTCAATAATTTGCAGCTGAATGCTTTTAAGCAGCATGGTGTTATGGGTTTTGATTCCTCTTCCTATAAGTCATGCTACTGTAGGTGCCCCATTTATAATATTAATGTCTGCCAAACGTTATGCGTTTCTTTCATAAAACGAAAGCTGAGTAACACAGAAAGCTCTTTCCCAGCCTGAATTTTATTTGAATAAATGTGTGTCTGAATGTATTCGAGCAGTTTATAAGACATCAATTTTGTCTAACGTCTTGTCTGTTATTAACATTTTGGGATGTGGCGCAGATAACTGTGCCATGAGCCTTTGCTAACCACTTTACAACAGCAGCACTCCTCTTTCATTAAATCATTTTCTAGTCACTATAATACCAGTTGTAAAAGCACCATAAAGTTTAGAATTATTACGTGTAATGTTTAATCTCTGCCTCCTCTATGTGGTGTTTTGTCTTTAGACAGCAGAAGGCCTACCTGGCCACACAGGGCCCACTGGCAGAGACCACTGAAGACTTCTGGAGGATGCTGTGGGAGCACAACTCCACCATCATTGTCATGCTCACCAAGCTACGAGAGATGGGACGGGTAATACACAAACTCATAGTACACATAAATGCATGGAGCACCTGTAAAGTCATTGGACCATTTCAGGGAATAACAATAATCTTTGTACACTGGGTCGGTTCAGCTATGCTGCCGCGTCACACTGGTCAAATATTCACTCATTCCAACCCTGAACACAGTAACCTTGGTTGATAGTTAACTTCCTTATCACCATGGCTGGGTTGAAACTACCATGCTGCTGTGTCAGGTTGTCAATATTTGGTTGCATTCCAAGCATACTGATAATTCCCATACTGCATGACTTTATGAAAAATGAGATTAGTTTTGGGACTTTTTTTTGGGACTGAGTTTTGAGTCGGACCTTTTATAGATACAAACTCCTAATTTTGTATTAACACTGCTACCTATTCAAGATAGTTTGGAATTGGACAAAGTTTAGAGTTGTGTCTCAAAATATCAACAATGACCTTAAAGACGATTTTGGGATTTTGGGCGGGGTGGTAGGGCAGTACAAACAAATCAGGGAGTGAGTCTTGACTATTGTAGTTCAACATTTTGGGAAATAGACTCATTTGCTTCCTTTCTGGAATTTAGATGAAAAAATCTTGTGTCATCTCAAATGATTTCCTGCATTCTTTGCTGCAAGTTATACCTCTCTGTCTGGCTCTCCTGTTGTTTCCTGTCTACATCTTCACTGTCAGCTATCCAATAAAGACAAAAAAATGACAGGAAAAACAAGGTTGACAGATTTTTTTACCTTTGTACAGAGCCATACTATGTGTTTCCAGTCTTTATTCTTAGCTAAACTAACCAGCTGCTGGCTCCAGCTTCACATATAAGAAGAAGAAGAAAGCGGATGAGATTAGCTCCCAAAACTTCAAGCTATTCCTTTAACGGAAAAAATCTGCGCACTCATCTTGGTGCCAGCTTGATTAAATCCATAATATCTTTGACTGAGTTGTTTATTGTGATTATGCGGGTGATCCTGACAGCACTCAACAGCATTTTATAGCTTTTATCACCCTCTCATCCATAATCACAGTTTATGAAAAAAAGCCCTCATGCATATCATCACTGCAGTTAAGAGCACAAACAAATTATGTAAATATTTTGTCACCTAAAATGAATCAGACAATATTTCAAAACCACAGATTAGTCTGTTCCCGATTTTCTTTTGTAAGCAGACATGACTCAAAATGACTAATAACTTACAGAAACCCGTACTAATAATATCCTGCACTTGTACATCAGGCAGTTATTATGTAAAAGTTATTTTTTCCTGAATGTGTTTGAAAAAGCATTGTTCAAATATAGGAACTTAAAGTTTTGCCTCCCTTTTCTTTTGTAGGAGAAGTGCCATCAGTACTGGCCAGCAGAGCGTTCAGCCAGGTACCAGTACTTTGTGGTGGATCCAATGGCTGAGTACAACATGCCCCAGTACATCCTCAGAGAGTTCAAAGTCACAGATGCCAGGGTACGTTGGATTCACTCTGTGTGTGAATATCTGCGGGCTTGCCCTTGTGTGTGTGTGTGTGTGCTACTGTGCTCCTGTATGTGTATATGTGAGTATGTCTTGGTGGGAGGAAAGAAGATTTATTGGCATTTTACACAAATACAACCCTCCAACCCAAATCCATTTTAATTTTAGGTTTTCATACAAATAGGGACAGTGGCGCTAAGTGTTAAGAATTATACCGACTGTGATTTCAAGGTAAAGATGATCAGAACGTGTCCCGTGTTATTCCTCCTGACAGGTTGACTTGAAGTGAATGCACCATCAAACATGTTTACCCAGATTTAGTAGCAATATGCTTGCTCTATGGATTGTATGTATGTGTGTGTGTGTGCGTGCATGTGTGTTTTGAGATCTCTGTGAAAAATACATGAAAAGCATAGCCTCCTATCCCCCGAGGGCCAGTACTGCAACTCCCTGTGATGCAGTAGTTTCAATGGGCTATAAATATACTTTACTGTCATCAGAAGGCCCACAGCACAGCAGCACTCTAATCCCACATCCACTCCTTCTTTCACATACACACACACACACACATATATATATTTATATAAATAATATTAGATTTGGAAATACACTCCTAATATGCACAAAAAAAAACCCATTTAATTCACACATGCTGACACCACAGTGCTGTCAAAGGTGTGACTCCACGTTGAAGTTAAGTGTTTGTCAGTCCTGGTCCTTGAGTGCCTCAATCCTGCTGGTTTTCTCTCCTACTAGGTCGTCTGCTATATTCCCATTGCATCCCAGGTGTAAATTACATGATTAGATGGCTGCAAAGAAATCCAGCAGGGTTACAGTACTCATAGACCTCAACTAAGAAGCTGTGCCGTGGTGTTTGTTGAGTGCATATTAGAGTGAAGGCCACAGAGAGCGATGTATGGAGCACAGACTGCAAAGTACAGCAGAGTGTTATTTGCTTGTAGAGATAAATTGAAGCATCAAAGAAAGCTCAGCTGAATAATGTACACAATATACATCACCTACATGTCAGTTTTTCAATTTGTCAATCCACAGTGCCTTGTAAATGTACTTCTCCTTATTCCTTCTCCTTATTTGCTGCCCTTCAGGACGGCCAGTCCAGAACAATCCGCCAATTTCAGTTCACTGACTGGCCCGAGCAAGGAGTGCCAAAAACTGGAGAAGGCTTCATTGACTTCATTGGACAAGTGCACAAAACCAAGGAACAGTTTGGACAGGATGGACCAATCACTGTACACTGCAGGTAAGGAGGAAAAGTGGCACGGATTAATCATCACATTAAATAAATTAAATAAAGGATGGCTGCCACATGCTGTTTGAATTGTAGCTGCAGTGTTTTAATAATTCTCTCTGCAGTTTCAAATGGCTTATCATCTGTGTTCAACATACACAGTACAAGCAATTGAGAGATGTGTACCAGATTTTAGATTTCCCGTGATTGTCTGTACTTTGATCGTTTAACACTTTTAAGATCATCCTGTGTGGAAAATCACACACAGTGCACTATATGAGCAAAAATAGGTATTCTACTTAATAAAACCACATTCTAGTCGGGCAATCTGAATTCAGTTGCAGTACAATGCTTTTATTCCTTAATTTTGAACATTAAAGTCATAAAGAGTTTATGAGCCTTAGACAGCAGGTGTAAAAGAGACTTGTGTGTGTGTGCGCTCTTCAGTGCCGGGGTGGGCAGGACTGGAGTCTTTATCACCCTCAGCATCGTGCTGGAGAGAATGAGGTACGAAGGAGTGGTCGACCTCTTCCAGACAGTGAAGACACTTCGCACCCAGCGGCCTGCCATGGTGCAGACTGAGGTAAGAACAAAGCACCGTCGGGGATAGTGTTTATACTCCGTATCCCACACTGACAGGATGATATTCCAAAGTCAATATTGTATATTTTTACGGTGTGAACTTGATGTTATCTAAAGTGTCCTGTTTTTGACTACCTGATACATTCAATAGATGTTTTAGAGGTGCTTCAGAAATCTCACAGCAAACTTATCTTGTGCTTTCACGGAGGTCCAGTATTACATATTCCTCAAATTAAAAATCAATAAATAAGTTACATAACAAAAAAGCGTATGAAAGAAAATCCCTTAGGAAGAGCAACAGAGGAGGGACAGACAGATATGCAACAGATGTCATGTGTACAGAACAGACCACAACTGCAAAATTACAGGTATGATATGTAATAGACAGACTTTCTTAATGAGGCTTCATCTTCTTCTTCTCTCCAGGATCAGTACCAGTTGTGCTACAGGGCAGCATTGGAATACCTTGGGAGCTTTGACCACTATGCAACATAACCACTCCCACCGAGCAGCCTCCCTGGTCAAACCTCTCAGGAGTGTGCCAAGTGTCCCATCTCAGCCACCATCCACTCACTTGACCCCCTAAAACCCGACCCCTCCAGCTACCAGAGGGAAGGAGAAAGGGACGCGCTTGCAGACCCGGCGACGGGTTTAACCAATCACAGAGATCCATGCCGATTTAACCAACCACATGAGATTTTGCTTTAAAAATAATAACAGAAACATTACAATGACTATGACAAAAATGACAACTCTTGTACAGATGCGACAGCGCAGACTGGCAGCTCGCCTCTCTGCTCTATCGAAGCCAAACCTCCCTGATTGTCAAAGGCTACTGGTAGCACTAAGAGAGCATTCTCTCGGTTTTTATGTTAATTTTATTGTCAATATTATGATTCATTATGTCAAATGTTATTGTTTAGTATATTTGTTTGTTTTTAATAATCATTTTAACATCAGACATTTCTTAAACTGCCCAGCCTGGGGCGTGCATTATTTTCATAATTGGTACTTTTTTTCTGTTTTGTATTTTTATTTTAGGGTGTTTTAGCACAAGGGACATGTATTTTTAACACGTTCCTAGATACTAATACAGGAGGACCACTGTTCTCTGAGCTGCTGTCAGATTTCTTTTGTCACATTACATTTATTCATATATTGTGTCCTATACATTGTTTTGGTCTTACTCAGTTCAATAACTCAAAAAATTGCCTTTTCACTTGCCGTTTTCGATAAAAAAAAAAAAAAAATCAACTTTGAGAAAATTGATTTCAGAGCACACTCTTGCTACAGTTTGTCCTTCTGTAAACATGGTAGCTAGTTATAAAAGAAGAAGCGAATTAGCAAAGGAGAGACTAAATCAGAGGTGTACAGAAATGGAAAGCACATGATTTCTACGTTTTCTGTTTTTTGTTTTGTTTTTCATCAGAAGCCTATGGCATTGAGGCCTTCATACTCCACAGCGGAGAACTTACCTGAGGAAAACAGACTTTTATACCCAAAGGGTAGACAGAAAAATATACTCCCTGATCTCTGAATATAGTGGCTCTTCAAGTCCCTCCCATCTCCTCGCTGCCCATTAGCCTGGTGGGTTTACTGGAGTTGAACCACACAGACTGGAAGGAGCGGAAGTGGTTCGTTTGGGCTGAGGAGTAGAGCCGTGAACGCTGGCACCTGTACAGAATCAACCATTCCTACCAGAGGGAAAGAGACTCAGCCCTTTGGACTGAAACCTGATATTATTTTATACAGAAATAAAACTATAAATATATATATATATAATTATGATTGATTATATATATGTACAATTACATATAGATATATACACAGCTTCAAAGGTATATTGTTAAAGGATTAATTCTGCTGATCTACCAACCCTAGAGATTGCAGAGAGCCTGCTGTCCTAGAGTGTGTATTAATGGAAACACCGTTGTATCTACTGTACTACCATAGTAACTTTGACAGCTGGTTGTCCGTCTGAATGAGGAAAAACAGCACAACCCCCCCCACCCCCACCCCACCCTCCATCAAAATGGACAACTCCTCCCTCAGCACGGGCCATCGCACCACTCAAGCACACGTCTTCTCCCACACGAGCCGCAGGAGGGGAGCGCCTGATCCGAGAGGCCTAAACGTTGTGGTGGAGGCGGTCGTGGGAGGGAGGGGGGACTTGAAAACGCTGGCGAAAAAATAAAATGTTCATTTTTACCTTGTGAATGCTTAGTGCTGTAGGGGTTCGATCTGTTGTACACACAGTCTGTTTTCTATTTGTTGATAAAGAACTGGAATTTAAAAAGAAACTGTTGATGAAAAAGAAAAAACATTGATGTTAATAAAGTTAAATAATTGGGTTTTTGTACAAGTCCTGGCTTGTGATGCTTCATTTCTTGATCCTGTTGTGTAACAAGATGTGAATAATTCTTTATAGTGCAAGATTACTCTTTTGCCCTTAGGGTTATCAGAAAACTGTCTGCTTCATCCGTTGCCCATTATTCTGCCCAAGAATATTTCCTGATGTGTGACCCCTATAGTGTTAGTTCATTATCAAGTGTCCTTTAATTCAAAGCATTTCTAAGAGTTTCTTGTTACAACAGATCATTTAAAGTGTGTTTGTGTGTGTTTGCAGGGGTGTAGTTACGGTGTAGGGCATTATTTTTTTCAAAGGCCCCCTAAAACCATTTTCTTAATCAGCTGTGTTGATGGGGTCCAACATGAACACACTGTTATTTGCCAAATATAGAATTATTTCTGACAAAACAATCTTAACTCAAGTTACTGGCATTTTCTACCACATCTCACAGTCTTACACAGCACATGTTTCATCAGGTGTCATAGTTAGGCTTAGTTGTCGTCACTAATTATTGCTTTAAGGTGATTTCATCTAAGATATTTGTTTGTGTTCGTGTTTTTCGTCCGTGCGCTTCTGATTGGTTTGAAGTGGGCGGGGCTCTATTGGAGAAAGATAATGTCACATACTTATTATATTCTAATTTTATATATATATATATAAACTAATAATAACTAACTAATGTTTTCGGGTTGTTTGTTTATGTTGCCATGGAGACACAGCCGTCAATCAAATCAGATCAAAGCCCACCCACACAGTCTTTCTATTAACAGTCCCACGGAGTCCATCTCATTTTATGGGCGGAAAAATTACAGTCTTGTATTACTACACCTGTAGTTGATGATTCACTGTCTGAAATCTCAACGTATTGCTCACTATAGACTAAACTGCTGACTGCTTGTTATGTAGTGATTAACTAAATGAGGGTAATTACAGTTGTTGCACTGTTTGCTTGTGTTGTCATGGAGACGCTGCTGTCAATCATGATTCATCCCAGTTGTGATGAAGCAGCTCTATTAGGGTTTGAGTCAAAAACTCTTTGTAATAACTAAAGTATTAACTTTGTTGCTTAATTAGTCATAAATATTTAATCTTATAGAAAACCAAGTTTTTGGGTGCTTTTACTTCCCCCCCCCCCCCCACCAGCAACTGTGCTCTATCTCTATGTGTGTATGTATATATCCATGTGGGTGGGTGTGCTCAAAACAAGGCTTCACCTTTTGAGGGGGGCGGGGGTAGTATCTGGGGGAAAAGCCTGCAAAGGTACGGGTTAGTATATTTATCCTGTGTGTAATGATTGCAACATGTGGAGGGAAACAAACAGGGTCCATGTTCTCATGTACCTGATAGATGTGTTGTTGCTTTCAACCTGTGGGAATGGTACAAGCAGTAGGAGTAACATGCTGAAGAGGATGAATTATTTCAAGACACAGGATTTAAAGCTGGATTAAAAGGATAATTACTGTTGCTGTTTTATACTTTAGTGCGGCTACGTACTGTGTATTTGGCAGTCCAGCAATATCATCAGTTTCTTTTGATTTGATTGTGCACTTAACTCTGAACCACACTGCATTGCTCTTTTGTGTTATGATAATGATGTTGATACACAGCTGTTGTTTTTGTTAATTTTTAGAAGTGATAATATTCTGTTAATGACACCTAAAGGTTTGTTTACATAACAGTTTTTCCTTTTTTAACATGTATTGAAGAGTGATATTAATAACAGGTAGAGGTGATGTTGTGTAATGTGGAATTTTGCTTGTAGCATTTTACAAAATGTTGTTTTGGATCCCACAGAACCAGCTGACATCACTGTGGCTGTATGAACTGTGTCCAGGTGCATGTTTTTCTTCATTCAGTAGTGTTAACTATATCTAGCCTGCTGCTCTTCCTTAATACCTGTCTTTACTTTACTAAGAAACATCCCAAGGAACAGCACAGTTCAGTGACACCATGAGTAATCCGGCTCGGTAAGGAAATTAGAAGACATATGGTTGACAAATCTACATTGCAGTATATCATGATGCTGAGTCATGTGTTCTTGTAGAGATGATGCACAGTCTGCCCAAGAGGAAGAAGACCGTGAAGGTGAGTTGCTCTGCTTGAAGATTAAAGCCCAGTTGGAGGATTTGTTCTCCGACAGCCACCTGGCAGAGGACGGCTTCCTGCTGAAACATGTGCAGAAGAACAGGCAGGGCTACGTCAGTCTCAAGCTCCTCACTTGTTTGAAAAAGGTAAGAAAAAAGGAAAAGAAAAGAAAAGCAAGATTTCGTGTACTTTCTGTGGTGCTTACATTCCACCAGTTTGAATAAAAACAATCCAGTAAAATGCAAACAAAACTGAGGTTGCCACACT
Source organism: Lateolabrax maculatus (assembly GCA_031216445.1). Classification (NCBI taxonomy): domain Eukaryota; kingdom Metazoa; phylum Chordata; class Actinopteri; order Acropomatiformes; family Lateolabracidae; genus Lateolabrax; species Lateolabrax maculatus. Next base: position 7,833,559 of record CM062203.1, read on the forward strand.
GTGTCGCAGATAAAGGCCCTGACCACGAACTGGTACATGACTCTAGCAGGAGCGGAGTACTCCGACGTTCTGGAGGTGAATGATGAATGCACCAAAGTGAGGCGGACAGAGCCGCTTCCCAAATGGCTGCTGCATTCGCCCACCAGCAAGCTCCTCCTCGCCTGGAACATTTCCGTGGAGAAAACCAGAGAAGACGGAGCGCCCCAAGGCCTGGAGCACCCTTCGCTCTCAGAGAGGATCCTCCAAAAGTTCAGCGCCCACGGCAGCATTTCCTCGGTGTGGATCCTGCATCCCGACAAAGAGCTTCCCAAGGAGCTGCAGTGCTATGCAAAGCGTCACAAAGAGCTTGGCCAACATTTGTGTGCAGTGGTGAAGTTTGATCATTTGGACGCGGTTCGTAAGGCCTACAGTGTCCTGAAAGCAGAAGAGGAGAAGTCTAATGGCGAGGGCATGTGTGTGGTACCTTTGGGAGTCCAGTCAATGCATCAGGTCGCAACAGACAAGCCATCAAAGGTAAACAACGAGGACCAACCTGGAAAATCCCAGGGAAATCCACTTGAAACCTCAGAGGATTCAGGGCAGGAGGAACCCTCTTCGCCTGTTAAAGTTTCTGCCGAGACTCCAGACACATCTCAGCCCCAAGATTCGCTGGATAACTCCATGCAAAACGCCTTTGAGCAGATTTCCACCAGCTGTTACGGTCAGTCCTCTGGTTTGAATCAGAGGCTCAGCAGGATGAGCTGGTGCTCTGGAGACTGCGATAAAGATAATTCTCAGGGCCCCTGGGTGCTGAGGCGCAAATTTGCAGCCTGTGCGTTAAACCACAAAGTGGCTGGGCACCTGAACGCATCCTTCTTGATGCAGAGAGTACTGCGTCAGCCCTTCGGCCCTGACGGCACCAAGGGCTTTCAGAGCAGAGGGAAGCCGCCGCAGCAGGAAGAGATCAAACTCTCCCTCAGATGGAGTAACACCACCTGTGCTGAATAACAGTGGCAGATTTGTGGAGCAACGAAACACTACATAAAAAATGTAAATCTGATGACACAAATAAAATATTTTTTGCATTAAACAACAAAAGTTTTTAAGTTTTGACATCTCTAATGGTGAGGGATTGTTTATTCTGGGATACATGTAGTTGTATACCACTGACAGATGGGGGCAGCCTTTAGCTGTTTTCAGAGCTGTGAACTGTAAACACAGACTTCAACCTACTGGTTAAGCTGTAGTTGCGTGGGAAGTAAATACACTGCGATGCATGTAAATAGACTACAACACATATTAGCTGGAGGTACAAATTGTTGCACAAACTGAGGTGCTTAAGTGCAGAAGTTAAAGTGTCTTACAATCCACACATGCTTTTTTTTGAACACCAGTGGCCTCTGCACCCCTGGGGCCTCGGCCCTTCTAGTCACAACTGCAATTTGCAATGTATATTTGTTCTTGGGCCAGGATGTATTTACCTTGTTACCGCTTTCTCCACGAAAGAGGTGCTCATCTTTCAACATGAAACGCTCAGAAAAAAGCCCTCATTGTCCCACTGCATCTTTTTCACAAATGCCTGTTTAGATTTTGGTTCTCTAAAAAGTAGTTTTCCACTCGCTGAGATGACATTTGGCTGAAGGTTACTTGTCCAATCATCAAACCACATCTTGTGCAAGACGAGAGTAGTAGCAACATTTGTGCCTTATTTCCAGCCTTTCTAATGACACCTCGACTGGAATGGTGTGTTTATAGTGTTACTGATTGAGGGCTTCCTTAAAATCTTGCCCAAACCTAAACAAAATGTGTTTCTTCACTCATCCACGCCCAGTGGAAAAGATTCAATCCGATGTGTATTGGACTTTATCATATTCAAATTGGAAACATACTCTGTTGTTTTTATCCTCTTGTATATGCTGAATGTCAGACTGTCTTCATGACTAATGTAATCTTAGCTGTTGAGTGAGATTTCACATTGTATACTGATCAAGTGCTTCACTCTTATTCTCTCTGACTTGATTTAGCAATTAACAGCTGTTGGGCTTTTATTGCAGCGGAGGCGGGCCTAAGAAAACTTTACACATCTGTGAACAATATGTATAGAGTAGAAATGTTCCTGCCTGATGTCAGGAAATGTTTTTGTGCTTGCTGATGGTTCCTTTTCAAGGGTAGAAAAGCACAATATCCCCTGCTAACTGGAAGTCATTATACATTTACATCGGCTCCTCAGGACAATAATTGAGGTGTATGTCAAACAAGTTAGTTGTAATAATTCTCATGTTTTCTTAGTTTTTGGGGGAGGAGATCTAGATGATTTTGCACCTGCTGATCGTTACCAAAATATTCTCAGCGTGAAGAAGTTGCTCTTGATTTGTGACACAGTGTTATCCTTCAGGTTAGCACTGAGGGGTTGAAGCTGAACTGATAAGGAGAGTTTGTTTTGGCTACACTTCAGACTTTACATGAAATCTACACTTTAGGTCACTGAGACAACAACCTTTGAATATCCATCAGTACACATTTTCGGTGTGAGACAAAGCTTGGGTAAAGATTCCTTTGGTTTTTCCATTTTTCTCTTAGTCAACACTGAAAGAATTTTAAGTCCTAGAAAGTTAACGCTCAGCCATATCTCCGCCTCACTAGTGGAACTTTGCAAAGTGCGATTTGTGTATAATTTGGCCCATAGATATGCGAATGACTCATAGTGTTAGAATGAGATATTTGTTAGCAAATAATTTGTTTCCCGTTCTTATGCTGACTCTAGTACAGAGATAGTTTTTTTTTTATTATTTCAACATCTTTGGCTGCAGACACAATTATGAAACCATCAGTTCTCTTTAGAGCAACATTGTAACTGTAGATTTATTTGACTAGTGTATGCTCCCAAACAGCACCTGTAAGACTTTATGTATCCCCCTCGTCCCTCCCTCCCTCATGCATCGCCTCACTCTTCTCCAAACTGGATGGCCTTTGTTTATATATGACTGACCCCACACACCTGACGCATTTCCTCCATGGATGGGGTATTTATTTAGATTGCAGTCTGGAGTGCCTGATACCTTCCAAAAGCACAGCCATCTGCTCCTCATTTGCCGCTCAAGGCTCAAGGGCTAAAATACTGGTTTGTATTGGAGGAGACATGAACGTGAGATTCTCAACAACACCCCTTGGTTTTATCTCCAGCCAACTGTAGATTCAATCATCATGAAATACCTCTGCTGTGATAATTCCATTTAACTGGGGTTAGAATAGTCTTAGCACCATTTAAACCAATTGTGAACTTTCTTAATTCCCCCTAAAAGATTGAAAGACACTTGCTTCAGCAGACCCCTCTGACCGCACTGATCTGCCCAATCGAGGCTCTTACCAATCGCCCACTTAAGATGGCAGACTCTCTTGCGGCAGAAGGTAAATGTAAGCCCTTGCTCAGGCCAAAGCATCCTTTAGTGCTCCTGGAGCTAGAGCCAGGGAGATTATCATGTCAGGAGTAATCCGACTCGGCCCACAAGCACAACTATGGAGGAGGAGGAGGAGGAGCAACAGTTGAAGGGGGGAGGCAGGCAGAGGCATCAGAGAAGCTCTCTGCTCCGCTTACGGTAACCACGCTCTCCCTCCTCACCCTAACCCATCTTCTCAACCCGCAGAGTTCCCCTCCTTGGAGCTGAAGAGAAGACCTGCTGCTGGAAAAGGGGTAAGGAGATGTGCATTATCTTTCCAACAGCGCTGTTGTACGGGGATACAATGATCTGAAGTGGAAGGACTTTCACAACAGATGGAATAAAAGTTAGGGCATCTGTAAGATCAGTTTATTGACACTGTACCTCTGTTCTTCCTTTTCAGGTTCAGGTTCGTGCTCAAAGGGGGACCGTGTGGAGAAGAATGATGACAGACGTTTTTCTGAAGTGAAACAGATGCCAAGTCGGGGGCTTTTCTAAACACACCGCTCTCCTCTTTTTGAATGGATCAACCTGAGCGCCATGAGGCGCACACTTACATTCAGAGGAATGTTTATCTTGATCTTTGCAACATAAAAATGTTCTATGGAAGTGCAAATATGATGAAATAAGAATACAGCCTGGACCTGAATCAAGTCAGGACACCTCCCTTACTTGCAGGCACAGGGAGTTGTGATGATTTTCAGGGGAACAAGCAGGAGTCCTGCTCGCCTGTGATGATGATGGACTTACCCAGCCAGCACTTGCCTGTGGAGGTCAGCTGAAGACGACGCCACGCAGCTAAGTCTGGATTAGCCGGCCGAACGGTAAGGACACCACATCTTCTTTTGTTAGTTTAAGCCGGCAGCTTATGGGGAAGGCGTTAGGTGCCGCTGACTGAGATGCCTCACCAAGTGCTTGAGTGGCAGAAAACACACGTTGGATTATCTGTATCAACAAGCGGCCCTTGCTGGAACCGCATGTCAATAGTGCACAGCGGCCTGTTTGCAGAGCAGTACCCATTACAAGGGCCATGCCACTATGTTGGAAAAGCGACAAGAAAATGAATGCAGAATTTGAACAACCTTTGACCACACAGACAAGTTTGTTTTGTCAGGGAGGAATATTTTCTTCTCCTGTCACTTATCCAACATGGTGGTTTGCCTCATTAACATGTGTAATTGCGCTCCAAAAGCTCTCTGGTTTCCCTTTCTCAAAAATTGGAGCACTTCTTAGAAGTCTTACAAAATAGTGAATCCAGATAATTATTTTTCTTTGCATTCATCATTTTAGAGACCGACGTTTTTTTTGGGCTGCACCTTTAATAGTTTACATACCTAAGAAGAGCTGGATGAAATTCTTCAACTTGTCATCCAGAAATATAATGGAGGTACTCTGAGAGAAGCAAACTTGATAATACTCACTATGGGCATTTTACTGAAGTGATGATCCCTTCTCACTAAGCCCATATCATACGTAGAGATTATACTCTGTCTAGCAGAGCCCCAAGAGGCCGGATAGAGGTTAAGCCTGAAGTCAATTGAGCCGTTCAACTTTCATAACCTGCCAAAGCTGGTCATAACTGGAGGAAACTGAAGGGGAAGCTGAAGTGATGCACCACTTCTCCTTGTTTAAATTTCTTGTCAGATTCTTGGTAAAATATACTTTGTGCATGCAAATAATTAATGTTGGTCGTTTGAAGAGAGCATTGGCTTAAAAATACATGAAATCTCATCATATTTCAGATGTTTGTACTTGCTCGTGCATGCTTGCCTGGGTCATACTTGAAATTGGTATTCAGCGTGTGCCAGATGGCCGTCAACCTTTTGTAACAGCAACATCAACATGTTTAACATGGGTTTAGAGGCAATGCTGCTGTGTTAAAAGAGGATCTGGCATAGACAGATTAGCAGCCAGAATAGCAGCTCACAGACTCTTCTTTAGAAAGTAGCCAAGACAACATCAATCTTATTGCCAGCTCACACAAAAATGACGAGGCAAGGTGACGTTTTCCTGCCAAGCCTCATGTAACCTATTTGTCTGTTAGAAAGGCTATTTAGATGCATGTCAGAACCTTAACTCAACTCTTCCCAGTATAGCAAAGGGGAGGCAAATTGGGACAGGTGTCAAATGTGCATCTCTAAGTGTGTCTTCCCCTCACACCTCATCAACGCCACTGTAACAGCAACAGGTTGGAGTTGTGAGATTTCGTGCTAGGCTGTTGGGTCACTGGATTAATCTGTATAAATCCGTGGGATGTGATAGTAGGGCTTCCAAAGTAAAATGAAATCTTTTCAACCACTCACCTGCATCCAGCAGATTAAACAGATGCAGGAATCATATTTACTTTTTTGTACAATGTGTGTAAAAATTATCACTATTTTTCTGGCATTACCCAGGAATCCCCTTTTCTTTTTTATTTCTCTTTGATAATGAACAGCAGCTTTCTCACTAACAAGGAACAGGCTTGCTTTAATTATCCTGTGGTTACTGAGTACCAAAGCAGTTGCCCAGCGAAATCACTGCAGTCTAACCTAAGCCTTTCTCAGTTGCATTAGAACCAAGGCTGGATTTAGAACAGCCAATCCTGGCTCAGAACATCCACTTTATTTTACAGCCTTTTGGCCCACCCTGGTGCCAATACAGCAGATCTTACTAACTGAGCTCGTCACTTTTGTGTCGGTCTTTGCTTCTTCGTTATTCTGACTGAAAGCAAGACAGGTTTTAGTAAAAGAAGAAAAAAAAACCCTGCTGCTCTCTTGGTGGACCCTGCATGCTGGCCTAACCCCTGAGTTAGAGGTGTCTGATGGATTAACACGGACGCACACACACATAGACTTCGCCACCAACACTGCAGCCAGGTGTTAACCCACGTGACTGCAGATAAAGCCGGCAGGCATTAGTGCTAATCCCGCCCTGATCTTTGGAATATGTCCCTATTACCTCTCCAAGCACTCTCTAGCTGTCCCCAGGCCTCCTGATGCTCACTTAAGAGGGAAAAGACAAGACAATGCCTCTCTAGGACTCCCTAAAGCACGTTGTTTCCTTACAACAACACAGTAGGTGCCTTTCCCGCTGTTTGTTATGCTCCTCTGTTATCTTTTCAATGCAGGTATTTGTGGGGTGTGTTCAGAGTAGTGCAGAGAAGAGCCCGTCACATGGGTGGAGCTGAGCTGAAACATACACAGCGTGGTAATTATGTTCTGTAGGTAGAGGCCGCAGGTTGTGCAATACACAATGGTTAGGCCTGTGGACATTTCTTGATATCAAGAAGCAGCATTATTACGTAAGATGGATTATCTAGTGTTATATGATTGTGCTGTTTGGAGTGTGTGTGTGTGTCTGGACGACAATGGACGGTTAGACTTTGTATCAATTTCTCCACAAGCGTGTGTCATATGATTTGGGAAAAGTGAAACCATGCGAGTGCTGCATGTGTGTGTTTATGGCATGTGTGAGTCACAGGAAGGGAGAGTGAGTGACACAGAACAGGCTGTATTTAGGGAATGTATAGGAACGAATTCTACAGAGTGGTGAGACATAAAAGTTGGTATCTGCTTTTTTCCAGCACAAAGAAGCTCTTCATTCATTCTTCTCTGTGATCTTGTCTTGCTGTAAGCATGTCACACTGGTCAAGATCCAAGCAACTTGACAAGAAGGCACCCCCTGTCTGCCAGCTTCATTCAAAAGTGTTAACCACAGACGCCCCTTATGCCCAATTCGACAGATCTCTGGTTCATCTTCCATAGGCTGTGGCATTCTGTTGAGTGTCTTCTTCTGGCATGGGAGGGAGGGGTGGGCATGAGTGCCATGCTGCTGTAATTACATTACCGCCAGCTTAGCAGCGCCATTGCCACTGACCCAATTATTCCTTGAAAGCATCAATCTTATTGTGTCATTTGAAATAATGCGATCTTTGAGTCACAACAAGAGCTCGGTTGAGGGTTGAGGATCCGGCTCCAACTGTACGATGCATGCGCTGGAGAATACATAATGTCTCAGGAATGGCTTTGACTGACTGAGGAATTCTTGGCCTAGCAGTTCACTATCATGGCTTGCCTCTAACATGTTAATGACGCTCTGGGACTGTTTTCACCATGTTGGTCGCTCTTCAGGTGACATATGGCGGGCAGCAAACATCATGTGTACTATTTCTTACATACCTCATATTCACTCCCACTCTCACTACAAACACAAAATCCTAATGAGAACTTTCATGCTTTTCTCCTTGTGAATAGATGATTTTCTGCGTTTGTTTTGGGCCTCACACCGCCTTGTATCCACACACAGGAGCCTGCATGGGCACATCAGCGTGCTTTGTGAGCGCCAAACATGCTCAGCCTCTGTGGGAGCTGTTTTAGTTGTTTTTGCGAGTCATCTGCACTTTTATGTCTCAGTCTGCGGATGGCTTTTCCTTCTGCTGGAGAGTCCTCTGGGATTCCACTATATCCTCTGCGTTGTTGCTCTTCATTTGTCCTTTCAGGAAGCGGACTCCTCATTCATGCCTTTCCGTTGCTCTCCTAAGAAAACACCAGTGCCCTTTCCCCCTATCAATATCTGTATATTTATGACAGCGGTGGCCAGTGGTAGATATTAAATGTCTGTGCTGATTAATCATCCATGACCATCTGAACAAGCTGCAGAATGCTCCCTGGCACTTTTATTGGCGCCAATCGACTGCAGATGGGACTAATGTGTTTCTGAGTGGAGCAATTAAGACAATCAAAGTGTCTTCAGGGACATGAGATCAGTGTTTGATGACCAGGCTTTCGTCCACTGTCAGCGGCCGAGACATCGGAGGTCTCATCTGTTTTTTATGAGCTAATTGTTTTATCAAGATGAACCACAGAGCTAACACTATCATGTATCATAGCTGTGTGAAACAGATAAACTCTGAGACTGAGTAATTATCCCAGACTGACTTATTAATAGCATAAGAAAACAATGATCTCATCCGTTGCCATATATCAAACAAAGTGTCCCTTTTTTAAATGAAAATTTATCACACTTAGAGCAGGAGCGGTAAGATTTCTGGTGTTAGGAGTTGGTATTGAACCAACAGAAACAAAATGAGACTTTCCATTGAGACTTCTATCTATCATGCCTGGTGATTGAATATAACAGTGAAAATGAGACGTATAGCCGGGCACCGAGTAACATTCTGCAGGAGCCACAGTTCCACGTTTGATTTACATAGACTGTGTCAAATGAGGTTGTTAGCTGAAATGTTTGACTTTCAAATGAATACCATTCTACCCCTTCATTGTGCAGAGGCTGCTTACCATGTCAAACCCATATGGAATTATGAGTGATGAGTCAAGCTTTGACTGATAGGACTGGTTATACCTGTTTATACGTTGTTTATTCCACTGCAACTCATGTGTGCCGCTTCTTTGTATTTTCCCTCTGCGGTGTCCAAAAACACCGCACTGGAGTACTGAATTTGCCTATAGTTCTTCTTTTCTGTTTTACTTACTTCACTGCAAAGATTCCTTAAGAAAGCCAAAATGTTCCAACTTTTTACTATTTTTCATAAACTTTTGTGCTTAATGTGATCTGTGGGAGTAACCCACATGCTGAAAGTGCAAACTTCCAGGATTCATTTAAGATTTTTGTTTCTACACTAAAATACACAAAGATATGTGACATTTTGTCCCATTGTAAACATCCAGCAGCCTGTATATGTATACAGAATCCAGTCTGGTAAAACACTTTGTATGGCTGGTCTGGATTTGCTGTTAGTCACTGTCAGTATACCATTTCCGGCTCTGGGGAAATGTTTTGCTCACTGGTGACATGATATGAAAAATAGAAAGAAGTGAGCTTGTAAAACTTCTCAAATACCTGTGGCATGACAATAAGGAAAAACAAAACATAAGGTATAAGTCTTCCAAATTGAGTTAATGGCTGCTGTGGTGAAGTGTCTATTGAAAGGGAGGGGCGGTATAAGATAAAGGGATGTACAAACACATGTTCAGTGAGGCCTCATCATACATATCATTGCAAATAGGTGTGGTTAAGACATTCCTGTAAAGGAAGAAATGGATTTCCTCCCTCTACAAGGATGAGACTCTTCAGAGATGACAAGAAGAAGCTTATATTCACATTCACATCAGGTATTTTTTGATATGATACATAAACTTTGAAGAGGTTTCAAGGGTGAAGGGGTTGAAAAACTCATCCAACCTGCCTTCATGTCAAATAAGAAATCGCAGTTATGTTTTTTCCTCTCTCGGCAGCAGCCATTAAACACACACTGCATTCTCAGGTGTCAACAGGGGATGTCAAGCTTGCGGATCATGAATCCACTTAAAGGGAAAATGAGCTGACAGCAGAATTAGAAAAAGTAAACTGCGGTAAAATAAAAGCCCTGTTGCGAGAAGTGGATTCATGGAAAGGTCATAGAAATAAGGTCAAAGAAACGACTTTTGCATTGTTCTCTTCGCGCTTTAATGTGACAAGCGGAGAAGATGGTTTACATGATCAAAGATGTGACTGTTTGAACATGTCTGACGTTTGTTTGTTTTGCCTCTCCCAACAGAGTTTCAATGCTCCTCCACGTTCTAAGATGAAGTTATGGAAAGGTGCTACTTTTGCCTTCATGCTCTGTGGTGCAGCCCTGTCCACCCTCCTTGTTAGAAACATGGCCACACTCGGACAGTTCAAACCTAAGACAAAATATCCGTACACCTCACCTTCATCCTCATCAAGACCGTCTTCATCATCAGAATCAACATCTAAGCCCTTACCGCCATCATCAGCAGCAGAATCGACAGTGTTGTCCCGGCAGATGGGTGATCTTCATCGGAGAACCCGCTCAGCAGACGAGATGAACTCTCTCCTCTCAGAGTGTAAGATAAATTGTTATTGTCTTCCTTCCTTCCTAGCCTGGTCTGAGATCAGGTGTCGTGTGAAAGGGCTGCTGGGGTTCAGATAGAACACTTAGTACCCGGCTGTTTATAGAGCCGGTTTTAATGTCTCAAAACAACCTGCAGACAATTAGCACCTCATAGTTCACTGGCTCTCCGTGGAACCCTTTTAACCTTCGGGAGAGGATGATACAACCGCTTTCCTTTGGTTTCACATGCCCTCACTCAGAGGCACTCGTCAATATCTGTGAGCTTCAGGGAATTCTACCACTTTATGTGAAACTGATGGTGATAAGACAAGTTGTAGGCTGCCATGATGTCAGATAAAATACATTTTCCTGTTTGCACATGACCTTTTCTTTTATCCTGCAATTACAGTATGCTATCTCTGTGGACCACCGTGTCAACGTATCAGATTATTGAGAATTCGAACAATATATCAAAGAAACCAGATCTCCCTACTACCTGTATATTGATGTTGATTCATCTCCTCTCTGTTAGTTTCCATGATGTTTCAGAGCTTCACAGAGGGCGAGCTCCAGCATGTGGTCGGGACCTTGCTTGACAGGAAGAGAAGGAAGAACCGACGCCTGGGTGACAAGCATACCCGAAGGACTAAAAGAGCCCGGAAGCCTAAGCCCTGCTCCTTGAGGGAGCTGGAGCTGACCGTGAGTGAACTGGGTCTTGGCTATGAGAGCGACGAGACGGTGCTGCTGCGCTACTGCAGCGGCAAATGCACGACCCAGCGGCACAACTACGACATCACCATGGAGCACATGATGCGGACTGGCTTCACGAAGAAGGGCCGCAAGGACAAGGTTAGCAATGGGCCCTGCTGCCGGCCCACCGCGTTCGAAAAGGACATTTCCTTCCTGGACAACAAGAGCCGCTATCACACGGTACAGAATGTGTCGGCGAAGAACTGTGGGTGTGTATGACCCAGAGAAATGGACGTATCACTTTTTCTTGCTGCTCTCAGCCTCCATTGGAACAGTTGAACACGGGTGCTGTTAAAAGACAAACTATGGAATATAAACTCAAGGAGAGGAGGAGGAACGGAGGAGGGATATGTTTATGGCTGCTCCACGGCCGCCTTTTTTTGTGACAGGCAGTCTTGACTCTTTTTGGCATCCGTCAATACAAATTGGAACTGACTCACATGGACAGCAAGTGCTGCATTTGTTTCCAATGTCAAGAGACACAGAAAAATGACTGTTCATGCAAAAAGTTTTTATTGTCTTTTCTATCTGTGTAGTAACACTGTAAACTGTGGTGTAACAACAACGTAGCAACATTATGTTTGTGATATTACATTTGAGTAGTAGTACATGCGATAGATGAGCTATGCACCATGGTGGATTAGATTATTACTGTTACTACACTTCATATCCATGAGCGTTAACTTCGGTCCAAACTCCAAACCTTGTAGTTTACATGATAGTGAATCATCTTTCAGGCAAAAAATGCAGCTCAAAAATCAATTTCAAAGCCATAAATAAAACAAAAATAAAAATACATGTAGGCTTTAATGCACCAATGTTTACTTTAAGTTCTGCGCGGGACAGTTTGGACCATTGATCTGAAACAATGTCCGATGATCAGCTGTCTCCAGAAGTAGCTTATATTTACTTAAAGGTGTGTTGAGTTGTCCTTATCACAGGTCATTGACTTCGTGACCTGTTTCCCTGCTTGTATGCATTATTGTTACTGATTGCAGTGTTATTACACAGGTAAAAGAACGTGTGTTATTGATAAGAATTTGACGATGAAAGAAATTCCTTTTCTATAGCTCCACCTTTAATTATTGTGTTTTGTATGTTGATGTTGTGTAGATTAACGATGGGGGTCTGTTTCAAAACACACAATACTCTCTCCCTTTAGTAATGGAGCAACATGAAAATTGATCCCATCTGCTCTCCATAGAATAACACATCACTCTCAAAAGAAAGTCTTTTTTTATACTTCCAAATAACCCTGTATTGCAATTACCCATAATCCTCTGGAATTATTTTCCTCAAAGAATTGCCAAAACACAATTCAACACGTATGATGAATTCACAAACTTAGATCCATGAAGTTCTCACGTCTCAAGTTCCAGGTGATATAACCTTTTTAATATCATCTCTGGGTGTAATTTGTGAATGTTTACACCCAGAGGTTTTAGCTCATCTGAGGCTTGAGTGTGAAAGAGAAGAATGCTTTTTGTGATCAACAGTGGCATGTTTTTTTTCTCACTGACAGAAAATCAACTATGAAGTAGAGTCGGGATCTAGAAAATGCGTTTGCGCCCATCCATAAAACCCCATAACTTACTATGATCCAAAGCCCACTGTACAGCCTTTTACTGGCCCATCAAATGCCTCCTTGTTGAATTGCCTGGTAGAGTTTTAGGGGAAAATACACTGTTGAAATGAATTATGAAGCATCTTTTTCACCTTTGACAATCTTTACATGGTTTTCACCCATTGCAACGTACAATAAATTATGTTTTTGTTTTTTTTTGTTTTCCTGAGGAGGTGCAGTGTGGGGCGCGGATGCGGTGCATCTTTATTGTAGTTTATATATTGTATTTATTTGGGAAGTAAATTATGGTTTTGCATATTTATTTAGATTACCACACAGAAACGGGACAGCTTATTATCATTAAGCAACTGTGCCAAAAAATGTTTTATCTAACATTCTATATTGACTGCTGAATAAACATAATTTCAGAGGTATGGATGTTAATCATTTCTCCCAAACTATCAACCTTTGGGTGTCAAATACTCTGTACTCAGATTGTATTTAAAATACATAAATAAAAGACTAAAACTCTTACATGCAAGGTGCTGTTAATAATGAAATAAATGACTATAAGAGGGGATCCCTGTGGGGAACGTTTATGATCAGATTACACTAAACAAACCATCTGGTAGGTAAAACCCACCACCTTTGTCATGCTAATATATACATGTTTTTCGATGACGCAGGATCACTCAATGAAGTTCTCTGAAATCATCTATAATACAGCAGCTCAGCAGCCCATGTGCTGAACAGCAGTGATGACATAAGCTTATACAGGGCTTGTGACCGTTTGATCCCTCTGGCAGACAGAGAAAATCAGCAGGGATGTGACAGACAGCTTCTCATTTCAAATTATTCGCAGAAAATAAAATAAACTAAGTAAGCCTCTAATTTTTTCCCTCCATATTAGGATATATTTGTAATATTCCATTTTCTCTTGTTACCAAATCCCACAAAAACTCCAAAATCAACAATGAATTGATTTTGATTGAAGTATCACTAAAGCCTGATATAACTTGTTCCTCCTAGAGCTCCGCTCCTGTCCAAAAACTATTATAAACTCATCAGTGAGCCACACAGTTGTACTGGTTGACACGTTCCTTCATTACAATTAAAACTGTATGGGAGCTGTAGTTTATTTTGAGTCAATCCTCGATACACCGTCCTGCTGCCAGAAAAACTCACTAGATTCACCAATGCGTATTAATCCGCAGCTGAAAATAGTCCCAGACAAATGCCCTATTTACTCCTATTTGATAAACTTTAGCTAAAGTCAACACTGCCCAGCTGTTTTCACAAAAATACTGACTAACTATATATCTGTGACCCTTTTTTAGAAATTCTTCAGTAGGAGCCAATGGGCTTCAGTGACAGAGACAGTGTAGTCATGGGTAAATGAGTAATGGGTATGGCATTTGTTGAGAGTAAGAAAAATATGAAGTAGTTCTTACACATTCCCCCCTCTGTCTTTTGGCGATATTAAAAGATGATCTTCAGGTAATGTTTCTTGTAAAACACACCCCCTTTTGGACCAGAACTTTGTGTCTCAAAAAAGTAAACGTTTCAAAGGTAAACATAAACAACCTTGCTTTTAGCTTCACCATCATGCAGTTCTGGGTTTAGTTGAAAGGTTTTACGAGGGCTTTATGAGGCTTCATGGGTTTTAAGCCTTTCTGAACCCCAAAAGGAGCATTACAGTTGTTCAATTTCTCCAAAGTTGAAGGGTAGGTTCATCTAAATTTCAAATAAAGATAATAATGATCATAATCAGTGTATCTAGCCGTGCAGAGGAAGTTTTAGTTAAGATTTGTCTAGGTTTTCAGATCGCTGTCTCGTGCCACAAAAATACAATGAGGGTGAATGGAATTGTGTTACACTGGAAGAATTCTACAGAAAGAGTTGTCTGATAGTCCGCAAAACCTGTTATGAGCTGTTTTCATAGGGACAATTTCCTTTGTAACACTGTACACTTGTAACACTTTTTTTATCAAGCAGACTGAACTGCCGTTTCCTTAATACTTTAGTATTCAGTCTGATATCTTGATCACAGCCACCTTCTGTTCATTCTGCCCTAACAGTTCAGTAACAACTTATGTACTCGCCCAACCAATGTCATTTTCACTCGACACAGAGGCTATGGCGGCAGTTGCTTGAAGTTAATGTTTTTGTCACGATCAAAGAAAGATGCAGATTTAAGAGCAGTTTCTTCCTGTAAACTGAGTTACGACCGCCTACAGCTGCGTTATCCACACGTCTCAATTTCTGCATCAGTCTGTGTCGCCGTTTCTCAGGCTCTGGCACAGGAAGTGGACGTCCTCGCTCTTGGTCCCACTGACAAAGCTGTGATCGGCTTTGTGGGTTTTCCAGCCAGAGAACCGGTCGTCATTTAGAACAACACCAGACTAATTTGGATCACAAAAAACATCTACATTGTAGATGCTAATGCTCATTTCATTTAGAGCAGAAACTAACACAGTCACAATACAATTCAGCTGTCATTTTGACATAAAGACATACCTTCAGTCTTTCTTTCCAAGGTAAAACTCTTTATAGGCCTTTCTTAAGGCAAACATTTTCAGATGTCGTAGCAGGGAAAGCACAGATATAATTGATAATATTGATTGTTCCTGTCACATGTGTCTGACATTGTTCATGTTGTCTCACTGACATGGCTTACTGGGATAAATAAATGGAAGAAAACCCGTCTTTAATTTCTTTTTCTTTTTTTAATGTCTGCTGTTACTGTTATTATTGAAATCTCGGGTGTCACTAACTGGGAGGAAGTGGAGGAGGCAGGTCTAGGGAATGTGGTTTAATCAGAAAAAGCTAATAACAACAGTTAACTGAACAACTCCTTCAGTACACTGAAAATCACAGTTTTATAACGTACAACAGCGTGTGAGTATCTAAGCAGGAATTTGGCTTCAAATTAAAGTCAGAACATTAAACACACCAAAAGTGGAGTCAGAGGGGTTTCGCGTGATATACAGTATCTACCGTATTGTTTTGAAAATAAACTTTTCATGTGGAGGTAATTCAAGAACAACATGTGTTTGAGTTATATGCTGGTCCCTCAGGTGCCAGCTCTGACTTAGAGTCAATTTGACGTACAGTATATACTCAAGGTCTAGTGAACAGTAATGGTGGTACAGGGCTGTGTGTTGGGTGTTGCTTGATTGCACTTTGTATGTGATTTGTTCTAAATTTAATATGCTATCCCCATATTTCATCTCCCGAGAATTAGTCATATTAAGCAGGAAAAGCTTTTCATGAGTTATATTATAGCCATGAAAACTTAGTGCTTGTTAGCCCCGGGGGACACAAATCCCAGAAAGAGCCAGACAACACAATTTACACAACTTCCTGCATAGTTTCAATGAGGCAACACTGACTGCTGGAGTTTGGTGGTAGTCTGGTTGAGTTATGTGAGTTACGAGTTGATAAGAGGTAGGTTGCACAGAATGCTGTGGCTGATGGTCCGGGGTAAGTGTTGTGTTTTTGTGAGTGAAAAAAAATCTTTTTCCCATTGGATTTTATTTGGCCAAGTGGAGCACATGTTTCAGTTTGACTGTGACTTACTGTATTTACTACAGCTGTGGGGGAGGAATGACTTCTACAGTTTGTATTTTGAGTAATTTCATATTTTAAAACCAACTACAGGAATAACAGAGACGTACATGACTCCCTCACATCAAAGGCCCTCAAACATTTGGAGGCAACGGAATCCAATATATGAGGGAAGAATGAACAATGTCCCCAGCAGTGACAACTTTTGGTGGAGTAACAAGAGCAAAGAGCAAAATTTAGAAAGCCTTTCCCAGAATGTTGTATTTACATAGTATCTTGATGTCATTTCCTTATATGTTTTTGTACTTGGAGCACCCACAATATGCTCAAAATGTTTACAACAGCAAAGCAAGTGGAGCCACTTTACCTCTGATATAAACAGATATTTCTGCTATTTGCCACTGCAGTAAATGGCCTTCAACCAAAACATCTACACTACCACAGCAGAGAACTGCAGGAGTAAAAAGACGAAAGACGGTGAATGAACGCAACGCTGGAGAGGAAATCAAACTGTATAACAACACATGGCATCCATTTGATCACAAAGTATGATTAATCGAAAGGTATTCGTACCACTGTGGATTGTGGTTTGACATTTTCAAAGAAATAATCATTACAGCTATTCGTTTTCCCTGACATACTTTTCATGGGGTGATAATGGCATGTTAGAGCTTGGGCCAGTGGGAGTTAATGAACTCCAAATTGAAAGAAGTGAAACTTTGCCAATTAGGGACAGAACAGAAGAGAGTCTCAGCAAGACCACTTCACCCATTATCATCACCTTTATGTTTTTTGTGCAGCCTTATTGTATAATCTACCACTATCTTGTGGCATCTGTCTACATGTTGGTGTTTGGGGAAAGGAAAACTCCTCAATATTCATCAACATCCTAGCGTGTTGGAGGATAATAGTGTTAGTGTGTACAAGACATCTGTTGTTGGTAATACCGCTGACAAGATCTACAATAAACATGCCAAAGTTTTACAACCCCCTCCCATGTCCAGCTGCAGCATGTTGGTGAGTTCAGACAACTTTGGAGGAAGATAGCAGGACGTATGGAGGATGCAGCGGTGACTCTGGAGGACGCAAACAGCCTGAGCAACTGCAGCGAGCAGGTGTTTCTCCTCTTCCTGAGCAACTCTGAACTCTCCAAAGATGAATTAACACAATCCATTTTGGCTGTATTTTTATTTATTTATTTACTGTAATGAAATGGTTACATGAAGACATTGGGCGTTTCATTTTTAATTGCATTATAAGATTTATACAGTATTGGTTTAGGGAGGTGGGGGGTGGGTCAGATTGTGGATACATCATTTTAGATAGATGTACAAGTCAAAGAAATGTACTTGTTGACTTCACATAATGCATAATCTCATAATGCACATTTTGCTATAACATCCATAAATATTTAAAACCTTTAAACCTAAATAACCATTAATAATTCACTGAATTTATATAACTGCTATTTGAAAAACATGACATTGCGCGTTTGACCGTCGTCCATGAAAAATATGACGCCTGGAAAAGAATGCGATCTCTTATCTGATGCAGTCCAAAGGAGCTGCTGGTGGTGCAGCTTTCTGATTGGCTGGTCTGAGTTTGAGGGGGTTAGTGCTGGAGGTGCAGAGGCTGCTTAATTTGGCAGTGTTGTCTCTAAATAGATATTGGACAGCATCATCGCTGCTGTTGAAAAGAATGATGGCCATTCTGTGAGTTGGCTGGCGTGAGTTTGTTTCAACAAAGAATCTGCTGTCTGCTGGTTCTGATGTCCTCCAGTCGGACTCTTTGCCGTCTCACTTGACTCTATTTGAAGTTTGTTTGTATAGATGCTAGGGATAGCTGCCTCTGTGGAAAGCTGTTTGGACATTTGGCAGATATGGGTACACTGTTTGTGATGACCAGCACTAATGTTATTGATGGTACGCAGAGATATGTCATGCCTTTGTCATGCAGTTGACAAAGTTATCTTTGCCTGGGGATTCTCTTTTCCCGCTGTGTGCTACTTGCTGTAGTGCTGTTGTTAGTCTTTTTCTTTGCTATTAGGTCACTGGTTCCTATGTGGATGAGATTGTGCTCCACTTCAGGAAACCTTTCAACTACTCCCATCTCATTGGCTTTCTTTATATTAGGGCTTTGTATTGGCAGGGAAGGGGCCATTTAAGTTAAAATGTTTTTGATTTGAGTCACGTATAAGAAGGGCTGTGCATGCCAGCGTGTTTATTTTCTATTGTTGGTGGGTGTGTGACTGTTTGTAGTGGGGCTTTGGGGTGGGGCGATGATTGGGAGCGGCAGAATTTGATAGAACACAGGGATTAGAGGGAGGAGAGGGAGAAGCGGGTCAAGGTGTAGAGCTGGAAGGCCAAAGGAAGTGATGAGCCTGTAGATCAACTCACTCGCTCCAACACACCCTCACCCTCACATATACTGCATTCTGGTGAATATGGATTTTATTAAATGTCATAATTAGATTACTCTGTTAAACACCAAACTAATGCAAATATTTCTCAGTTTACTGAAGAATCATTTTATAAATTAGAGCAATTTCTGGACACATAACAAATCCACAATAAAACATCAAGTAGACATTTTATGAAACAAACATTATTCAGCATACACCCACACATTTCATCAACTTAGACTTTTAAATGCCAATAACAAAGGAAAGTTAAATGAAAAATGTAACTTTATTCCAGACCATTTAAAGTCTTAAGTTTTGATATTATTTCACATGTGGAGAAGGCTCTGCACTCTTTGATCGAAAGCTGTGCTTTATTATTACTTGCATTGAAGTGTGCAGAGCCTTCCTGTCTCCATATTTAATGTTGCTGACATTTTTGCGTCTCAGTATTGTGACATGAGTGCAGTGATTTTTTCAAAATATAACAATAATTTCAAACAAAAGACTTTTCCAGGATTTGCATAAACTTTATTTTGCATGCACCCAGTGTTAAATCTCAAAGACTCTGATATTGCTGAAATCACTTTGGTTTGAATTGTGATTTCTTCTCTATCTACTACTGTACTGTACTCTTCTGAGCTGTGATTTACACCTTTAATTGATCTGAAATTCTTAAATTAATCCTGCAGTATTAGGAGCATTTTTAAGGATTTAGAGATATATTTTTTCACATGACAGCTCCCCCTTGTGGAATAACAGAAGAACGACAAGACAAAAAAAACATTTAAATCTTATTTACTGTAAAGGTTACTGTAGGCCATATTCTAATCTGATGGATGAATAGGGCGGACTCTTAAAAACACTGTACATTTAATTGAAAATGTATAACACTGAATGGATAGAATAACAAAGAATAGTAAAAGAATAAAATCAACATTTCTGATATCTATGTCACATCCCAGATGTGTTTCTACAGTTGTGAAAGACTTCTATCCAGATCCTTTACCTGTATGAAAGTTATACCACAATGTAGAAAAGTACTCCAAAACATTTTTAAGTCCTGAATTTGAAATGTCACTTAAGTAAAAGTATAGAAGTATGAACAGCAAATTGTACTTTAAGTATGAAAAGTGCACAGGCAGAATGGCTGTTAGTGTTATATTATGCTATATTATAATATTGGATTATTCTTACTGATGTGTACATTTTATGTTGCAGCTGGTCCATGTTTGGTGGTTGAGTATATTATATTTTATATGCTTATGATACAGTTTGTATGTACATTCTGAAATTAACATTATCTGTAAAGTAACTAGTAACTACAGCTTTCCCCTACTGACGCCCCATTTATGGTAACTTGTTCAAACATAAATGTATTTAGGAATAAGCACCTTGGTTTGAATGCAAATTTTAATATATATGAAGGGAGTGTTGTAGTGAAAACAGGATGTTAAGTTGCCCTTTTAAGGCCCTGATCATTTCAGGTGATACTCTGCTGTATTGGTGCATATTCCCAAGTAAATCATCAGGTAATCATATAACCACAAACCAGCTGACACACAATGAATGTCGGCCCTTTCAGTCTGAAATCAAAGAAATCTGAAATCCATGTACAATAGAAAGAAACGATGAGTCTCATTTCAAAATCTACATACAGCTTTCAATTACACAAAATGCAGCAGATACACAATGAAATGATTCTTTGAAATGCACCACAAATAGCTATGACGTTAATTGTTGTCTTCGCACGTTTCTCGTACTTTTGTCTTTGCGATAGAAAAAAGGCGGCTAGCAAATCAAAAGCTAAACAATTCTTTCTTGTGTCTGTCTGTTCAGAGTCTTTGAGCGCTGGGTTTGTCGCCGGACTGATTGAGTAACTGATTTGTTTAGATACTGAGAGTAAGGTTTGGACTTTTAACTAAAATCCACGTCATGCTCCTCATTCATCCTGTTAGCAATCTCACTTTATTTATACAAGATTTCCATCCGGGAGGAGGATGCGTCTTGTAAAGTCACGTTGAAGTGATTCTTATTTTCCCAGCACTTTTGACTCCTTGTAAGGAAATAAATGACACAAGTAAAGAATCATCTTCAAGGGTTTTATGGGAGATCATATAAATGTTACTTTAGTTTTGATGATTGTTTTTTATGTGGCACCTGCTGTTTACTCTAAGCTACTTAGAAGAATATAGTACGACTTTGACAGATCTTTGCCTCTGTTCACTGATATAAAAACACTGCTCCCCCTTCTGCATCAGAGCATTCCACACATTTTAGTATTTTCATCACAATCTTTTATCAACTTCCCCCTCTGAACTTAATCCACTCTGACAAGATTATGCTCAAAAATTGGCAAAACTTCCCAAGTCGACTAGAACTGCATGACACATTTACAGATCTGCCTTTTGTTAACATGCTTCAGGTCACAGGCGATAACAGGTCTTAAACGTGGCGTCTCAGGCGGTAATTTGAATTTTGCACTCCCTTTTAACGCTCACTGAGTTATGACACCAGAGCCGACAGTGTGAAGAAAAGGAATGAGTTTAGTGTTAGCAGGTGTAATTTGTTCTCGGTAAGGAATTCTTAAAAGGAGCTGTTTGAGTAATGACATAAGAGGTTCATTCCTGGGCTTTTATTTTTTTTAACAATGTACTGGGTGCTTCTAATTCTGACATCATGACATGTATAGGCTTGAAAGTTGTCCAAGTCTACTGAAATTCAAGAGCTCCTGTAACTGAGGG
This sequence comes from Lateolabrax maculatus, assembly GCA_031216445.1. Lineage (NCBI taxonomy): Eukaryota > Metazoa > Chordata > Actinopteri > Acropomatiformes > Lateolabracidae > Lateolabrax > Lateolabrax maculatus. The sequence continues at coordinate 7,854,833 of CM062203.1, forward strand.
GTATCACTTTCCAACAGCTTCCACCTGGTCTGAAGTAATGCATGTCTATGGTCAGTCGTTTGCATTTCATTTGCAGAAAAACATAGTCTGAATATTCAATCAATCCGAAAACAACGCAGATTAATTCTGTACAGAAACACATTAGAACTTTTTATTTGAGCAAAATATGTTGATTAACATTAAAGGTACCCTGTGGCATTTTTGACCACTAGCGGTGCTATGAAGTGATGTTTTATCAGCGGATCCCCATCTTTGTTTATACTGCAACTCACATCCGGCCATTGGTTTCATGCTATTTCGTTGATTGACAGTTGGTGGCAGTTTCACGCCAACAAAGGAAGGGAAAAAAAATACTGTTAGCTGCCATGGATGTCAACAATGCATAGTTTAAAATATTTTTTAAAAAAAGTGACAAAGGAAATGCATTCAACATGTTTGCTAGACCTCAAGCATACACAATATGTGTTTTAGTGAGAAACACAAAATCTAAACAATCTTTGTTTGTTTATGATAATGTTAACCATAGTTTAAGTACCTCCAAATATAATAATTAAATATACTATACCAGTGGTTACCAACCTGTGGATCGAGACAAGGGCTCCCAAGATAAATCTGAGGGGTAAAAAGATCAGATTTCAATCTGCACCAAAGTGGTGTACAGACAGGCCGTCACTGCCATCCCTAGAGCCACGCTGCCAGCACTGTAAACAAATACATGTTTGGAGTCACACACAGTGATTATGCTGTTTCTGTGATGATATATGATATTATCCCTATATGACCCTGACTCCTAAAGCTTACAATAAAAGGGAAAGGCCCGATTCAGAAAAACAGTTAGGTTACTATGCAACACGCTGTTGCCGAACAGGTGAGACCACACACTCTACTTCTCCTCTTTTCCAGTGGATCAGTGTTTGTTTATTTTAGGGCTGAGTTCCTTATGTAACTTAGGTTTTGAGGCGAGAATGGCCCTAAGCCCCATAAATCAACAAAGAATACAAGAGGAGAGGAGTGGCGTGTTTTTTTTTTGACTGCACGGGTAACTGCGTCCTGTGAAGAGAGAAAAATCCCAGTTTGATCCCAATATAATGGAGGAAGCCATTAGGAAATACATTTAAACCCACACATTGTGACACTGCTGAGGTTTCATTACAAATGAACTTTCAGGACAGATCTATACATAACCATAAACAACCACAAAATAATAAAAAAAAAATACAAATTACAGTATGAAGAATTTACAGTATATCAAAAGGGAGAGAGAATTGGGCCTGGAGATAACTGGGGGAGATAGAATAAAGCAGACTAAGGGGATCAATCCAAGGTCCGACTACAGTCATGTTGGCAGAAAATGATACAGTATTTTGTAACTCAAAAACTGAAATTTACACAAACAAGCTCCCAGGGACAGAACCAATGCTGGAGGCAGCGTGGACAATAAACTTTGGACTCGACCTTTAATTTCTGCAACTATTTTGATAATCAATTATCGTTGGAGTCACTTTTCAAGCAGAAATGCCAAAACTTTGCTGGGACCAGCTGCTTAAATGTGAGTATTTTATGCTTTGCTCTGTTAAATCTTGATGGGTTTTGTATATTTAGATCTAACAAAACAAGACATGAAAACATTGCTTTGATTTCTCAGAAACTGTGATAAGCATTTTTCACGATTTTCTGACATTTTTATAGCCAAACTAAAAGAAAGATAACTGTATAGTGTCTGACCTTTAAGACTACGACATGAGCAAAATGAAAAGTGGACCTTGTAAACCTAAGATGAAATCACATTCTGTAAATCACTTCAGCAGTGTTACCCAGCACTGAGTCACGACAGCCACAGGGGGACATAGGGGATCGCAAAATTATAAGTTTTATCATTTTATTTTATCTATTCCTGCAATGACTGAGATAACAGGGCATCAGATCCCACTTTGTACTCATATACTATGAGCCAAGTATTGACTGGAGAAAATTTGGTAACTTTGCATCATATGATTTATTAATGCTAATAATACAATTCTGTGCTCTCTGCTTTACATCAACTCATCAAAGTTGCATGTTCAAGTGTTTACCCTTGTAATTGTCCTCACGCTGTCAGCCCAGGATTATATTTACTTCTACTGTAAATTTAAAGCTCTATTTGAAATTACACTCTGACACTTCTTCAGCCTAATAATTTAGAAAAAATCACGTCTTGTTAACTTGCCTCAGAAAATCTTCTCTATCTCAGTGGTCCACAACTCTGCAGCGAGGGCTTTAACAGCAACAGAGTTTAGATCACACGACTCCAGTTTTAGCTCCCTGTTTAAAGACTGATTTCAAAATTTTACTTTTGACATACAGAGCACTGAAAGGAGGTGATGTGGGAGGATCTTCAGAGAAGGAGGGACTTCTGGATGTTAGATTAGATGCTGAAAATTAAATGATCATGCTTTTGCTGTTGTTTCATCTCGACTTGATTGATGATTTGGTGCTATACAAATAAAATTGATTTGACTTGACTCTATTAACACATTTTCTTTGGCTTTCTCTTGATTTTTTGGCACCTCTCTTTTCCTTTTCCCGTGAAGCACTGTGTAAAGTCTGTTTACAAAAGTCCTGCATAAATGAAGTTGGCCCGCATGCAGGTGCATTTATCAAGTAGTTGATCAAAAAAGTTTCTTTAATTTTGTGAAATCTCACTATGAGGTGACGCGAAATAACTTGTGTGTGGGATTTCAAGGCCTCAGGGAAACCCACTCTGTAAATGATGTAGTTAGATTTGTTTAAAACTGTCTTAATATCTAAGGTCAGAAGTTTTTTTTTTCTTTTAAACTTTCACTACGACAAACAGTCATTTACAGGCGACACCATAGAAAATCACTTCCCTACCGAGTCAGCACAGAAAGGCAGATAAGGAGGAGAGTTTGTAGGCAGAAGCTGTTAGGTTCCTAGTCTGGATGTATACGATTGTGTCAGGCTGTTTTGATAGGTACATGCATCAAATATTCATGACCTTGTGCATGTCGCATACTGTATATAAGCAAGGTTTGGTCTGATTCCCGCTCAGTGCAGTCAGAGCACAGCATACATCAACCTGTAAGCCAGATCCAACACAGGAATACAGAACAGATGAACCACTCTCCCTTTCTTTGGCGGTTTTCATTTAATACATCTACAGAAGACAAAGTAAAAAGTATACCACACTACTAATGTCTTACTCTGAAATTTGGTTTTTAGTTTGGATCTTGCACAGAAAATCAGGTTTCAGAAGGAAAAAAAAATCCCAGATGTCAGTCCAAAATGGTTTATTTTGTAAAGGGGGCAGTTGGAGGAGATGAGAAAACATGGTGCGCTACTAAATGATGATATATTCAAATGTACATGACATTCAAAAGGTATTACAGTTATCACTCAAATTTTCCACACATGAAGTTAAGTCTTCATTCCAATATGTTTCCAAATGTAAATGGAAAAAAAAGTTTGTATATTTTCAAAATAAAAAAATATGTATCAACACAGTAAACCCTCAGGATGCTGAAAGCAAAAAAAAAAAAAAAAAAGAAACAACAGTTACATGCAGAATGTAGACTGGTGAGTAAATTTTCTTAATTTGGAAAAAAGAAAACCATTTAAAAAAAACCACAAGGTGAATGACTAACACAGCTTATCAATTTAGAGAAAATTTTGAGTTGAATCCTTCTGCTCTTTTGTCCTCGCATCATTAACTCACATTAGCAGAAACTGCATTGTTTCAGTCCTTTATTCAGTATAATATAGGTCAATAGGAAATATAAGAAACCGCTATTAATGACAACTTGAGTGGTCTTGGCTAGCCATTACAAACAGCACATATGTGTTGAGATGCCTCATGAAAATGACGATCCAAAATAAATTACATTTGCCAAAACCTAACGCACGGACTGGTTGGGATTGGGGGGGTAGGAGGAGGGTTGGACTCAATGAAGGAACAACTGACTGATGACTAGTCAAATACACTGTGAATGAAGCTCCTCTGGATGTGTGGCGTCCAGAGGTACGACTGTAGAGTGAGTAAAAAGGTCCCAAAGTAGAAACTGCAGTCTTAACATGTGCCATACTTTAAAATGTAGAGGAAAACACCCTTACACTCATCAATATGATGAGCAGAAAAGTCCCAAACCAAAGCTTTGAAGTCTTTATTTTTGCTATCGGGGAGAGGAAAAAATACTCGAAAACAAAAATAAAACACAAAACAGGAGAGGGAAGGAAGAAACGACTCCAGATATTACGCTGAATGCAGAGAAGATGAACTGCACGAGTTGGGTGAGACACTCCGGCACAAGGGGTTATTTCCTGGAGCTAGACTTCTAATATCCAAAAGTACTGGTCTGGAGGACCCATGTTGGTCAAGGGGTGTCCATAGAGATGCCTACAGCAAAATGCCTCAACAGCAGCATCTTAGCAGGCTGTCCAAGAGTGACGCTATGTGCTTCCTGCTGCCTGGCTCTCTCCTCCCTCTGAATTACCTGCAGGAAGACAGTGACAGCAGGGTGAATAGGGTTACGCAGGCGAGCGGTCTGAACATATACACCAGAAAACAAAGGACTGCTCTGGTCCCAACGAGCAAAAAGCAGCTAAAGCAGCAATACAACCACAAATCATGACACTCGAATTAACAGTAAGTATAACCAGGGAATGTTGAAACACACTAACAATAAAAATCACTGACTCGTAGCAGGAGTGGAGGCTGAAGCTGAGGCAGAGGCATTGTCTTCCTCGTCACTGTCGTCCTCGTTGGACTGCGGTACCTCGGCCTCAGGGATGGTTGTTGTCGGGGTCTCGGGCTCCTGCTCCGCCCTGCTCTTCAGGGCTAAGATACGGTGATGTAACGCTGCAGCCAGCTGACCTATGTCCTTCGAGCTACCCTGAAGAGAAGAGACGGAGACCACTCAGCCACATCGAAGGAAAAAAAGGCAACTTTCATACTCCTACATTACATTGTTGGCACTGACATGTGATCAGTGCAGTTCTGGGGTACAACTCATCGTTCCATGTACATATTTCACATTAAAAGCCTGCCTGAAAAGAGGGATTATGTCCTTTGAGCCACTGGAAGGGCTTTTAATGTGAAACATCTGCACAGGAAGTTTTGAATTTTATTAAGAATGGCGAAACAAAGGGTTGAGTCTTCCATGACAATGCCTTTGTACAGATGGAATTAGTGCTGTGGAAATGTACATTCTTATGAATAACCAGAAGCATATTAAAAACAGGAGCAGATCAGAAAACTGATGCTTTTTACTAAATTATAGGATGGAAATTTTTCAATATAGGTCAATCTTTACAATGAGACTATCTTAAATGCCATCCTGATTCTCTCTGCAGTTAAGATAAATAAAGGTCACTAGCTGCTAATTTATGATAATGTAGGGCTATGTGATGGATCGAAATACAGTTCATTTAAATTCTTTCCCCGTCACAACACTAACAAGCCAGCTACCTGCAGTTATCAGGCTGGTGATGTACCAACAGTGGAAGAAGGTGAATTACGAGAAAGCTTTCAGTTTCTGTGCTATTCTTTGTAGTTATAGGAAACAGACATGTTTTAGTCTTTTTGCATTTTTATAGGAAAACAAAAAATCTTTTCCATGCTTGATGAAAGCCCGAGTATAATATTTGGTGATACATACCGATATTAGGAAAACCTTGACCCCCTGGTCCTCTGTGTCCATGGCAGTGATTCGTACACTCTTCTCGCTGGCCTTGTCCACCTGCATCTGGGGCCAAAGTTTAGTGTTGAGGATCAACCGGAGGCTGCCCTGGGTCCTCATCACTGGAGGGGTTTAAACACAAAACACACACAACAGCAATGAACTACACGCCGAATCAGCCACTTGTTTTACTGTTTATTCTGGTGTTCTACCTGACTCCATGATCTCAGTGCTGTGAGTTCTTGTCATGAAAAATAAAATAGATACTTTCATTAGCAGTAATAACTATAGGCCTATAGCACTGCAAAGCACTTCTTACTCACGTTCCACCATTACACATATACAGTGTATTTAACGGTATGCTATGGTAAATAGTCCACAGTGTGTAGCAGAGGAATGGGCTCCCCCTTGTGTTCAAAGTCATGTATTACAATAATCATGGTGATGAAATCCAAAAGAACCATTTGTTATTGTTTTACTGGAAGTGTTCTCTAATTATCCCATATCTATGGGGCATCTATCTTTGTGACTCACAAACAAGCAGCAAGTATGCAAATTTTCAATAAAAACATTCTTAGAAACAACAAGTTTCAGCAGGTGTGTTTACCTAGACGGGACTGTAGTGTGCCGTCCTCTGTCGATGCCATGTCGTTGAGCCTCAGCAAACCTCGACCTCTCTCTATCCACGACTGAGCGGTCTTCTCAAAAACATATAACTTGCACTGCATCTGAAGTTAGAGAGTGTATAAAACAAACATGACCTGTATTGCTTTCTGCCCACACTTATTAACTGCATATGTGCTGAATCGAGCGAGCCGGCCTTTTACCTGTAAAACATTGCTTTCTGATTCCTCTCCAGTTTTAACGTCGACTTTCTCTAAGATGCACTTCTTGGCTGTGGCTTTGGTGTAAGCTGCTGCAGACTCCTCCAAAGACTCTGACACGCTGTTCACTGGTGAGATAAAATACAGTGGTGAGAAATCTGCACCTAGCTGGAGTTAACATTTGGTTACTGAGATTTATCAAAAATTGATGTGTCTGTTTGAGAGAGTCTCCTCTGACGCCCATAACGTTCTTGTACTGACAGTGAAAACTTTGGTGATCATGAAGGACCCAGGCTGGCACTCCATCACTTAACACAGGAGCTGTACAGGTTGCTGCAGACCATTTGCAGACAAGAGCCACTTCAGCGTGAAGCCCACTTTAATAAATTCCTGTGCACGCAGCAGCTATGAAATGCTGAATTTCTTTTCACTGTCATTGGATAAAAAAGACAGTAACGTGCTGTCAAACCACAAAGATGTATGTACAGTGTTATATCACTACGTGCTGTAGCCTTTTATGTTGAGCTAACACAATAACAACTTTTAATTGCGTTCACACATTGGTATTGGATATAAAGTAGGAGATGACTGTAACCAAATAAATGCAATTCTCTAAAAAAAGATCTGTACAGAGTCAAGGCTTTCATTGTTGTAAACATATTCATCAAACCAGGTCATGCAGTATTCCATGTGTCTTACATGTGTACTGTATCATTTTCACCCAAAACAAACCGCTATTTTCTAGTGATCGGAATAAATTTGACTTTGCACATATATAAAAAAAACAATATGTTGCACCATATTTATGTTTAGCAGTTATTTGCACTCGCTGTGACTAAACAGTGAATCTGATGGTCAGGAAAAACAACAGATAAATACCCTCTTTTGTGTCAAAATGTATGAGTATATCCAAGATTTTGTGCTGGAGGTGTAACTAAATATGTTACAGCTAGTCCTTGTGTTATCAAATTCAATGGGTGATTGTCCATACAGAAAAATGGCCTTAATGTTGGAAATGGGTGGGATATATTGCTAGTGGTATGAAATTTTCATCTAAAATTACAGATGTAGTATTTATTACACACACACAGCTCTTTATGGAGTGCTAATGAAACCCTAGCGGCCAACTACATTTGATGCTGATATTAAAAGACTGTGAAGACATATTTCAGTAACCAATTCGGTTATGATAATTTCAACATTAAATTTCTGTTGAACTGCTTATTTAACTGTCCCCGGTCTTGTTTCTGTTGTTTGTGGTTATCACTGGAGTGTAGCCAAGTGTCTCATTTAAAATGAGTAGTAGTTGAGCCAAACATCAAATACTTTTCAGTAATCAGTGGGATTGTGTTTTACCCTTTTCTGGGGTGGCTTCCTGTGATGAGGGCTCTGAAGCAGGGGGAGCTGAAACTTCTTTATTTTCCTCATTTGAGGACTCGCCCTTCGGGGGACTCTGAAAACACAACATAGCTGATCATTGGAACTTGTTCAAAGCACAGTCACCGGGAGACAGCAGAGACTCACTATTCAACAGGCTGCATTAACTCACCAGAACTCGTTCAGACATGTTTTGCCCAAAAACAAATTTTGCCCCACTGTCTGTACTGTTTGTGGCATTTTTTGAACTGAAAGGACAGAAAAGAGAGAGAGAGAAAAAAAAACATTAGTGAGTTGATGAAAGTTAATCATGAAGATGAGTTGCTAAAAATACTCGAAGGAGGACACAATTTCATTACCTTGGGGTAGAGATGTACTGTAAGAAATAATTAGTGCCCTCTGATTGAGAGTCCAGTGGCACACTATCCTTTGACTTGTCTTCTGAACTGTTCTCTTCCAACTAGAGAAAAGGGAAATTGTGTTACATTCGGAGATATGCTTAAAGAAATTACCCAAACTTAAAGACGGACCAGTAAGCGTTAATGAAAATCCTGACTAACAATCTGCGTAGCAAGAGAGTGAGCAGCGAGTCACAATTTCCTGATTGTCAACTCTCGTCCAAACGTTCCTGCCACAACAGTTTCAGACTAACTACAAAATTACACAAAATAATATTGGACATTGTACAAAATACCACAGGAAATGGACCTCTTATCAGGAACTGGAGTCACAAAACATTACCAGAAATACTCTTCAATTCATGAGAACTGAGACCCTTAATATAACATTTTTACAAAATGACATGTGAGACTATTATAAGGCAACTCACTATTCACAGTATTATCTCAAATGTGTAAACGCCCCTCCTCTGCCTGCCACATTTAACTGTGTTTATCTGTTTTTTGTCTGTCACACATTCCTGCCTCAAGTTTGCACGCTCACTGTATGTCAGGTACGGTAAGACAAGTGGAAAGTAACCCACCTTTGCTCTGTCTTTGATATTCTGACCAAACACAAAAGATATTGCTACATCTGCCTCCTTATTCTCTCTTCCGCCTCCGTCTTTGTTACCACTTGCTCCATCTTCCTCATTTTCATGTTTCTGAAAGGGGAACAAAAAAAGCCCCAGGGTCAACTTTATATTTTTATGTAAAATAACGCCAGCTCTACAATACTTTTAACACATTGAGTAGAATAAAAGCAGCTTCTACGAAAAAATGCACTTGTATTACAGTGATTCTTTTGACTGTTTAACATTTGCATAACTTTTTATGAATAACAGGCTCAATATACTTCATTACAGAGGAGCATCAAAATAACCACAAATGTTTAGCTCCTCTATATATAACCACACTTTCTGATGCCTTAAATAAAGCCTGTACTGAACTGACTGGCATTGTTTTCCCAATTCAAAGCCCCTTGATTATTACAGGGAGAGATTTAGCCACTCCTCACCAGTGACTTGCCCATGGTGGCTGAGTGCTCTGTGTTGTTCAGGAAGAGGGACTGGGTCACAGATGTCCCATCTGATGACTTTTTCACACCGTTGGTTCCACAACTGGAATCTACAGACAGACAGAAAGGACAAAGATAATTTACTGTTTTTTTTTGTTTTTCTTTCACTGTCCTGAAGGAAATGTAGTTTGTAAGGCACATGCAGAAAACACACTATGCACTTGCACTATGCAAGTTATCAATATTCAAAGTTAAATTAATTAATCAGACAAAGAAGATTTTAATGATGATTGAGAAAGTTTTAAAAGTATCAACTAATAAGTGCAGGTGACTCCAAGCTGCACTCACTGGACTCTATATGTGATTTAGAGGGCGGCGCCTGGAGAACTGCAGGGCGGAGGACACTGCGTTGCTGTTCCTTGGGTTTCTGACTTGGGACGCCTGCAACAGAGCCAACTTGTCTCATACTTTTTAAACACAATGAGATGTTCTGGGTCTACATGTTCAAGTCTAGATGTACCATTTCAATTTCTAAGAGGGGTCATATAAAAAGGGTGCAAGTCTGGGTTCAAGTTCAAGTCTTTTTTTCCATTTTAATCAAGTCAGTGGGAGAAAATATTACACGAAGAAGGCTAACGGCCTCAAACACCAACCTGAACTTGGTGCCTGTCCATGTATGAGAGTTGGTGGCTTTAAACGGAATCCCACAGGCTTCTCCTCTGATGAGATGGAGTACAAGAGGCAGACATTAAAAAAATATCATAGAGTCACACAGCAATTTATAAAAAGGTACCTTCCTTTTGTTTTTGCACCTTTCTAATCACAGGGCTCGTTACCACAGCAACCCTTGTAGAGCCTCAAGAGTTGTGTTGCGATCCAACTCCTGTGCTGTAACATGGCGGGCTCTAGGGCCTCTGATCTATTTCTACCTCTGACACTCCACCTCAGTGGCTTTATTAGCCTAACATGACCTGGCCCTAATCAGTGCTAAGGCAGAAAACAGACACTTGCACAAAATGCAGCTTCTTTTTCCTTTACATTTACGAGATCCTTATCGTGTCTAGTGAACATTACTGTTAAACAAAATTTCCAGTTTATTTTCATTTTACTAACCAGCATTATTTAAAATCAACTAGACAGAGCTGTGCAGTAAAAAATAAACAAGAAAACACAACTGTTTAAGTCCTTTTTAACTGAATGAACAAAACCACCAGTGCGGTACAGTACAGGTGACCCACCATACTTACTGTAATTCTGCATGCAAGTGGTACTATAATCAGTGTTTGATTTCTAGTGTTTTTTCTTTGTTTTCACTTCCAAAAGAGTGCTTATGTAATACGCTAAAAATGGTTATTAATTATGCCCTGTTTGTTTGCTCAAGTGGATGCCCCCTCCTCTCTGTAAATCTGTGTTAACTGGTGACATCACCTCTGCCAACTCTAAAATAACTCTGCCAATCGAGCTGGTGATAAGAGTTCAACCACTCAAACACAAAGAAAGATTAATAGGCATCAACACAAAATGTACATTTCAAATAATTCACAAAAACATACATACATTTTGTTACAGCAATAAAGTCCCACTGCAGTCATAATTTCACTTTTATTTTTTTGAGGCAAAAAGAAGCACATAATATTTATTTTGAATCAGTTTTGCATTTCTCCCTCCAGTGAAATGCACATGGTGAACCATAAATATTCTGTCTGATGGTGAACAGCATGCTACCTACTGTAATATGATAAATCCTGAATGTTTGACCCACAAAATATCCCAAACCACAGCAAAGAGTCTGCACAAGCATAGAGCATGTTTACTTTACTTAACCTACCAACTTGTACTGACTACTTTGTATTGTCTATATCCATTTTATTTAGAGAGAAAGGCTTTCTAACAAATACAAAACAACTAATCTGGGAACAGCCCATATTATATCTGTAAAATCTATACAAAATAAGGAACAGCGGCCCACCAGCACAAAACAAAACTGGCAGCACATGACATTATGGCATTTTATAATAAACCCTCTGCTGTTACCAATACCAAGCTCAACTTTTTTTCCAATATTGGCTGGTATACTCAGTACTTTCTACTTTTCTATCTGAACTTGGCAGTTCAAACACTCATAATCCACAACAGAGCTACATTATGTACAGGCATGGTCACGGGTCATACAAGGTCATAATGTTCCCACAATGAAGAAGTCTTCTCTGAATTACTGAGAAGCTCCTCTTAAACAAGTTATATTTAATGTAATACTAACAATAAGCCTACCAAACAATTTCAACAAATAGGCTTCAACTCTCTCTGCTGGGTATATTGCATGTTCTATTTGGGACTCATGACACAAACTGACACAGCCGTAGACAGGAAGAGAGGAGTACCAAATGCTTTCAAAATAACCAGACCTCAAAACAGTCTAAATCTGAATGCAACAAACCAGCCTGAATCCACACAGAGATGTCCAACTACCACAGTTTCTTCCTTATTTCCGACATGCTACATATAATACAGGCAATTTATAGTACATCAACTTCACACTTGTACTCATCTGCACTGTACATTCACTTAACATTTAAAATCATTCCTGAAAAAAAAAAAAAAAATCCACTCATGTCTGTGGAAGCTGTGTTTTGTAATCTGCTTTATGTCCTCCATTCATGAATAACATCATACCTCCATGGCAGATACTTTAAAGTGCTAGCTCAGTAGTAAAATTACCACATGCGAATTAACTAGAGCTGGTCAGAAGGGGGTGCATTTGCTGGCAGGGAATATGCAAAACTTCATGACACCTTATTTGCAACCATCAATGTCATGGTGTTAGAAAACAAACACACGTTCAAAATTATAAAACTTATTACTTATTAATAAGTTATTATTGAGATATCTTAGTAAACTTACTGCGTTTGTTGCCTTTAACTGTTAAATTACATGTTTGACCTTTGAAACTAAGATTTTTACTGCAGGGGGCCTTTAAGCTGTGAAGAGAAACTAATGGTGGTCTTGATGCCTCACCTGGCTCAGAGTCAGAGTTCCTAGCCGGAGACTGGCAGAAACTTGAGGGCATGAATACATTGTTCTTGGGAACTGCAAAGTAGCGAACAGGCATTGCACTCAGCATACAAATCAATGTGTACACCACAAGCAAGAACCAAGAAAAAACAAATACTCTGCTTAGTCACCACGTGCCCTTACCAGAATGTGGGGGTGGGAACGATGAGGTCCTTTCCCTTTTCACAGGGGGGCAATAGCTTCCCTCGTCTTTATCTGAATCTAAAAATGAAAATAAAATATTAATATTCCAGTTTAGATCAATCTACAAGAGAGATAATATTAACAAAGATAGTGGTCAGTTTGGATATTAGGTTTACCTTCTCCATCCTCTGCACTTGAGCCCTCAGCAGATCGCTGCAAAAGAATGGAAGAGTTTCTTTTAGTTCTTATGTATCACAAAAGAGTAGTCCTTGTCATTCAGATCATTAATAAAAAATAAAAACTCTAGGCTACATCTTGCTTGACATCAGTGGCATTCAGTCTGGAGCTGCAATAATGTGAAAACTTGAAAAGTGGTATCAATTCAAGCAAGATGTACTTAACATTTCATCAAGGCTTGTTAACACTTCTGCTAATGGAGAGCTGAACTCTTGTGCAATATGTGCTTTTCAAGAAAGCAGTCCAGACTGAATATCAGCACAAATAAATTCTGCAAAACCATAAAACATGGGTTCATCCTCAATAAATACTTCAATAACATAGAGCAACTTACCTTCTGTGCTTTATCTTTTTGGAAAACAAACACAGGGGGCGCTATGGCAGGCTTGTCTGTTAAGAGAAGATGTAGGCTAGTCATCCAAGCACTAACTTAACAGTGTACAGCAATCCCATCTGTTTGATTCTTCATCGTGGTTTACAGTAGAAAACAAAATAAGTAAAGTTACGGCCTGCTAATTCCACGGCCTTGATTTTCCTCTTAAAAGCAGCGACAGCATGTTTGTTAATAAAGCCAAAAGGTTATGTGCATTAGTGCTAATCAGCATTAACATCTAGCACCAAAACAAACACCAAATGTACAATGTGCAGTGAAACATACCACAGGCATTAACATATGGTGCCAAAAGTCATCCAAAATATAGGAAGGTGCATCCTATAGACAGCCTATATTTCACAGACTGAATGGCTGATAAAACTTTTGGTTCACAAACTTACAGTGTCTAACTTTATCAAATACTCCAGGTGATGCTTCCAGTGAGGTAAAACACAACTGTTTACACTTTATTAAAATGTCAAATTTAGCTGGGTCAAAAATAAGCGTATAGGGGGAAATGTGAAAACAATCTGACCAAGGTGACTCAACACAATACATTTCTATAATGCTGAACAATGTTTAATTTCAGTCAACGTCAGCACGTCAAAAGAAACAAACTCCTAAATACACTATAACAGAGTTAATCATACAATCCTATTAAGAGTACCAGGAAGCATGACATCACGGTATGTTGACCTAAACAATCCTCAAATATCAAATAATATGACCAAGTGTAAAAGATATGAACATAAATATCACACAGCCATAAAACTTCCAGTCATTCCACATGGCCAAACAGCAACTGTATCTACTTTTGTAATCAAAAAAGGGGGGATTTCATTCAGCTCACCACCAAAGATGTTGCAGCTGCTATAAGCGATTGTCATAACCGACCGAGAAAAACAATCACCAGGCCAGGTAATAAACTGATGTCACCCAAGGCCACTTAACGCGACCACATTCACACTGTAACCTCTGTAAGATGTGTAATCCTAAATGTAAGCAGACAAAGGTTTTTTTTTTTTCCCCTGTCTGGGTTGGGCCTGTAACACTGAGCAGGTGTAGCATCGCTGTCGTTTCGCCGGGACACACACATGCATGCGGTAACAGCCGAAATCCTCCCTCCGACACAAACCCCCTCGTTGCCAACACCGGCTGTCCGTGCACGAAACACGTTTAATGGCAGAAAAACGTGGAAATGCTGCGTGACCTACATTCAAACATCCAGCTCCGTGTGTCTCTGCAGTCACGGGCTAATCGTGGCTAATGGGTGTGAGAGCTCCGGCGTGCAACTCTCGATATTCGCTGCAGGAAATCCGCGCAGCGAGAGATGCTCCCGGCTTATGTTAACCAGCCGAGCGTTTACACCGTCCGACCCGTTCCGGGAAGTAGTCGGCGCCACCGGTTGTTTCCCTAAAGCCCCGGACGTAGCTTAGCCTGCTAATGCGAACCCGTCCAGCATGAGTCATCCCGACCGACGGGCGAGCTTCTCCCCGAAATCCCCCCGGCCATCACAACAGGCCATCACAACGACACATCAGGCGCCACGGGGATAAAACGGAGAACATGTGCAGAAAGCGGCGATTAAACCCCCGAAAAGTGTCGCCTCTCGGCTGGCGGTTTTTTCCCCTCTCTACGCGCCCAAATGCGAGCATGAAGCCACCGAGCGCTAACTACGTTAAACAACAAGGGGGAGGACGTCACGTTTTCCCATCAAGTGAAAAACACAAACCCGACTAACAATACCCTCGTATGTGGACTTCTCTTTTTCGTCTGTGGCCTGGCGAGCCTCGGGTTTATCCCCCCCAACCCCCTCCACCATTAGATCTGGTGGCTCGCTGCCTATAAATAGCCGGGTGCTCCCGTTAAGAGGGGCAGGCTGCGGTCCAGGCATTAGCCGCAGCCCCAGCCGTTAGCGCCGTTAGCCTGCGTGCTAACGGCCGCGGAGCTTTAATTCACCGGAGCTGTCGACCGCCGCGGCTTCACCTCGGTCCCCGGACGTGCGGACAGTGGTGCACGGCGCCGTTTTTTTGTTTTTTTTTCTCGGTCTTTCTGCTTCTTCATCGCGGGGCACGGCGGCCGTGTTGTTGTTTTTTTTTTGTTTTTTCTCCCCCCTCACACTGCCACTTACTCACCTTCGTTCGCCAAGTCCGCCATTTTACTTCGACGCTCACACACCCACAACCCACCGCGCAGATAACACCAGTTGTGGGCTGGGATGTTTTCAGTGGCAGGGAGCACATTGCCGCCGTTTACCAACACAGCGAGCCCCCCCCCACCCAGCCCTGTCCTCTCCGGTGTCCTTCAGGGAGCCGCACAAAATACCGACTGTCCGTGGCTGACACCGCGCTTTTGTTATTTTGGATAAAAGTGAAACTCTGCTCGGATGCCCTGACCCGCTACCACAGTAACGGCTCGGGCCTCCGGTGGAAATGCTGTAATACCACAGATTTAAAAAGTGTTGTCATGTGTAATAAGGCTGCAGAGCAACTCTAAATAAGAATATTAATAAGGGGAGTTTATTATGACCTTGGAAAGAGTTGTTTGACAAAAAATTAATAACTCAAGGTCCTCTTGCTTGTTTTTTTGTTTTTTTTTTATCTGGGGCTTTTCATCCATGTTTTATGATCTTCCTCAGTGGATGGAGTTGTCATGGACATAGTTTAGTTTGCATCATCCTCATTGTTGTCCTGATGATAGGCATCAGCAAATGAGCCCCCAGAGGGATTAGACAAATTGCCAGGAGTGGGACATGCTGCACGGATCTGACCGATCTGACAGGCAAAGGCAGCAGCATAAAAAAAGATGAGAGGTGTCCAGAGTGCAACAGTATTTGGACTTCAAGAGGAGGTGTTCCTGAAGGGATGACAGGTTGTGGGAGACAAAGGAGGGGAGCCTTCAGGGCCAAACAGAAGTAAAAAACAAAAAACGTAAGCGGCTGCAGCGAAGAAAAGTGCTCCAATAGTATGTGACAGGGAGGAGGGTGAGTCATAGCAAAGGTGAGTCATAAATAAGTCAGAAAGTAATTTATATTTATACACTGTCTTGGATATACAGTTCACAAACTGTTTTCCAGCTGCAGCTGTAGCTCTAAAGCCGTCCTCAGAAGTGTCACCATACAGGTGGTGGTGGTATTTAAATGAATGAATAATGTGAAGGTAAACAAACAAAGCACAATTCACATTTCATGGACTCAGATTGTCTCTCTCCTTTAATCATCATGCTTATATTTATACACAAGGTGGCGCAGTGCTGCCTCACATTGAGAAGGTTTATGGATTTGAATCTACCGGAGAGCCTTATCATTAACATTGTCAGAAAAACACCTTTCATGACAATAATACAAACAGACATGATGATTAATATGCATGTTTATTATGGAAAATAATGAAAGGAAGTAGAATCGAAACAAGCCCTTTGGTAGGCTTTGGCAAGTTGTCTGCGATATACTCTTAACCGTTGCACATTCTCTGGACAATATTTTACACAGTTCTGCACAGTTCTTTAATGTTCAGATCATATATATTGCACATATTTAATAATATTTTGTCATATTCTGTGTTGTAAATATTTCTTTTTAATATTTTATGTTTATGTTTCTTGACTTTTGCACCACTCTTCTACTTTTATCTTATTTGTCTAAGTTTTATTATACCACAGCAAATTCCTTGTATGTTAAAACTTGATTCTGATTCTGATTCAGTAATGTCATGAGTGAGTCATTTTACTAAACAGACTCAATTAAAGATAGCAACGGACCACCAAAACACTTCATGAAACATTTGACAAAAACCTATTTGAATGTTTTCAAATGAGCTGTTTACACCAACTTGCACTCACCTTCTCCTCTTTTACTGGTGCACTGGTACCATTTATGGAGGCCAAATTTGCAATGCTGTGAATCAGACATGAAAGCATCATGCAGTGCTGATTGATTCCCAGAACTTGTTAACACAGTGCCACCTGCTTAGACATTTGGGTGAAATTTTGACCCTTATAAATCTGTCTTTTCTGGACATTATTGCGTATTATACATTTCTGTCTAATCCAACAGTTTTCATATGGATGTTTTAACAGCTTCGTGTTGTGTACAGACAGTCGGAGCTGATCTGCTTGTCATTTTTCAATTTAAAGCCCTTGCCGTTCACTTCACCTGCCACCAGAGGGCCAACTAGCATTTGAAGCTGAAGGTAAGCCTCTTTTATACTCAGACAGTAATCACATACTGTTTATTAATCTGTATCAGCTTGTTCAGACACTTCAGGTAAACTATACAATGTTCACACTTCACAATTATTTCCCTCCCTTTGTGCAAAGTCTTTTCAGGACATCATATGTTCTTAATTCGAGAATGAGTTCATTGCTAAATGGTCTGTCACATACCATTTGTAAATCAAGACATACTCACATTTGCACACATTGCGAAATCTTAGAACTGCCATATTTCCTGTATCTTTTTTTCAAAACTCCACAAATCAATGTCTTGTTTTCATGAGAAACCAAATATATTTTTCCTGGCGATAACCAGACAACTAACCTGTTATCAAAATTACATTGTCACCTCTGTTGAGGAAGGAAACACATGTTTTGTCATGCTCTGTCTCTCCTTCTCTCTCATTCTCCCATGAACAGTTTATCAGCTACACAAATGTATGACATGTTTCCATTAGAAAGTGACCAGATGCCAGATGAAGCCATATAAAGAAACAATAGTTAGGGGCAGTTAGGCCAAGAAAACACTGGATAAATACAGCACAGCAATAAACATAAACCAGTTGTTTGCCTTGTTAGGTCAGTTATGGTTAAGGAACGGTTAAGGAAAAGTACATTTCATAAGAGTTTGCATTGCACAATGCCGACCAAGGTTTTAGAAAGAAACATACTTCAAATTTCCCCTCAGGCACATCTCAAACAAGCCACTACTTGTGTTTATGCTGTTTGCCAAAGAAGGCCCTCGTCTGTCAGGAGAGCTTGGCTTGTGCTTCAAGCCATAACAGTTTCATTTCTTCTCTTATCCATCAGCGTAGCTGATGTCCAATGTCCATTGTAAGTCAGTCAGACAACATTTTCATGGCAGCCAGCCAGGGAGCTTCAAACTCACCAAATTATAATTGTAATCCGGAAAAATGTTTGTACATTTTTGTTCTGCCTGGCAAAATTGTCTGTGTAACCGTTCAGCGTAGAGGATTTCCAAACCTCTGTATATTATTAAACATGAAACATTGTTAAAATATAAAAAGTGAAAACCTAATTTCAAAATTCACCAGAAACTAGAAAAGCTGACTCCCTGTCCTCCTGATGTGTGTAATATGTGTATAATAATAAGTCCACCTCAGATACACTCTGTTACATAACATGTTTCTTTTTATTCCAAATGATTGTAACTAACACCTAAAGATAAAATCCAGGGGAATTCCACAAACCATCTCATTAGTCTAGTGGTATAATATTTGATCTTATCTTCTGAGCAGTGTCATCTAAATAACATAGCTTCTAGGGAATGTAAATACACTTGAGTGATGAATAAATAAAAATGCTCACGCTAAAGCTGCAATCACAATGGTGCAGTGAAACAGCTCCACAAATTATACATTTAGCCAAGTTTTGTATGGACCTGCAAAAATTTGCATACTGTTATGATTTTCCTTGGTGAACAAAACCACAGAGACCCGTGAGACTTGTGGTGCGCTCCCAGTTAACCAGTGTCTCAACCCTGATGCCAGAAAGAATGTTAATGTTGGACTTCTGTGCAAAACCCCAAACTGTTGTTGTTGTTGTTAACGTCCAGTGCCAATGTTTTTAAAATTGCTTCTCACTACAATATCTGATTATGGTTAATCTTAAAAAGCAAATATTAATTGTAGGTCTGTGAAGGGACTGGAACTCCAGTTTCCCATACAAAAGTCAGACATGATACATATCCATCCACCACCCCCTTACCACTTTGCTACATTAAGGAAACACTAGTCTGGCACTGGTCGTAGATTTGTTTAAGCTGAATATAATTCCATGGATACTGGGCTGTATGTGTTTAGTGTATAATAACTTTAAACTGGCACTACATTAGGTTTTGTTCACGAAGAATTACACAGGGATGCTAATTTGTATACTTCTCTCTAGACTTCTACACTAAAGTACTTTTTGAAAATACCTATATAAAAATATATTTTTAAAATAGTTCTTGGTTACCGAAATATCTCATGAAATAGGGACTGGGAAAACCTTTTGCCTGATAGTGGATGTAATTAAGAATTCCAACCAAAAAAGTCATCATAAAGTTCCCACATTTCCTATCAAATCAAACTGCCTTTCTCTCCATCACTAATAACCACTGGTTCACTCTTAAGATCGATCACTCCAGGCGTAATGTCCCAACTTTTACATCCTCTCACAAAACGAAACACATACCTTTACAGAAGAAATAGCTAAGAAATGGTTTGATGTTGATGACCCTGTAACGTGTCCTCACTTAAAATATTCAGGGCAAATTTACATTTAATGACTGAATTTATTTCCAGACCCCTTTGAAAAAAATTTGGGACAGACGAATCTACAAGCTCATGTTTTATTTGCTCTGGCAAATACGTCTGGCCCCTCTCCCATTCAGACTGATTTTTGTAGTTACAGGTATCTGGCCGAGCCAATCACAACCATTCATCTAGTATGACGCAGGTTTAAAATGATGACTGACAGAGAGGAGCGCCGTTCAGGCATCAGTGACAGAACAAACAACTGCACTTAAACTTTATGTTGATAAGAAATATTTTTGCCGTAGTTCTGACAGGACGTACCGTCCGAAAGGACAGCACTTGTTGCTCAGATTGATTGTCTGCGCCCGTTGATAACTCAGATGAACTGAGAGGTTCCAGACTATTACGCTTTGGCGAATTAGTCTGGCGATGCCAGGCTATCATGCTCCCAGCAGGAGAAAAACATCATGCGCAGAAAACATGAACCCCGCTGATGCTTCAAAATCAGTAATAAAGAAATAAATCATTTTGATTGTTTTCTTCTGTGTTTGTTTTCAATTTTCTTTTTCAGTTACATGCAGTTTACAAATGGATGGTTGCAAAAGAAGTACATGTTAAATCAGTATCATTATTCAGTCTACAGCTTGTGAGAGCTCTGTCTGCATCTGTACTGTAGCTTGTTTTGTACCATGTGCCAAAGTAAAGTTTCTCACACACTGATAAATGGCATCTTGGAGATGTCTTCTTTCATATGCATGTAAATGACAGCAAAGGTGGAAGGATAAAACAACATATCATATTGTTTGATGCTGAAGGCAGCATACTGTATCATCCCACGGCCTCAGTCCAAGTCCTCTTGGCAGTGGACCATCATCTCCTGACAAATATTCAATGCCATTAATCCATCAGTATAGTTCGAATACCAGGAACAGAGACAATCAAAGCCAACTCTATAGTTTTTTTTGTTCTTGTTGAAGTTATAATTTGCCAACGAACATTCAGATCTCTTTCATGTTGTACTGTGATCGAACCCACACATCCAGCAGGGAGCAAGACCAGAATCGCACAAAAAGACTGAGGCAATTTGTGAAGAAATCACAGCAAACCAAATTTATATGAACTGCTGTAATGCCTGGGTGGCAACTGGGAAGGAACATTTTTTCTTCTCAGATTATTTCTTTATAACACAATGCACAGTGTTCTGGAGTCGTAAACAACTGAAGTGAGCTCGAGTATGCTCCAGGCAAAGGAAATGAAAAGGGCAGGCCCATCAAACGCTTCACTGGGCTTTAGCAGGGTGTTTAGATGTGAGTCCTGGTAAGAGTATAAACAGAGAACAGTGCTATCAGGTGTCCACTCAGGCACTCAAGCCTCATTAATATCTGTCACAAAAGTCTGTGTGAAAAGAACACAGCCTTTTTTCAGGAGTTGAAAGGAAAAGCTTTGGGTGGTTATGCAATAATGCAATGCTGACAAGTGTTTTTATTGCAGAGCTTCTCAGCTGTCAGATCACTATATGACCAGAGGAAGGACACTTCATATCTGATTCTATACAACTGATGTGTCATACATCAGAGAGTCAAGCTCCTGTGAACACCGTCAAACGTAACTGAGAAACAGGTTTATGTGTGACACAAAGTGTATTTCTACGACACATTTTTTTAGTTTGAGTACAGACCGCCACAACCTACAGCAACCTAGATTGTCTATGTGCTTCATTTGTCACACTTTACGCAGGTTGATAAAGCGGTTTTTAAAATGACTAATACTGTTAACACATATAGGCCATTCATTTTATATATATATATATCAATGACTTTAAAGTGCAGTGACTAACGACTCTTTCCCATCAGCTCCAAAGTCAAAACGAGTCTTTCCCATCTTTGATCGTCAGTTCACGTCAGCCAGATTGTTTCTGAGATATAGCCTTTATGGCCTGATAATAACCTTACTGTGTGCCATCTGTTGTGGACTTCCAAAGACAATGAAAAGTAAATGAGCAACTGGGAAACTTCCACCTTTATATTGTACATCAACTATTTTTTTCTTAATGAAATGCATTGTTTAACTTATGAAGATAACCCCAGTGAACACAAATAAATATATACAAAATAAAATACAATGTATTATTGTTGGTTTACTGTATGTCATATAAAATAAGAGCTAAATGATTAACCAATAAAGTAATAATCATAAACTAAAGGTAGGATGTCAGTTCTGTGTGCACGGCAGTCCTGCTTCATGAGGTTGGAAATGATTTCACAGCAGGATCAACATTAAATAGGCGTCATGCTGAAATCAGCCACCCGTTTGGTAGAGCAGGAATCAAGTCAATCTGAGGGGACTCGTGGACCAGGGACAAGAACATGGGGAGTTCCCTCAATAAGCCTGTAGTGAAACGTTTGTTTTTAAGATCCCAACTCAATTATTATTGGTTGAATATTTGACAGATTTGTAAGTACTGTAAGTACGTTAGTTGCACATAATAATGTGTTATAAGGGTATGTAGTTTATGTACTGTGCATGTTTTTACATTTAGATGTACAGTATGAATTTAAATGCTTGTGCATACAATATAAACAATTCTTTTTGTGATGAATGTTAGATGGAAATGCTCATAGTCGTACATGTGCATATATATATATAGCATATATGTTGTATTGTTATAATTGTTATATTAATATAAATAGATACTTAGTGTTCCTTCCTTTAACATCTACCCTGTTGGAGCAAAAATATATAAATCTAATCATTGTGTGTGTGTGCTTGTATTCAAAGAGAAACATCTTATTAAAGGATGAACATACAAATACTGAAACTGTTGCATATGTTAACAAACATAAAAGGCCAATGATATCTGCTGGATAAGCTTGAACAGATGCATTTTAGCACACAAATTCAATAGTCTGAGCCGTTTTTTCTTCCCTTTTTGTTAGAAGCTGTTTCTAAGTACAAGGATTTCCTCAGCAGAACTCTTTGAATAGGGGCTGACAGCATGTTTTATAAGATTAATGGCACTAAGCACCTTCATTCAACAGCCATTATGGAAGACTGAGTATTTCTCAATATGTAACTGTCAGTATGCAGGGATGTGAAAACCTTTAAGAGTTTAACAGGCCAGACCCCAATAACAACAACCTAATGCAACATGGGAGTTAATTCTATGGCGAGATATGATTCCTATTCCAAAACCTAAATGTAGACTAAGACAGACATATGTCACTTGGAAGAAGAGTGACTCCCACCCCCCCATACATGCATGCTCTCTTTCTACAAAACCCTTTACATTAGGTGGGGGGGCATATGGAAAGAGTAATATTTGGATTCAGCAACGCATAAAAATCTTCATATGTCTGTCATGAACTCCGGGGGGGAAAGCTTTAAAAACCCTTAATAAATGTTGGAGCGGAAAAAAAAAAGAAAAGAATAGAGAAAGACGAGCTAGGGTGTAAAGGTGAGTTGTGTTTATGGAAATATGATCTCAGGCATGCCCCTGAGTACTTTATAAGAGTGCCTCGCCTCTCCTGCGCAGACACAAGAACTACAAACTACATTTGGAGCATTAGAGGTGAGTTACCTGTAATCCTACTGCAACTGAAGACACTGTCCTCTGTTTTAATGTTGAGTTTCGTCTATATTTTGTATGGTAATTAGTATACTATCAGATAAGATTCAATAAGCTTGATATAATTTGTGGCATTTCTGTTATTTTGTTATATATAGGGTTATTCTTTACTTAACTTAATCAATGAAAGCACAGCTCAATTCAAATCAAACTGAAGTAAATGATACAGATTTAGCCAAAACGCAAATTTTTATTTGTAATCTCTGGGCAGGGTTATGTTAAGTGCATCAAAAGCAAGAACATTTGATTTAGTTTCTCACCAAAAAGGTCAAAATTATTTTTCTCCCCAAAAGAGCAACAATGCAAATTGGTTAATGTTTTTCAAATATGATTGCTTTATTCAACAGGTGCCAAAAGGTCCTGTAATGTAAAAATTTGTTTTATAATCAAGAGTTGTAGAGTTAAAAAAGTTTTAATTGTTAGATACATACAGAATGCACATGTTGGTACACAAAGAGCGGATGTAAAATATTTGTTCAAAGTTCAAGGTTTTTCAAATGGGACTGGGGAAGGTGTGGGAGGAACTGAAGTACAATATCAGAGCGTGATAAGGCAGATTGCAGTTAAGCATTATAATTGTTTGCATCCATCTGATCTCTTTTCAGAGTGGCAACTACAGGCTTCACCATGCGGTTCAACACTTTGTTCTGCCTGCTGATTGTATCTTTCCTCTATTTTGCACTGGCACATGGTAAGAAAACTTGTAGAAGACCAGTTGGTGTCTGGGAATAGTGTCACATAGGTGGCAGGTAATATAGACAAGATAGAATGAGTGTCAATGAGGTTAGTTTACTGCCTAAGTAACTGCGTGGGCAGATGTGACCACACTGTGTACTTTGCTCAGCAGTTAAAGCATTCCCTGATTGGGTCAGTTGCCTTTTGATTGATTTATTTGATTTAACTTTGACTTTGTCAATGTTGTTCAAATAATGAGGGGGGCACTTGAATGCACTGGATTTCTAACTTTACTGGATTTCTGATCCTTCAGTGACCTATGACGACTGCTGTTTGAAGTATGTGAAAAAAATGAACCACAGAACTCAAAAACATGCAGTGCAGTACAGATGGCAGGTGCCAGATGGAGGCTGCAACATCCCTGCTGTAATGTAAGTACGCATGCACAGACAATAAGAACATCCACTTTAAAACTGAACTGACTGAAACTAAACTGAGCTCAACATAAACGTCCGTTTGCATTAATCATCCTCTAGCTTCACCATGAGGAAGGGGCGTGTGTTATGCGCAGACCCCACTGAGAAATGGGTCGCAGAACTGATGAAGAAGATCGACACAAAGGACACCAAGAAGGTGGGTGATTACTGTTAAGTTGTTGCCCTCCAAAACTGTCCTATTAAGTTATATCTGTCTGTATTTGAGTCCTAACAACCTTGTTTTCTTAAAACAAGTGAAAAACTGGTGCAGTAAGGATATTTCAACTAGTTTTCAATAGAAGATCATATTATATTTTCCAGAAATTGGCATTTGTATCTTAATGTAAGACAGAATAAGGCATGTTGCTGCACTACAATCACAAAAAAGTTACAGGATTTTTGAAATTACTTAAAACAATTTGAAATATGTGTGAACTGATGTTCAAATGGACCAATTTGCTCTTCACAGCCCCAACCACGCCCGCGGTTCAGAGGCTGAGGGCGACTGCCAGCTACAATGGCCCCCGATCATCTTTCCTCCCTCTGCCAAATCTTTTTATTAGGCAACAAGCGGTTTTATGGTGTCTTACTGGAAGGCAATTGAGGAGGCTGGCCAAGGAAATCTTGTAGCATTACTTTTGCTTTCACTCTGCTGTAAGATAAAGGTCAAAAAGTTTGGGCAGAATCGCAGCAGCACTTGCAGGGTTGGACTGTTGATGCCGACTGGCCTCCACACACCACATATAGGTGCTTTCAATAGCATGGCTGCTTCATTGAGACATCAGATATACAATAAGCTGTTTTAATTAATGGTGACAGAGTGTAAATGATAGTAATGTATAAATGTAGAGTATTTCTTGCATGATGTGTCCAGATGTCTATCAAATACATGTTTATGAGCAAACAAAATGTCAAAAGTAAATGCCTTTCTGAAATGTATCTCAGTGACAAGGAGAAACTCCTGTCTTGATTTCTTCTTAATAGTTTAAATGTCTTTTCATACATTTTGTGTATAGGTTTTATTACAGTATATGTGTTCCCATTCAACTTAATAAACTTGTTTATCATTACCCACTCAGTGTCATTTCAAAGTTTCTTATTGTGTTCACATTTATTTTACATTTTACTTTTCTTTATACAGTATTTTCCTCTTGGCTCATTGATAATTTATTCTTTAGTGTCATCTGAATTTCAACAGATTTTACATTGTTACACGTGAGACACCCCATTCCCATCCTTGCTACAAATGAATGAGGAGTTTGAATTGAACTGAAAATTGTATGGTGTAAGCAAAATTCAAGATTGTGTATACAGCAGTAACAATCTAAATAGCTACTTAAGGCTGAGCTCCCTAAAGTGTCTGCACATGATCTTATTTTAGGTTTTTTTTTATGAGGCTGCTTTACAGTATGATTGTCCTTTATCACCTGAAGTTATCATCATTAAATATATTTTATGCTGGCAGGATTTTACTTTACAAAAAACGATTTAAATACAACACAATTCTGTGTAACAAGTTGATATGTAACTACTCTCACCTTAAACAACCTCAGACTGCCACAGTTTATACGGTGATACAGTTTATGATCACTGCAATCATAAAAAGAAATCAACACAGCTCTGAACTCATTCTCAATACAGTCATTTGTAGTAAAATAAGTGTTGAAGGAGCACATTTACCATTTTACGCACCATAATGTTTCCACTTACTGTATGCAATTGGCTCTATTAAACAGTTAATGTGAATGCGGGCTGCTTTTCACATGTTGTTCAGATGCTATGATGATTTCACAAATACACATTGTTTCCTTTTAAGATGCATGCAATCGTACAGTTGCATGCTCTTGTACTGAAATTCTGGGTCGCATACTTTTTACATTTTTCTTGTGTTTCCCTGCTTCCTGACCAGTGCATGCTATGATACGATCCATCCCCCGCTGTGACCCTGGACAGAGTATGCAGATGTAGAAAATTGATGGGTGAATATTTCTCTTTATTGCTATATTCCTGTTTTTCTTTTCCTATCTGTCTTGACTGCAGTTGAATGCTTTGCACATGATGCACAGCTAATTAGATGTCACCTTGAACAAATTAAGCAAAATAAGATTTAAATGTTATGTTGTCAACTGCAGTGCCAGATATCTGCGGAAAGAAAGCAGGCACCAAATGCTTCAATGAGAGTATCTGTGAATGTGATGTGCTGATTTACAACCAGCGGTAAATGATCTGACGCGGTGCTGGATTCTCTCATTGAACTATGTGTGCTACTCTCTCATCTCACGGGCATTCACAACAACTGCTGGGACATGCAGATGATAAAATCTCACTGTGAATAACGCAGTGTGTTTGACTGCACTGTCTGTGGAGATTGATGACTTCCAAACATTTTTGCCTTGCAGAGGCTCCGTCTTGGAAACTGTGTGTTTTAATATGCCTCAATACCAATATTACCGTACAGTACACGGCTGTGCACTACAGTGCATTACCTATCTGATGTTAGTTGATTAAAGGAAAGGTATGAACACAGCTTCTCAGCTACACGTGACTGAGAGTCGAGAGGGATATAAAACACTTTTTAAAGTAGGGCAATCAACATTGAGAGGCAGAGTATTTGTTTGAATAGGCTGCCAACTTTGCTGAAAGGCAAAGGTGGTAGATAATCTGACAAATACATAATAATTACTAAGACATTAATGGCAAACACAATATTGATGGACATCCAAAATTGCATTGAGTATGACTAATAGATGCACCACATTCAGAGGTCAAAGAATTGGGTTGCAGCTTGAAAAGTATTTTGGTGCTGATGCTTCGTTTCTTCTTGTTTATATCAAAACAGTGCTGACAAATGTGCTGCGCTCTTTGCTTCTGCATGCTGGGGCAGAAAGAAATTGTTGAACGGCATCGTGGGCAGAAATTTTAGCCTTCTTTTATCAAGGGGAAAAACCATGAAAGGAAAGTATGAGATGGGGAAACATATGTGTCAAAAAAATCACTTCAAATGAAACAAATGTGATGAGTTACAGGAAATAGGATGATTGGGCACAAGACCAGAAAGCAGAGAAAACTTGATTCGAAAGTTTTACAGGAGGCTTTAAAACCAGAAATGATAACGAAACGTTAAAAGCTGTTCAAACTTGTTTCTAATTTTTGTATCTCTGCCACCTCTATAACTTACAAACTTTGAAAATCATGTTAACAGAAGTCTGTGCAAGTTTGGTGCAAAAGATTGACACATACGTTGGAAATATAAATCATGAGAGAAAGGTAGAAAGGGCAACAAAAAATCAAAGATGAAAGCAGTCATAAAACATTGCACACCACAAAGTTATTTCAAAATTACATTATATTTATTGCCATAATATTTTGCACTTTTTAACTCCAATAACTGTCATAAAGCTACTTTTTACACCATGAGCAGTGATTTGTGTTTGCAGACAGATATTTTGTAGCACCATGAATATAGTGAGTAGTCGTTTGTCATTCATTCATTCAAGATAGCAACTACACTGGTATGTAGGTTCAGGAAAGAGAGAGATCAAAATTTAAATATTTATAATTACATATATACACATATCTTTATTGTTTAAGTAAAATGAAAAATGCAAAAATGTGAAATATAATGAGATACAAGATATAACAGTAGTAAATTCACAATTAAATTGCTTTCATATATAAACTCCACATCCTCTTTTGAATAAAAGATCAGTTAGGACATTCTTGGTGAGATGCACATTAAATATTAATCAATCTTTCTTTGAAATCAACAGGTGAAAAGGAAAATTCAATGGAATCCATTGAATTATTTTATAAAAACATAACAACTAGCACAAAAAATAAATAACCTCTTGCCCTGCTAATTTAGTTTATTTGTTTACTGAAAGATTATTGTCCTAATAAGTCATTTTTCCTTTTCTGAAAATGTTTACTGCTCAGAATATATGGAAATGTATCACTAAGAGTTATAAAGGACCAAAAAAGATTTCTAAGTTTCAGGAGGAAATTATGAAAAACCTAAAAGAAAATATTAAAAAGTCATTGAAATTTCACAGATATTTTATATATAGTACAGTAAATATGGATCTTGTAAAACCAAACACTTAAACGTATTTAAAAATTGACAGATCTTTTTGAGCCATTCCTATCACTCACCAATTCTGACAAAAATTGAACTTCTTGTGTTTTGATGTTTCCACATTCCTGTTGCCTTACTGAAACAGGAATAGCTGGCTCACTGTCAGCCCTTATGAAATTTCTTTCATGCTCAGTTGGTTTAAATGCAGCTCACACTGTGTAAACATTGGATGTTAATTTAGTGGATAAAAAAGTGCGTATCGGGATCTGTCTTCACATCAAATTGTTGAACTATTAAACTAAACTACATAATGATGCAGACCACAGAGTGGCGTTTGTTTAGCAGGTCATCTGAGCCTGCCCTCCATGTGAGTCTGTTGTGGGACCGTTTGGTGCACGTCTGGCTGTAGCCCACAGCTTCCACAGACCTCCTCTTCTGGATGCGGTGTAGCAAAATCCGGTAAGACCCAGTAATGGGGCTTCTCAAGTCTAGGCTGTTGTTGAGGAAATGGGCTTTGGTGATGCCAAGATCCTCCAGCGCTGCCTTCACGTTCAGTTCATCTGAGCTGAGGATGTGGGAAGGCTCGACCAGGTGGCGGGGTGTAGGGCTACTAGCTGGGTAGGCCTGGGGGTATTCAATACCCCTCATCCAGTGGCTGTCCATGATCTTTGCCATAGTGAGGCGATCCACAGGAACCGGCCTCAGGAGGCCCTTAATGATCTCCTGGCACGATGCAGGTACATACTGGGGAATAGCATAGGAGCCCTGCAGGATACAACACTTAAGCTTCCCCGTGTTAGTAGCTTTAAATGGCATGGTGGCTGTTACCATGAAGTAAAGCAAGATACCAAGAGCCCAGATATCTGCACATCGACCAATGTAACCTTTCTCTTTGAACAGCTCAGGGGCTGCATAAGGTGGGGAGCCACAGAACGTGTGAAGGACCTCACTGGGGCAACAGGACGTGCTGAAACCAAAGTCCCCCACTTTAATGCAGTAGGTGCTGGTGTAGAAGACGTTCTCAGCCTTCAGGTCCCTGTGCACAATATTATTATCATGCTGGGAAAAGAAAAAGAGAGAAAAATGTTTGAGATTGTTGTACATGGTTTTCACACGGGGGCAATTATTTTAAAATGATGCACTATCCTGTAAAAAGTATACTGTTTTAATATTCTACACTGGGTGTCTCTTCTATCAGCATATGTTCTGCCCCCAATGTTCACCTTAAGGCTGCTGTTAACTTACCATATGTTTGACTGCAGACAGGACCTGTGAAAAGACAAGCTTGCTCTCCAGGTCTGACAAGCGCCCTCTGGTGCTGATACGGGAGAACAGCTCTCCTCCGCTGGCATACTCCATCACCAGGTAGAGCCGCTTGAACGTCTCCACCACCTCATACAGGCGCACTATGTTGGGGTGAGCCAGCTTCTCCATGCAAGAGATTTCAGAGTCGAAAAGCGATTGTGATCGCTTGTCCAAACGCTGCTTGTCCAGGATCTTTACTGCGACTCTTTCTGTCAGATAAAGACATGGTTACATGTAAGTTTCTTTCTCAACCTTTTCTACAATGTAACCTTCCTTATGTAATGAAGTATCACTTTTCCTTCCTTCCTTTATGTTTAGATATACGCCCTTTATTAATTCCTACAGAATGTCTGTTTATCAGCATCATCACAGCCCACAGGCTGCTGGCTGTGAAGGTTGAAGACAGAATGCATTAGTGGATGGCTGGCTAATGAGATTAGTTATGTCTTCTGATATCGGGAATGACCCAGACTGGACTTACATGGTGTAATATCTTGGGCTGAGCTGACTAAAGTGTCTTCCATGAAATGAATCAGGATGTCTGTACATTTTATAAGTCTATAAGTTTTCAACTAATATGTGAATCAGGTAACAATTTGAGACGCCTCTGAATCTACCACAGCATGAACTACAGGGAGATATAATAAACATTTCCTTGTATAAATCATGTAGAAGAAACCCTAAGAATAGCGTTACATTTCTATTTTGTAAAAACGTAATAGGTATTTTAAGATTCTGATGTAAATAAAGAAGAGATTGCATACAATAATCTCTTTACTTTTACAGTATTGCAAATCAGCGATCTGGTATTCACTCTCCAAACTGGTCTTGTACATTTTGTCATATCCTTTTATGACTACATAGCTTAATTAAAGTGGTGTTTAACATTTATTACATCTTATATCATGTTAATTCACTTTCATGATACTTAGTGGAAAAAGGTGATTTAATACAAGTGTCTCACAACATAACATAAGCATCTGATGAAAAAGTATTTAAACTTAAGAAGTGACAGATTAGATGAGCACCAACCTGAAACAGTTATAAGACAGTTATGTTCAGTAAAGGCACGCTAACGTGACCTACTTTTATGGGCAGTGTTTGCAGTGGTGCTTTAAATGTTTTATCTGGGAGAGATATGAGAGCAGTGGCCTTTTATGACCAATTATTACTTTGACATATTTATTCCAATGACGCTGGTACACATGCACATTAATTGCATCAGCACCAGATCGAGGCCTTTAAACCAACTAAATGCATTTAGAATTATTCATGTTAGTTAACATGGATCACATATTTGCAGTATTAACAGAAAATACAACAATGTGAGAGGCTTGAACATTGTCTTTGCGGCCAAAAGAAAATCATGAATAAGTCCTTGCAGCAGTTAATGTGTCAGTCTTCCGCCACGTGTCCTACCTGATTTGATAAAAGACAAAACACCCAGCATCTCACCTTTGGTCAGGTCATGTATTCCCAGTCTAACCTGGGAGAAGTTTCCGGAGCCGATTTCTCCTCTCAGCTCGTAAAACCCCACCCGCCGTCCAAATGTCAGATCATCCATTACCCTCTCTGAATGGGTCAAATCATACACGGCCTTCCCCAACGCAGTGCGCTGCATCACTTTATGCTCCTCTGTCATGTTCTCCTTTGTCTCCGACTTTTCCCCCATCTTTGGGGATGTCAGGGTGAAGATCTCTTCCTGACATGACGCTGCCTTGGAGTGAGCCCCTGAGAAGAAGAAAAAGTCTCAAATCGGGATGCAACAGCAATGTTTTTTAAGATGAATGAAATTATTATTTACTGCATCTCATTGCTTTCAATATAAATAAGTGTATTTAAATCCTACATTTTACTCACATGCTTTCCCTTTTATGTTCTTCTTACTCCTTTCTGTGTTGATGGTATTATTTCTGCTGTTCAAATACATGATTTCTGTTCCAGATACCAGAAGGTACTCCGCTTTCCTCTGTAATCTGATTACTTGAAAATTTTAGAAAACAGGAAGGTGGTAGATTACCAAGAAAAGAAATTTCCGCAAACCAAAAACTGAAGGAAAAAAGTGATCGGAAATGATGTGAGCAGCATGATGTGAATTCAAAACCGTCTGCATGCATCAGGCAAACTGCTCTTAAAACTATGTTTCTCATGTAATCAATAGCCTGTCCAGATGCTGTTACAGTACCACTTGTCTTTTTCGCCTGCTGTCTCCCTGTGCTGCAGTGTTGTCTCCTGGTTTATAATCGAGAACTACTGCATGACGCCCTGTAATCCCAGTGTTGGACTCCTCCCAAGCAGACAGACAATAGACCAGCTTTAAGGAGGCTTCTTTAAGACAGAACATGCTGCACGTGCTCGGACAGAGCATTGATGGGATTAGCTCTACAATGTGCTGCATATGACCATCATCATCATCATCAATACTGTTAGGTTATAAAGGTTAAAGAGTTTCAGTTGCCTGTGGTTGGAACATTTAATGAAGGCTAACTGTAAATTACTTTTTACATTATAATTCAAACTTTACTATCTAATTATTTGTTGTACTTTGTCAGAGGTACTGTGTTTCTTGAATACTGCACTGGTACCAAACAACTATTCAAATTCGTCCACCAAATCACTGCTATTTACCCTCACACCCTCAACCACAAGCTAAAGTGAGCACATGGAGTCTATGAGTGTGTGCTGACTGGACCACAGCGTTACACAGTGACCCAGACACTGACCATGGCACCGGACAGACACGAGGCCAGACCGTCTGCACAGATACACTGAGGGACCGTCTGTTATTCGTCACTCCCTTCAACCTCTGCTACCAGGACTGGACACAGGGATTGTCTCACAGTCATAATGCATAAGCTGCATGGTTACGTGGCATGTGAGGCCCTATAATCCAATCACCACCTCCGTGATCATCTCATCTGTCTCGTGCAATGTGGAATTAATGTCGGGAATCTGGAGAGGGAAGAGAGGTTTCATTCAAACAGGTGTGTTTGTTATAAAAGAGGGGATGGATTCATACTTTTACACAACAAAAAATGACAATATGTCTGTTAGCTTCTGAAGAGCTTCACCCAATTTACAAGGAAAAGCAGAGTACCAAAATGCACGATTGGAGACAGAAAAACATTGTTCAATGTGTCATATTGTCATATGTACTATTGATAAAGAGGAGTAAGAGATGAAAACAGATTTAAAAAATGCATTTAAGCTGTTTAAAGTTAAAATATAAAAGGCCTATATTCTAAAATGGCAGCTATGACAGTTAAATGCCTTGGAGATTCATAAGCAAAACCATTCTATGGACAATACGTGATGTGAAAAGATTTACATCCTAAAATCATCAATTCAAATATCTCCACCAAGAAAAATGTTTTAAAAGGATGTTTACTTTTAGATTTCCAAAAAAATGGGTAAAATATAGCATTTATACTAAAAGTTCACTCTTGGAAACAGCAGTGGGGAAAATAAGTTCACCATAAGGTCCATTAGTAGCTGTTCTGGAGCTTTCGGTTGTGTCACATTATTTTCATGACACAATTTTGCAAATTGCAGCAACATTCATTTTATTTCTGTTATCAAACTCACAAAGTTTATTTTTGGTCGTGAGTCTGAAACTTGATAACCTCTAACCTGTTATGATATTAGTAAATTCTAACTAAAAAATGAGTCTATTTCACATTTTACAAAACAAAACACAACACAGCTATACATAATAGAAATAACCCTCTTAAGTGCCTGAAACCTTGATTGAAAACCAACTGTGGTCATCTTTAAACACTTTTATAGTTTTTTGACAACATATTGTATGATCTAAATAATTAAATCAAGTAATTACTAAGACTGAATCTGGGTTTTACCAGGATTATGATAGATTTGTTGTGACTTAATGAAAGGAATCAGCAATTGAAACTGCTGTAGGCGTCACCTTAATCAAGGTGTCTGAGTGCTGATGGCCATCTCAACGATGATCCGTTGATCCCGGGGAAAATGAGGGGATCACATCAACACTTCAAAGACGGACTAACACCTTATTAAGATATGATTGGAAAATCAGTAAAATGCCAACAGCTGAACTTCTTTCTTGTGATTAAAAAAAAATACTTTTTATAATATTATAATGTGTTAGAAAAAGGAACAAAACAGGAACAAACTAAACATTTAGGTT
Organism: Lateolabrax maculatus; assembly: GCA_031216445.1. Lineage (NCBI taxonomy): Eukaryota > Metazoa > Chordata > Actinopteri > Acropomatiformes > Lateolabracidae > Lateolabrax > Lateolabrax maculatus. Next base: position 7,888,757 of record CM062203.1, read on the forward strand.
GCCTCTTTTAGATGTGAAGTGTGTTATGGGCCTTTTTTGCCCGTATACTGTATTCTTAGTTAAGTTTCCATCTTACCTCAGAAATGTTTCATATTTACAGATTGATATGTCTAAAAACACGTTGCATGTATTAGAGTACGTCATTCTAATTGTTAATCTTGCATCTTTCCTCTGAGGAGAAAAAGAAGCCGTGCTCTGAGAGGTCTGGCCATTTGGTGTCATGTTGAATAAACACAAAGGTGCTGGAGTTCTGCAGGGGAGGCTCAGGCCCCCATGCTGATCCTGTTTATGTGTGTGGGCCAGGTTTTGTTTTAAGTCAGAGGTGCTAAACACCTACCCCCTGAGATAAAAGATGATTAATGCCTTTGAATGAGCGACACTTTAATGGCTCAAGGCTACTTAAGCCCTTCATTAGGGTGAGCTCGGGCCGGTTGACACACTCGAGCCACTCGGCCCCTCGCAGCAGAAACAGAAAAGCTGTAGAGATTTCCTTTGAAGTGGCCCCTGCTTGTAAGAACACCACCCCACAATGCATTCAGCATTGAAATTTGATTAGCTCTCACTTTTTCTGACCCCACACCACTCTGAGACCTTGTTTTCAGGTCACATTTGGGGCTGAAGCTTGATCTCGTATAAATATCAGAGGGCTCTGTGAGCAGAGGGACACTCAGGATCTGGCAGCTGAGGAGCAGATTTGGACTAAAGCCATGGATGTACCCCGACCACTCCTTCTCCTCCTGTGTGCCCTCCACCTGACCTGTAAGTACTGTTTGCTCTATTCTGTTCTACTGCTACTGTGACATTTATTTGTATAGAAGCAGATATTCACTAACTGTACCAACACCAGTCTGCTCAAATATACTTGCTCATGCCTTGTGAGATGACTGGAAACATGAGTCATTGAGGAGGATGTGATGCTGGGAACTGTGGGTCATGTGTTCATATTTCTTATTTTAACTGCGCAGCAATGTGGGTTCACATCACTTTCTATTTAACTCAATATTAAAGTTTTCATGCAAATCCTAAATGAATATTTCCAGGTGAACATAGTCATACATGATATAAATATAGAGAGTGAGCGATTGTTTTTCCTGGAAAGCTAAATATTCATATAGCTATATGTCTGGGCCTAAATAACTGCAAATTAATGTTTTTATTAAAAAAAATAAAAGCCCTTGAAGAAAATGGGATTCTGCATTATTGCGTCCTATGTTTAACTTGAAAGCAAAATATTCTCATAGAACTGAATCTGCTCATCTTGGAAAATACACTGTTTTAAATAATTACCAAATAAAACTGTGCTTACTCTATATTAAGTAAAATGATAACAGTGTTAACTCACTGGTGTGTGTGTTGTGTTTTCTAGTGACCGGAGTGTTGAGCAAACACATAGATCACCGAAACCTGTTCACGCAGAGAGTGTGCTGCAGAAGGCAGAGCCACTTTGTCTACATTGGACAAGGTAAAGCACCATCCATGAATGCATATGTCTGAATTTGCCATTAAATAACTGTCTGTAGTATAGTACAATAAAAAAGTATAATTTGTCAACCAGATTGAGAAATTTACCAGCAAATGTCTGACATCAAATCGATGTGTCTGTGTGTGTGTGTGTGTGTGTGTGTGTGTGTGTGCGTCCACAGACATCTCTGGGAGTCCTGTCAGTGTTGATGTGGGAATGTGCAGGTCGCACTGTGGGGGAGCATCCAGGCCATCACATGAAGCAGGACAGCAGGAATACTCAAAACATTCCTCAATGCTGGAATTTCTCAGGAGCAAAAAAGTGAGTGAGGTTCCCCCACACGGCCACAAGGGCGCGCTGCAACTTTGTGATTGTCCCCAATATTCCCATAGGCCTACACTTTATAATGAGTTACTCATATGAGTTAATAAGTTACCACTGAATCTTCACAAAGCACGTATTATTTTAGGATTATAATCGCCTATTATTAATATAGCATTGGCATTACTGATATTTTGTAATTAAAAAACTTTTTTTTTTTTTTGCTGGATATAATAGATATTAGTGTAAATAAGTGCCAAATAATTTGCACCACTTGCAGCAAAGCACACAGCAGCACGTTCCGACACGTCTGACCCAGACAGTGACTTTCTCTCGCCTCACGACAGACGCGGACGCGCGGCCCCGCAGCCCCGGAGAGCCCGGAGCCGCTGAGCCAGCGGCCCTCCTGCGGGGTGAGCCAGGTGTGCGAGCCCACCGGGATGCGTGTGGACCGGGTGCTGCTGTTCGAGGGGCCCCGGGCGGTGGAGGTCATCGAGGAGTGCCACTGTGAGATCAAGCTGACCCAGTGCATGCGCGTCCCCGCACTGAGGACGTACTACTCCGAGACGCCCTATGAGACGGTGATCGACGCGGGAGGATGCTCCCAGTCCAAGGGCTCCCCAGGTGTGTGTGTGTGTGTGTCTTTTTACATCTGTCTTAAGGAACCAATGTGAGCTTTGGACCATAGGAGTGAGGACATTTCTGCCTCCTTACTTTCAGAGACACCTTGTTGGAGGGTTAAGGCTTGGTTGTAAGGATCAGGTTAGAATTAGGTTTATGTCAATTAATGTCCTCACAAGTATAGAAGTACAAACCTGTGTGTGTGTGTGTGTGTGTGGGTGGGTGTGTGGGTGGGTGTGTGTTTGTCTGTGCCAAACCACAACAGGAAGAGGACAGCTGAACTGAACTAAGAGCAGCCAGTCCAATGAAAGATGATATTCAGTCAGTTCATTTAAAGCAGAAGGTTGCATAAATTTAACGGGTTAGTCTAATATCAGGGGACAGTTTCAACGATGCAAGGACAGTTAGAAGCAAGTTTCACTGGAAAAGGGGAAATTCTTTGATACACATTGAACGTCTGTATGTTTGTGGTCTAAGAAAAACATCATAACAGCATATACATCAGTTGTTAAGATATTCACTGGAGGCCTATAGTCAAAACAGCCTTGCACTACCAGCATTGGATTTATCACTGTTCACTATATTGATAACGTTAAAGCCCCGATCCTTAATTTTGGACCATTTGAAGATTGTTTAAAGACACGTCGGTCAGTTTGGGAGTGATCCCAAAGCTCATCCTGGTTTCACATTCCTGTTTGTTTACATTTTGATCACAGATTATAATCGAGTTGCTCTTCCTCCACACATAACTTTAACTATTCCTTTATCGATCTTTTTACAGAGGGATTCTCCTGTGTCCCCACTAAGTTTGACTCAGCCTTGGTGGAAACCCCCAACAAAGTGGACCTCATCCAGACAGTGGCGACCTGTGAACTGAAGGAAAGCTGCTACAGGGTCCCATATGTGGAGTATTACTATGAAATAGTCCACCATGCCAATGGAGTCAAAGAGGAGAGGCTTAAAGTAGGTGCACACTCTAAACTCCAACTTTATATTTGAATCCAGCCTTTCTAATTCAGCTTAATCTCTTTTTAGCATGGCATACTTAACACTGGAAGAGTGATTCATTTGTGAGGCTGGTTTCACACTCTCTTTTGTAATGAAGCTGAGAGGAAACGAGGTCTTGCTGGTGCCAGACAGTAATGAAGTATCTTTATTCATCAGACACATGTGTGGAAGACAGCACTTAATCACACTAATCCACTGGCCAGTGGATTTCAGAATGTGTTGCATGCTTATTCATGCACAACCTGCAGCAATACACACGACAGACTGGCAGATTTGAGTGTCCCAGCTCAACTTTATTCAGGAAAACACAACCAAAACCCATTTTTAAACGGTTTTGTTGGCCACGTTAAAAATGAGGATTTAGACTCATTATTCTCCTTTAAACTATATCATTCATACAAGTTCCACTTTAAAGCACTTACAACCAAGCTCATCCACAACCCTCTCAATACCACAAATATCACAATAATCATGTGTTATTTTAACATCAGACTTTATGTGATAAGAACTTTTATTAGATTTAAGTTTTTAAGATAAAATTGTAGTTGAATTGCTGTGCCTCAGCACCAAAGGTGCGAGCCCAGTGCAAACACAAATGGCCCCTGCAGGTGTCGAGTCGAAGCAGTTACCATGATAAACAGCAGCTGGCCCCCAGCTCAACTGGGTCAATATTTGTAACCAGCTGTGAGCTGATTGCCCTCTGTCTGTGTTGCTAATTTTCCACAGGAAATAGATGTGGGCAGATGTTTGGGAGGCTGCACTACAGGAAACCGATGCCTTCTCAGGTAAGTATGAACACAGCTGCCACACGCACAAACACACACACACACACACACACACACACACACACACACACACACACACACACACACCTCCTCTGCCCCTCTCATAACAATTGCCTGTGAGCTCTGACACTTTCTGCACTCAGCATGTTGGTCTATTTAGTTTAATTCCCACACAGATGTTCCTCTTATACCTTCTGCTTTATTTTGAGTTTGTGGCAAACTTCTTAAGCATATGAAAAAAAATAAGAGGTTCACGTTCCAAATCTACTTTATTTCCCCTTAAGTAGCTATGAGGTAGTTAAAATAATCTTTTTCCACACTGTCTGACAGTATCACATAAACATTCTGTATCAGCCTGTTTCAGCACTTCCTTGAAGCTATGTGGTACACTGAGTGTACCATGAATGCACCATTCTATCAAATGCAAATATTCTAAATGTATTGTTCTTTATTTGGGACCAATTTTCCCTAAATTCAGTCCGACATATTATATGTTTTTGGAACTTTAGGCTCTTAACTAAAATATAAAATCAAGTCTTGTGGATTTGTACAGTTGTTTGGCTGCACAGCATGAGATAATTGTCACTCTTAATGCATGGGATTCATTTTACTTGTCTTTAATAATACAAATCTCTTGTGTATTGGACAGTTGGAATATATTTATATCAACAAAATCTTGATCTGAATCATAATAACTTTATAGAAAGTTTACACAGGAATTATCCTTGTTGAAATTGACAATAAAAAGCTTTAAAATGTCACTGGACAGACAGGCATAACATAATACAAGCACAAAAGAACCTCACATGATAAGTTGATTGTCACTGGAAATATCAACCGTAGGCTACATGTAGATACTGTACGTGTAGGTACGTGCTTCAACACATACAGCATATTCAGTGGTTGTTTCTTGTTGTGCATAAAATTATATTAATGTTCTTTTTAAAATTTTCTGCAGGAGTCCATCTGATCCACAACTCTGCCACTTATGGGCTGAAGGACAGTCCAGCTCCTGTGTTCCTCAAAGCTACGAGAGCCACAGCTTCCTCAACCAGCATGGGCACATCCGCACGGTCCTCTCCATCACTTCCTGCCTTTGCCAAAACTGAACACTGCACCCTCTACTGGAAAACAATTTCCAATCCCTGTTGAAAAGTTTTAATTCACAGTAGCTGCAGCCCCTTGCTGACCCCACCAAATACTGTGACATTTGTTTAAGAACGTGCTACCCTAAAGTATTATTGTATTATATGTAATATATGTAGAAATGATAATTTTGTAAATAAATTTAATACATCAATCTGTGATGGCTTTTCATTGGACCACTGTACAACACTTTTTTTCAGCAAATAAAACAAAACATTTTGGAGAGGTATCCCAGGTACATTACAAAGAAAATTATCTTTAAATGAGACTTAAGACATGCCACAAAGCAAATAGAGTGTGTAGCCCTTGTTATCTAGGTTTAAGTAGTATAATAAGTTCATATAACAGAAACAAGAGCAAGTATCGGCCTAGACTTAAAGGCAATCAATGAAATCTGAAAAAGAATTGAATCAGTATCAGGTTTGTACAGTTTCAAAGGGCCAAAGTGAAGCTTTTAAGAAGAACTGGAAAGGAGCAGATGAAAAGCCAACCAATACTGCAAATGTCCCTCTGAGAAAACACATGTGCAAGCAGTTGATAGCTCCATGACAGAAACAACACTTTTTCTGTCATCCTAGGAGAAGAGGTTTTATGACTTGCTTTCAAGGTGTCATTTAGAAGAAAAACTTTGATCTCTTAAATGTTTATTACAGTGGGGGAAACGACGTTTTTCCAGTGGCAATCTGTCCTTTGCTCGTGCGTCATCGTGCGTAAAGATCAAAGTAACCAAATGGCACAACGAGCCAGTCAAAAAACACCAAGTTTAAGAATAACTTGTTTTTTGTGCATTTAAAGAAGTGAAGGGTCAACTCTGTACCTAACTATAATCAGTATAATATACGCTACTGTACCTACATCTTAAGGGAATTAACATTGTAAACTATATTCAGAAGGACTTATGTCAAAAATTATATAAGGAAAAATGTGTTTTAATAGGGACAAATGAACAATCGCTGGTTGGAAGTCACTGTGTCTTTTTAGCTGTTGGAGTTCTTTTAAAAGAAAACAACAAAAAAAACCCTCAAATTTGGTGATGATCCAGCTGTAACTGGATGAGCAGTTATGTAAATCTCTCGACGTGTAGCCAGCGACACCCGTCTCTTTATCGAAGTAATTGGTTTCCACCTAAGACACTGAGCCCATTATTCTAAATTGATGGATTCATTTAGGCGCAGTTAACCTCCCACGGAGACTGCGCTTCCTCGGGAGATCAGCTCCAAGTTTATGTTTCATATTCTTCACCTCCCTGCCCTATAAAATGATACATTAGAGGGAAGAAATACAATGCACAACAACATGATCACTCGTCCCTAAGTACCGAGCTCTTTCAAAGGCCGAATTTAGTTTATTTGAGCCTTTATTGCCAGACGCGCAGACAATGGGCTTGGATGAAATCTCCAATCGGGCTCACACCTTGTTAACACCGCCATTAGTCTCCCTTTACATTCCTTGATTGGTGATTTACATTTGCGACCAAACAGCATCTTTACTGCTGTTTACCAAAGCTTTCGGGGGCCACCGGAGAGTGAACGGGAGCAATTGATATAAAAAGTGCAGCTTTCCCGGAGTTTCCGCAGTCCCTCTCAACTCTCAAAGTCGCTGGCTGGCAGGCAGGCAGGCTGCGCGGCTCCAGGACATTCCCCCCCCCTTTCCCACCCAGCACCAGGTGCAACAGGAACCTGCTTCAGACCTCCGGAGATGCTGCTGTTCGTGATCAGCCTGGCCGCCGCGCTGTGCGCCGCCGCGGCGCGGCCTCCGCTCCACTACCTGCACAACCGCTTCGGCGCCGAGAACGAGTCCGAGGAGGTCCGGTCGGCCGCGATCAAGAGACTCCTGGAGGTGTTTGGGATGGAGGACCCCCCCGCCGTCCATGGACACAAGCAGGCGCCGCAGTACATGCTCGACCTGTACAACACGGTGGCGGACGTGGACGGCGTGACCAAGGACCCGTACCTCCTGGAGGGGAACACCGTGCGCAGCTTCTTCGACAAACGTAAGATCCGGTGTGTGCATGTGCGTGCGTTTGTCGGCGGCCTGCGCGGGCAGCGGGGGTCGCAGTGGCGTCGGCTCGGGTCTCTAATGGTGTGGTTTTTCCGTTGCAGTGCGCAGTGAGCAGGTGGAGTTCAGGTTCAACCTGTCCACGGTGGCCAGGACTGAGAAGATCCTCACTGCAGAGCTCCATCTCTTCAAGCTGCGACCTCAGGCCACTGTGACATTCCACAGGCACCATTTCTGCCAGGTACGTGCCACTGACTAAACTTATGGTAACTGAACAGTTTAATGGAGTATACAGGGAATCCACCCGAACGCATCTCCCCCCTGGACGTTGCTGTAACTCCCTATCTCCTCCTGCTTCCTTCAGGTTAGCGTTTATCAGCTGCTGGACACCAGCAGAAACAACAACACACAGGAGAAGAAGTTGCTGTCTTCTCGACTCATCCCAGTCCACTCCACTGGTTGGGAAGTGTTCACCATTACACAAGCTGTGAGTATATCCACTTGTCTTTAAGGCCCGAACGAACTTCTGCTGTTGAATTCTGAGCATAACTTGCCGGAGTTCTGTGTTTTAATTGAATGTGAATGTCTCCATGAAGGTCCGCTCCTGGATGATAGATGAGGGCAGCAACCTGGGGCTCCATGTGGTGGTTCGGACCCTGGGAGGAAGCCAGGTGGATATGAAAATGATTCGCTTTGCTTCAGGACGCAACCACCATCAGAGCAAGCAGCCCATGTTGGTGCTCTTCACTGACGATGGCCGGCGCTCTAGTACTCTTGAAAGCATAGGTGAGACTTGTGTAAGCTTTAATGGAATTTGATTGATCAGGTTATGTGACTGTAAAAATACACATTGCAGGTATTTTTGTGGTCCTACTGCTGATGAGCATGGGTGTTGATAAGAACTATGGGGCCGAGGGGGGAAACCCTGGGTCCCCAAACCCCCCATTCTCTTCTCACATCACTGTTATTCAGACAAAAAAAAATCTGTGTGGCCATGAACAACTCAGACAAATCCCTGTACATTTTATACATTATTTTACCAGTCAGTATTTGTTTCAGAAGAAAAATCTGAAGTCAAACCATACTTTCATCAGTTGTCTGCGCTTAAAAGTCTTTCTGGTGGGAGAGTTCATGTGTTTAGGTAATCTAGCCAAAGCCTTTTTTAGAGCCGTGTGGGATGAAATAACAATTAAGGACTCCAAATGGAGCCCTACCTGCTGTACCCCACTTCACCCACAATGTAGTTCGGCTTTTTGGGGACCTGCTATGACTCATATATATATATATATATCATATATAAAGTACCATTTTCTAACAAAACGCTCTCCTTTCATTCATCAGATCCGAACGATACCACAGCCACTTCCAGCCTGCCCCAGGCCCCCATGTCAGTTCCATCCTCCCGCAGCGCCCGCTCCCTGGACTACAGCGAGGAGGAAGGCATGTCTTCGCCCTGTCAGCGCCAGCCCCTCTACGTCGACTTTGAGGAGATCGGCTGGTCGGGCTGGATTGTGTCTCCTCGGGGCTACAACGCTTACCACTGCAAAGGCTCCTGCCCCTTCCCCCTGGGTCAGAACATGAGGCCGACCAACCACGCCACCGTCCAGTCCATCATCAACGCTCTGAAGCTGATCAAAGGCATTGAGAAGCCGTGTTGCGTGCCCGACAAGCTCTTTTCCATCAACTTGCTCTACTTCGATGACGATGAGAATGTGGTGCTGAAACAATATAACGACATGGTGGCTGGAAGCTGTGGCTGCCACTGACATCAACTAGTCACTGGTGTTGGGCTGCACAGATATTCGTAAAAAATACTATGTAATTCGAGGTTTTGGTGCATTGATAGCGAGCTGCCCTTTAAAACTCAATTGCAACTAATGAGTAATGTGCAAAGTCCCATATGTGGCAATGTAATATATGTAAATATCCATAAATTATAATATATGGCAGTGATGGAAGTGATTTCCTGTAAATGAAGATGTAAATGTGTTTATTTTATCTTTTCTGTTGTGAATTGTTACACAGTCAGAATAAATGGTATAAACAAAGGATTATAGAGTGAATTTATTTGCTAAATACTTTTAAAAAATGTGACACTATTTCAAGAAGATCTAAACTGAATATTTAAATATCAAAATGTAAAAAAGTTGGTCAAAATATTCCCATCAATTTGCAATCCTGCAAATTAATCAAGTAACCACTATTCTTGTTAGAACAATCCCTGCATTATCAGGTAAACTGTGGTGTTGCCTCTCAGTTAGAAGGTTTCAGATGCTGCACTACACCCACACCAATACAGGAACCCAGCACACTGATGGTCGTCCTCACGCGATCAACAAACATACAGGAAGTTCTGTCGCTAGGAACTTGTGAGTTTGACTTGACCACAACCACACACAATTTTAGGAAGTGTAATGTGTTTCAAAATATGTGTGACTAGAAGGAGTCTACCAAGAAACAGTATGTAAATGTATCTGAGTAATGGTCACACACAAATACACACACAGCATCCAGTCAACTGTGATAATAGATGAAAATGCCTTCAAGGGGTAGTCCAACAGATGTCAACACTATTGCCATGGATACCATGTAACTGTGATACAAAGGTACTGGTATTATATAATTTTGAATTATTTGAACAAGTATTAATGATTAACTTTATATATATATTTTTAAATGAGACCCAAAATGGGACATACATTAATTAAACAGGGTTAACTATAAAACAAGCAAATATTTTTGTCACCACATCTGAGGGGAACATGTTGAGTACAGTTTAGGCTGAACGCTGACTTCTGATTGAGTAGATTGATGCTCTTGGACACCCACCTGATCAGATCTTTAGTCATCCACAGTCTGCACAGCCTCCATGTCAACACCAGAGGGCGCTGAGGTGTTCCTGGGTGATTCCCCTGACTGGATAAGAACAAATAGGACAGGACTAGGCCAGTGAAGCCAGTGAACTCAGCCATGAAGTGTGGTCATTGTGTAACAGCAGAGAGCCTGGATCCCCGTGTTTGTGACATCAATGCAATAGTATAGTATAAAAAACTTAAAAAGGGAGAAAATGAAACATAGAATCAAGTCTACAGAAATCGGTTTTACACAAAAATATTGAGCCGAAATTCCTCGAGCATTCTTCATTCTAGAGGTGCATGCTTTGTCTTTCCATACAAAGTAGATCAACATGAAGCACCGAATATTGGGTGCCACAGAAATTATGCACTTTTTCAAAATTACTCACATCATTTGCTGAAACTTGCAAATGGAAATAGCTCTAATGTTTCACTTGTGAGTATGTTTCTGCACTCGCCAAAGCAGCATCATTTCAGGACGTGCTGCAAGTCATGTCCTTGTAAGAAAATGAACTGAGGACTATAAACCCTCCGGGCAAGGAGCAAACAAACAGAGCTGCTTCAAAGAAGGTGGTGGCAGCAAAACAGCAGCAAAGCACACATCAACACAAGACTGAGTATATTATAAATATAAAAGCCTTTAAAGGTACCACCATGTCAGTGAGATGTGAGCTGACACATGACAGCAGAGGTTCCCATCCTTTATGGATTGTGGCCCCTTAAAATAAATGTTTGCATGTGACCCCTCATCATAGGTTATGGCCTTAGTGTAGACATGAGTTGGGAGGGACTTTCTTTCTTAGATTTGTTTTTAGCAGTTTCTGCAGAGTTCACCAAGTTAGATTGAAGATGTTTTTTAATACCACAGAGAATTCAATGCAGTCACTGTTTTATGATCATACCAGCCAAAGTATGAAAGTATGATGGAAGTACGATAAAGTGAGGTGAAGGTGGAAAACGTGCAAAATCAATACATTTTCAAGTTTAGTTTTGGGTGAGCTATGACCAAAATGTAACACCTGACCTAAACCTAAAAGTGAAAATGCACTCAATAATTGGATAAATATCCAATAATCGAGTTCTCAGCTGAAACAAAACATGTCTTGCATCAAATAGTCTATTTGCCCACTACAAAACCCTGTCTCTAAAGAGTGTAACCTGAGCAGTGACCGAGGCGTTGGCCATGGAGTGGCACTAAAGGGGGTTGATACCACTTGGCATGATGCTGGACGACAGCCCTTATTCACTGTCAAAGGGACTGCTATTCACAATGGAGAAAACGATGAAATGCTGCCATTATAATGGGGACCAAAGGGCCCTGTGGCAGCCCGACACCTGATCTCCTCTTTGGCTCTGGCTTCCTTTTGTCCCAGTATTTCATATCTGACATATCCACACACCATAAAAAAAGCACTTGATGTTGGAGCGAGGATGGACCTGAGGCTTGGTGTTGCGGCACTCAGACATGGGGAATAAACAGACCATCTTTACAGCACAGCAGCTAGATGCCTATCAGGTAGGTGTCAATTCTGTTTCTTTCTGAATGAGAAGATTCGTCTCACCAACTCTAGATGGTGTTTCTCTGGTCAGGACTGGCTACCGGCATCTGTAAACAAGATTAACACACTTCTATGTATGTCATGTGGTGCACCCCTTCAGGGCACTGTTGAACTAAGTCAAAGCTTTCCTGGTGGTGTTGTTGTCGTTTTAATATTTTATTTGTCACAACCTCCAACCTTTCTGTTCAGAAAGGTCTGACATACAGTCAGCACTTATTATTACTTTGGCATATCGTGGTCCAAAGTTGGTCACAGGATACATAGAGTTAATGGCAAAAAAGTTCACGTTAAAAATGTTAATTATGTTATCTGCTGGCAGTGATGGAAAGAAGTTACTAAGAACATTTACTCTACTTAGTTACCTTACTGTAGTACTGTACTTAAGTATTATTTTGAGGTACTTGTACTTTATCTGAGTATTTCCATTTGATGCTACTTTATATTTCTACTCCACTACATTTCAGAGAGAAACTTTTTTACCTCACTAAATGAATTTGTTACTTACTAAATGCTTACGTGTTAACACACCAATAACTATGAACCAGTAACACTCACGGGCCATTCTGCATTATTAATACTATTACTTTTGATACCACTGTACTTTTACTTGAGTAAAATCTTAAATGCATTACTTTTACTTGTAGTGGAGTAATTGTATTGTGTAGTATTGCTACTATTACTTTAGTAAATATCTGAATACTTCAGTAACTTAGCACCAGACTGCATGAGAACAGCTGCATCCTAATGTTCTTTGCAATAACGTCACTTTCCTGCTGGTCTGATTGCATTTGCAGGACTGTACATATTTTACAAGAAAAGAAATTCTCAGGTGAGCGAATAATTTCACTGGTGTGAAAATGGCAGCAAATCTTAATATAGTTGAGTCATCACTGGTGTAACACAGCTGACACAGCTGAATTTTGTTCCGTTCTGCACAATACTACACTGTAACTCTAAACTACAGTGTCAGGAGACCTGTCCTACTGTGGGGCAGACTACCATTGAGATCACATAGTATTTTAAATCTTGCTTTCAGAACTTCACTGTACCAAAACTAATTTTTCACTGTTTTAAGAGTTGAATACACAGAGCGCAAAATAACTTGCAGCTGAACAGTAGTTTCCTAACTTAACTGTTCATTACTAACCATCCCTCTAAAATACACAACCACGTAATATAGAAAAATATCTTGTAATGTAATATTGAAAGTAAATGTTTTAAACCTTTCCCAGACTGTTCTACCGCTATCGGGATTTGGCACCGCAGCTCGTTCCCCTTGACTACACCAACCACCCAGATGTGAAGTTACCATATGAGCTGATTGGCAGCATGCCAGAGCTGAAGGTAGACCCACTGGTCCACACACGCCCTGCAGACCCGCTCTCTCCCTGTGTTCCCAATCCATAATTAATGGCCAACTAATCGACAGAATTCTTTGAAAGGTTATATGTTACCCGACTCTTTTAAACTTGAAGAATGCCGGTGAGTCCCTCAGGACACACTTGTTGGAAATGGGTCAATTATATGCCTCTTTACACAATGACAGAAAGGTAAACAGGTGTGTTGACACGCTGGTCACCGACATATCCAGAAAAAAAGGGAGAGTTCGACTGTGAAGATTATCCTTTCCCACATAATCATTCATTATTCCAAATTGTGACAATTTTGTAGCTTTCTTGAATTTTCATTTTCAAACTAAAATCAGACAAGAACATGAGATATAAACCAAACAAAAACACATAATCACGGAGCACAGGAAAGCCATCAGATCCAACAAGCACCAGTTCATAGCTCTGTATGATTGACTGAATTGTTTACAGAAGTTTTATCTGACGGTTATGGAAGTACTGCTGTCTCTCTCCAGGACAACCCATTTCGTCAGAGAATCGCTGAGGTTTTCTCTGAGGACGGAGAGGGAAACATGACACTGGACGACTTCTTGGACATGTTTTCAGTCCTGAGTGAGATGGCGCCGCGTGACCTCAAAGCCTACTACGCTTTTAAAATTTATGGTAAAATATCCGAAGAAGTATTAAAAAAAAAAATATCAAGGAGTTCCAGTATTTTGTTGCCATTTTTGGGGAAAGATATATATTCTCTTTCCAGCAAACGGCTGTACTGTAAAACTCCAAAAACAGAAAGCCAAATAGACATATTTGGAATTTGGGCAGGGTAGTGCAGTGTGAAAAGTACTGTTAAAACCAATCACAGATATAGAGCATATGAATTTACATTGTATTTAACCAGATGGGGTCAAACAGAAATAACGCCTCATTTTCTGTAATTACATTAAATCTCATCAATCATCTCAATCAATAAACCAGGAAACGTGTCACTGTGATAAAACAATGTTACGTACCTCTTTTGAGCTGTTAACGAGGGCCCGGGGTGTCCAGGATCCCAAACAGAAGATTAGGGTTGACATGAAACTACAGTCCCGATACCAAAACAGATCCTGCTTTTGTGCAACAAAATCATTAAATCCAAAATATTTCACCAATGAACTAATGACTTCCCATGTAATTTAATAACAGCAGATGAAATATCTTTTTTAATTTAAATATAATACACGCATATAAAAAGGGAGCATGGTGAGGGGTTTTAGAGCAGTAAGCATGACGGATGGTGCATGGGCTGTTATAAATGATTAACCAGCCCATTATGGAGGCAAAGAGCTTGTCAAAGTCCAGCATGTGCTCAGCACTAGGGTCCCCCCTAATTAACAAACGCTGACAGATGAAGAAGTTATGTACACATGGCCATGGTCATGGGTCAAGGACACTTCTCATTCATTATTCAGAACAATACAGGAGTAAAACCAAGGAAGGTGAAATACTGTAAAGAGTAGTTGTGTTATGATGAGCAAGGCTGATCAGGATACCTGAAGTGACCTCTCTAATGAAGCACTGGGTGGGACTTAGTTCAGAATATATGATGCATACCTCTACGACATGGTAGATATACTGATTAAAAGTGTAGAATACAAAGGAAATCAGCAAACACTTACATCTGAGCAGCAGGAAGCAATGGATTTTAGGTAAATTTGCTTGAAAAATGACTTGAATGATTAATTATCAAAATAGTTGCTTGACAAATCGTCATCTCATCTCTCAAATCATTTCACCTCCCGATATCTCCCTCTCTGTCATTTTCTGCAAGATTTCAACGACGATGACTTTATCTGCAAGTCAGACCTGGAGAAGACACTGAACAAACTGACCCGTAATGAGCTGACAGAGGATGAGGTGAGGATGGTGTGTGAGAAGGTGATAGATGAGGCGGACCTGGACAACGACGGACGTCTGTCACTGGAGGACTTCCAGCACATGAT
The DNA here is from genome assembly GCA_031216445.1 of Lateolabrax maculatus. Taxonomy (NCBI): domain Eukaryota; kingdom Metazoa; phylum Chordata; class Actinopteri; order Acropomatiformes; family Lateolabracidae; genus Lateolabrax; species Lateolabrax maculatus. The sequence goes on from CM062203.1 coordinate 7,903,843, forward strand.
TGTTCGATCTCCAGACTTCCTCAGGTAGGCCAATGGTAACCATTTACCATATGACATAATGAAGGGTAAACCCACCTGCATACAATGCATAAGAACACATATTCTACATTGTTATGTATCAATGATGGCAATCTAATGTGCGTTTACCTACTTTGCCGATTTGTTTTTAAACCCGACTTCTACTGAGGAAATGAGAACTTCTCTAATTTCTGTTCACAGCACCTTCCACATAAGGATATAAAGAAATGAAGCAATCGTGCAAAAGCACCTAAGGATGGACTTATTCTACTGCAGAATCTCTGGAAAGTCGTGGAATCCAGACATCTCAAGCAAAAAAATCTCATCTTGTAAATGACTCTGCTTTTTGTGTTTTATTTTGTAAAAAAAAAAAAAGAAAAAAGAAAACTGTAACCAAAAACATTCTGAACTTCATCAGAGATCATCAGACTTTTACACTTAGCATGCAGAGTAAATACTGTAACTATGAATTGTCTTGATTTTAATGGCAGCATAACTATAAACAGCTTAGGTTTGTTGGACTTTCACTAACACACTGCGTCCGCATCCAATTTTTCTTTTATTATTGCAAATGCAGAAATAACACCAGACATGGTGTGACTGCAGGTCTATCATCAGGTGATGGCATCAACCAATCCATCAAGACAAGGCTCATTAGTTATGACCATCAACAGTAGATTTGTGTTTTGTATATAACAGGGTTCAGTTACAGCAGACTATAAAAGAAACGCATGCGAGGATATTCCAGCAGGTCGTAGCGGGCCAATAAAAGGAAAGCCATTTGTCATGAAAGCTGTCAAGCTGCATTGTGGGAGCCTGGAGTCAACTGACAGTGTAGTTTCCTCCCACAGCCAGCCAATAAAGACAGTGAATGTGAAGTTTTATAATCTTATTTTATTAAATCAAAAGTACACATATCTACAAATTGTAGATACATTTTCATATGGGTTTAGAAAGTACAGTACAATTTAAGTAGATCTCTTTCTTCAATGTGATATTTACAATGTTTTTTTTTTTCACTTTTCTTTTCAAAATGTATTGTATCATTCTCCCTGTGTACTTCACAATCGATGGAATGAAAATATGGCTGTAAAAAGGGATGTACAGTATATTATGACATGTGATAGGAGTCTTAAGAAAAAGATATGTTTTAAAAAACAAAATCAAAGAGGGAGCATCATTTTAGCTGAAAATGATACAGCTCGAGTCCCACAAAAGTCCGCTCCCTATGTTTCTGTTCATGACTTAAAGCTACAGTATCACTCGAATAAGACAACAGCACTATCTCCACATTTCAACGTCCAGACCTGGTTCAGACCCCTTCTACTTAATCTGCCATCGTGCTAAGTTTCACTCGCATTGCTGTAGCAATGCCATTTCTGCAAACAGAGCAAGTCCTGTTTTTGGCTCAGTGAATGACACAAAACAAAAATAACAGAAGCCCATACATTCAACTGTACAGGTCTACAAGTAGGTCTGAAAATTACATTACACAAATATGCACAGGTCCAAGATTCACAATGCATAGCTTACCTATGACAGAACTGAGTATTAGCGGTTAAGACAAATGGCCATGGTAGTCATGAGGTCCCAAATTATTTGATATTTAACCAAAAAAAAAAAAAAAGTGCAGGCAAGCAAAAGCAGATCCTCCCTCGATATTGTGCATATAGGAGTTTGATTTTCAGACTAGCAAAAAAAGGAAGGACGGACACACGAGGAACGGTGGAAATAGATTGAGACTCAACATCACTGTTAACTTGTGGGTACATGTTTGGATCGCACGAGCCTTGGTCATTGTGGCTCCCCTTCTTAATAAAATACTGATTAAAATCTTAGTCCTGGTGGTCGCTTATAATGCATACAATGCCTGTAGTGCCACCTAGCTGTCAAACTAAGGGGCCACAATCAAAAACAAACGCACAAGAAAATGTACAATACTGATGGGATCACCTCTCAGCTTACATCAAGCCAAGAAAACAAGTTGGCATGGCAGTAGCATAGAAACAGAGGCTTGCAAATCCTTTTTTTATAAATATATATGGATGTTAAAGTACATTGGGGCAATGTTTTTCAGTGAACTAATACCAGGACAGTGGATCACTAGCAGTGGCATAGCAAAGGAGATCAAGTCATTTATACGTAGGTGTAGTAAAATATAGGAACTATGCCCATTATACTACCAAGACTCAATAGATCAAACGTTTTTAACTAAGTAATTGTATTGTTGTATTGCAAAACTATCACTTGGCACAGACTACACACAAAACACGAGTTACTGGTAAAGTGCAAGGAGAGCTGCGTGGGTAGCAGGAGGAGAAGGGGCTTACAGTGCCAAACTTCAAGAGGGATTTTAATATCTGATCAAAGAACCGGAGACGTCATTTAGCTGGACTGTGAATCAGAAGTGCTACAAAAACCTTCAAGTCACATTAAAAAAGGCAACACTTCAAAAGTAATCTTATTTAGAGCTGAAAGAATTAGTCGATTGAGAGAAAATAAATTGACAACTATTTTGATGATTGATTTATCGTTTTAAGTCCATTTTCAAGTTTTTATAGTTCCAGCTTCTAAAATGCTTTTGGGTTTTAGACTGTTGATCGGACAAAACAAGACATTTGAAGATGTAACCTTGGGTTTTAGGAAAATTAAACAGGTATTTTCAAGAATTATCCCTAAAATAAGTGGCAGAATAATCAATAATAAAAATAATCGTTTTTTTATTAATCTTTTTGAACTCTTGCACTACAATGTAATCAAAACTGTTGTATGTAAAATACTTTCTTGCAGATTATTGCCATGATAGTCTAAATAGAAACATGGCATCTCACGAATGTTCTGCTGATAATTTGACAGCAGAAATGTATTTACAGAGGCAGAAATGTGGATCGTATTTTTAGTTTTGTTTGGCCTTCCAGCACTTAAAAGCTACTGCAGAAAGGTTCAAAAGAGTTGGCAGCGAAGTGTAACGATCGGGGCTGGATGAAACACGCACTGTTAGTCCCATCAAATGATTGTCAAGGACTACACTGCAAACCTAAGAGCAGAACTCAAATGGAAAACCTTTCAGTTCCTCTCTGATCCTTGACTGACTCATGCGTGATATGATTCTCAGCGGCTGACATGAAAATGAAAGCATGTGCAACTCTGTTTCACTAGTTTAAGCCATTCAGTCTCTGGTTGATATTTATAACTTAAAAAGGGAAAGAGCACTAATAAAAATAGATCTAAATATCACATTTGTATTTGCAATCCCAAAACCTTGACATTAATTTAATTATTTCTCATCCTCGTTTGTGCTACTGGCTGTGTGAAATATGAGTGCGTAGTACATAGCGACATCAAAAGTAAGAGCCTGTCTTTTGTGTAATAAGGAACATCTGCATAATTCGACCAGTCAAGCACTCTGATCAATGAAGACAACAGATCTCCTTAAAATGGAAGAGATGCACCACTGGAATCTTTCAGAAGAGGAAGGAAGGAGGGGAAGTCCCCCGCTTACTGGAAATATAATGGTTTGTGTGGACTGGGAGGACAGGCCATGGGTGGGTAGAAAGAGGGAAGGGGAAGGAAGTGCTAAGAGCAAGCACAGTCCATTTATGTCCAGCCAGCTAACAGCCGATATCGAAGGCCTCGGTCCTCAGAGTAGGCTACAGCGGAAGAAGCTGGTCTTTTTCTGAGGCTCTGAGATCTTGACTCCATGACTGCTTCCCTGCGGCGTGTTGCCCTCCTGCAAATGTGACAAATAAACAGGTGACTGCTCAGTATGTAGAAAGGTTGTAACTTTCTTTACAGAAATTCTTTTTCCCACCAACAGAGGAACACTGCTTGACATTGACTGAAGAAGTTGGAAACTTGAAAAACATGTTTCACACAATAAAAAGAGCTGCTGAAAAGTAATTATTACATACAAGTTGTATTATAAAAGATTTCTTCTTACCAATTTTGTGTCCATCTTTGACTTGATGTCTCTGGCGAGTGTCAAAAATGACTGTGAACCAGAACAAATACACACGTCACATTGATGACACAGGATCTGTTAAGCAGATTTTAACTCAAAGAAGAATGGCTACTTACATTTTCCACGTTGATGTTGGCCTTTGCACTGGTCTCCATGAACTTTATTCCATACTCTAACGCAAGCTGAAACAAGATAGGCATTTTACCAAGTCTGCTGACACATTTGTTTTTATGTTATAACAGTGTAATAGTGCACCGATGTTATTATTTCTTATCAAATATGACCCTAATGACAATGTATTAGTTTAACTTCAACCAAACTTCTCACCTTCTCCCCTCTGTCTTTGGACACCTGACGCTTGTCGTTGATGTCACACTTGTTGCCAAGGACCATCTTCTCAACATCAGCTGATGCATGCTGCAAGAGAAGAGGAGTTTAATTAAAAACAAGGTGCTGCATGGGCGCCATTTGGATATTTGAAGAGGTAGCAAGCACGTAAGGGACAGTCTATTTAGGCCAGTAAATACCTCCTCTATGTTCCTTATCCAGTTCTTGATATTATCAAAAGACTTCTCGTTGGTGATGTCGTAGACAAGCATGATGCCCTGTAAACAACAGTAAATCCAACGTGTTCAGACTAACAGAACTCAAGACCTGCGGCTTCCTAGGAAGTGGATTTATGTTACGTTTGTCCGTCAACACATGAACTCACCATCGCTCCTCTGTAGTAGGCTGTTGTGATTGTTCGGAAGCGCTCCTGGCCAGCCGTATCCCTGCGAAACACCAGAATCGTCACATTTCAACGTGTCATATATCCCACAGTTTAAGAATAGATATGAAATGCATTTAAGATCAATATTTGGATAAATTAAGAGGGAAAAGTTTCCATCAATTTCTCACTGCAGTTAAGTTTGATAGGAATGTTTTAAGCAGGTTTGGGAGGTTGGTTTATCTTACATGGACTTTTCCCAACGAGTTAAAATAGCAGGAAAGTATAAATCTTTGGTATATTACAGGTTAATGCATAGGTAGGTATTACACTGATGCATTTTAGAGGCTACAAAACCCCGTAATTATGTCACTGAAGACAGAAAACAACAGATTAAGAGTTTAATTAATTAATAAATTACAAATTAAATGAACCCTTATTTAAATTAAACGACATTTAAGGCTGTTAATTCATATTTTAGGACGTGTGTGCACCCTCCATCTGTCAGGAACCTTACCTGGAGTCGACTGAACGCCATCCATACTTCATCAGCCAGATATTAATAAAAAAAAAAAGAAAAACATCCGCCGTCGTGTCACATGTCGAGCACCGAAGGAATAAAGATAAACTTACCATATCTGTAACTTTATCTTCTTGCCGTCCAGCTCTATTGTCCTGATCTTGAAGTCGATGCCTGCAGGTGGCGGAGAAGCAGTCAGTCATCAAACACTGGCTGACACCGCCGTGACACATGAAATAATAATATAATGATATAAGGGAATAAACGGCAGGCGGCGGCATTATGTGCATCAAGAAAAAGAAAAGAAAAAAACAACGGCGCTTTTATAATGTTTGAATTAATCAGCCGTATCCTGCCACACGTCGGGCTTTCCGGTGTGTCACCAGGACATAGACGGGTCCCAGCGGCTAACGTTAGCCGGGACCCGGCGTGAGTTTGTAATAACGTAACAATTCCCACTCACACGCAATCCTCGCGCAGTGTTTCCCCACTTTTCACGTCGTACTAACGACAAAAGTACATTAACGACATCTGAGAGAATAACAGAAAACACGCGTTGACAGACGGACGGAAACTACTTGTAACCGTCGGCGGCCCGGGAAGTAGACGGCGCCGCGGCGCGCTGTAAACAGACAGAAAGGCGCCGTCTAACACCAGCAGCAGACAAACGTACCTATCGTCGAGATGAACGTCGAGTTGAAGGCGTCCTCTGAAAACCTGAAGAGCACGCAGGTCTTCCCGACACCGGAGTCGCCGATTAACAGTAATTTAAACAAATAGTCGTACGTCTTCGCCATACTTGATATTATTGCGGAAATCCCGCCCGGCGAAGCAGCGATGTGAGCGCACAGAGAGCCGCCTCCTGCTGGCCCGGAACCCTCCTGCAGCCCGGAACCTTCCTGCAGCCCGGAACCCTCCTGCAGGCCCGGAACCTTCCTGCAGCCCGGAACCTTCCTGCAGCCCGGAACCCTCCTGCAGGAACCCTCCTGCAGCCCGGAACCTTCCTGCAGCCCGGAACCCTCCTGCAGGAACCCTCCTGCAGCCCGGAACCTTCCTGCAGGAACCCTCCTGCAGCCCCGGAACCTTCCTGCAGCCCGGAACCTTCCTGCAGCCCGGAACCCTCCTGCAGCCCCGGAACCCTCCTGCAGCCCGGAACCCTCCTGCTGGCCCGGAACCTTCCTACAGCCCGGAACCCTCCTGCAGCCCCGGAACCCTCCTGCAGCCCGGAACCCTCCTGCAGGAACCCTCCTGCTGGCCCGGAACCCTCCTGCAGCCCCGGAACCCTCCTGCAGCCCGGAACCTTCCTGCAGCCCGGAACCCTCCTGCAGCCCCGGAACCCTCCTGCAGCCCGGAACCCTCCTGCTGGCCCGGAACCTTCCTACAGCCCGGAACCCTCCTGCAGCCCCGGAACCCTCCTGCAGCCCGGAACCTTCCTGCAGCCCGGAACCCTCCTGCTGGCCCGGAACCCTCCTGCAGCCCGGAACCATCCTGCACCCCGGAACCCTCCTGCAGCCACGGAACCCTCCTGCACCCCGGAACCCTCCTGCAGCCCCAGAACCCTCCTGCAGCCCGGACCCGGACTCACCCCGGACTCACCCCGGCCTGCACAAACTACCAAACTCTCAGCACATTTATCCAGGTGCTGGAGTCTGATTAGGTACAGTGATGAGGTACCTGTGCGTTGATATTTTCCTTCGGTGTGCTCGTGCTCGTCAGAGTTAAATTTTGCACTTTTCGCTCCACTGCATCTGTTAATTACTGTGCAGATTGTTCAGTTTATAAAACAGGATGCATTGCAACGTTAAAATGCTGCTCACATGAAAATGCATACATAATAATACATAATCAGATTATATTCTATATATAATAACACTCTGGATGGGGCCATTTTGCATAATAAGTCCTTATACTTTGATACTGTGTGTATTGTGGCGTTTCTGTTAATACTTATTTACTTTTACTGTCAGTTTTTGAATGCAGGATTAAACATTGTGGTGTTGGATTTTAGAAGGAGCTTCTGATTTCCAGTTCTCTCGTTTTTCCTCTATACAAGGTCCAATTTAGTGGTTGTTTTTTGACCTTTCAGCCACATCACATGGCCTTCCTCAGCGAGTTTAGTTATTATTCAATTACTATGATTTAATACTTATTACTCCTTGATTCCATTTCATGTTGATGAATGTTGGCATCTTAATAATATCTCACTTTGCTTACACTAGGAGGCGGCAAAAAGTCTTAACTGAAGGCCAACTTACTACTTTTTGAGGACAGCATACTCTTCAACATTTACCTAATGTGGGGATATGTCATCTGATAGCTGAGATTAATGCTGAGATTACTGATTACTCAAACAGTTAAGCAACATCTCCGGTTTTGTACTTGAAGATCTCACTGTCACACAACAGAAAACACTGCGTGTTAGCACATGTAAACTGAAAGGTGAGCTCTTTCTCCTGTTACACTTTATGGCTATGTGTTGAAACTGCCTGAAGGAGACACACAAATACATACGCAGAACTGTTCATACCTAAGACAGAGGACACACAAAGTCAACAAATCACATAAAACTCACTTTATCATCATCATCTGTTTTATTTGTGCTCAGAGTTTAGTCTACAGCACATTTTCCAGCACCGAAACTGAATACAATATGGACCCAAAACCATTTTAAAAAAAGGGAAAAGAAACAAAAGAATCATAAATATATAAAAGGGGTACATGTTTTAACAACATGTTTTAACAATCAGGAATAAGAGTAAAAATTAACGAAAATGGATGGCATGTAGAAAATATCTTTTACAAAACAACTGTTGGTTTTTTTATTGTTTGATGTTCTTCTCTGCATTTTACAAGCTATTGAGCTCCTGCAGTGTTTGGTCCAGGACTTGGTGCATTCCTATGTTTTCTTCTTTTGCGGTCGATAGGTTCTCTGCAATAAAAGGCAGCGTAAGATATCACTTGTAATGGCTATGTCAGTGTACAGATCAATTGATCACATAGGTGCAATGGGTAAGCTTATAAAAAATATGGGTCATTTTAGAGCAGACAACAAAAGAAACAGATTTGTGTACAATATGCAAACCTACAAATATGGCCTTTTCATAGTGGCCAATAAATATGCAAACTATTGACTGTTGAAGCTGCAAAGTAGTGAAAAGAAGGCTTAACTGAAATGACAGAAGACAAGGTAAAAGAGAAAAATATCTTTATTGAATTTTAGTTTAACACAAAGGGAGCAAGAAGTAGTGAGAGCAAAGAGAGAGAAGAAGAGACAAAGTGCTTTCTATGGGGCAAGGGGTAGACAAAAGGAGGGTGAAAAACCTCATGAGCTAAATGTAAGGTTTACAAGGTGTTCATATCATTGAGGGCATTATCCAGCTCCTCACTGATAGCCTTGTATTTCAGCTTCTGAGTGTATAGTTCGTCTGCAGGTCGAAGGGCAGAGAGAGAGCAGGTGGAGGACGGTCAGAGGAAAATGCAGAATTGTGCAGAGCATGGAAGGAAAAGAGAGAAATCAGGTCAAAGATTAAGAAAAATAAGAATGATAAAGATTTGAACAAAGGTTAAGCAAAGAAAGAGTGTAGATCACTGTAGGCTTGAAAAGAAAGATTAAAATGAAGTGTACCTTCTAAGTCATCTATGGTCTTTTCCAGCTTCGCCACTGTCCTTTCTGCAAATTCTGCACGGGTCTCCGCCTTTGGAAAGACAATAAAACATATTAATCATCCAGACACAGCTTCCTTTAGAGAATATAGCTTGAGCAGGAATGAACATACCTCCTTAAGTCTGTCATTCAGGACTTTAATCTCCTCCTCATATTTGTCCTCTTTCTCAGAGTACTATAGAAACAGAGAAATAGAAGAAGAAAGACATGTAAATGCCAAAACAATAAATATCAGAATGTTTGTATTTGTGAAAATGAGTTATTACACCTTTTCATGCTCAATATCTATGTTGTAAACTCTATTGATACACATGTTACATGACATTTGTCTCATTTTAAAAGAAGTTGGATCAAAGTTTTGAAGCTCATTCTGGACAGAACACTTCCTCTACTTTATCAAATCTCCACGATAGATTCACAACACTCACCTTATCAGACTGAGCCTCTAGCGACTTGAGGTTGTTGGTGACGTTCTTCAGCTCTTCTTCCAGGTCACCACACTTACTGCACGAATAGGAAAATACAGTTACATTTTCTGAATACGTTTGACGTTGACCTGTTATGCACATAACTTCCTCAATGTATCCGTGCTTACAGTTCTGCGATTTCTGCCCTCTCCTCCGCTCTCTCCAGCTCGCCCTCGAGGATTACCAGTTTACGGGCAACCTGACATTATAAAGACATAAAATCCCAGTTGAGCAAAAACAGATTCATGCAAAAAAACTGAAAGTCAGCTGAAATGTGATCTCCGCGCTCCTACCTCCTCGTATTTGCGGTCCGCCTCCTCAGCGATGTGTTTGGCTTCTTTGAGTTGCATCTCCTGGATCTCCATCTTCTCCTCATCTTTCATGGCTCTGTTCTCAATCACCTTCATGCCTCTGATGATCAGAAAGACAAATCACATGGATCACACTTACTCAAAGCCATAAGACGGTCCTCCTCCAATCTTTTCGCCGATGGCGCGTCTACAGTTTGAGGTTGATGCATTGTGGCTGAGGTGTGCGTTGATTCTCACCTTTCACTCTCATCTGCAGCCTTCTCAGCCTCCTCCAGTTTCTGCAGGGCTGTGGCCAGTCTCTCCTGAGCGCGGTCCAACTCCTCCTCCACCAGCTGGATCCTGCGGTTCAAAGATGCCACATCGCCCTCCGCCTATGGCACAACACAGAGAGGAAGAGAGGTCACGGGTCAGAGGTCAGCCAGGAAACATGTTGCTGCCACAAGAGGAAGGATACTGCTTTTGGCCAAAGCTGCACATTGGAAACTAGCTGCACAACATCAGATCTAATTTTAAGTATGTTTTTTTTTTGGCCCTTCGTTTTGAGCGTAGGTCTCATTAATTCCTCAGTTAGAATTAGGTGAAATTCATTTTACTTATTTCTTGCAGTCTAGTCTAGTATGAGCTGTTCTCTGGGCTCCTCGATACTTTCTGTTTTTTCTTTTTGTCCTCCTGTCCAATAAGTCTGATTCCTTACGTGTCACCACTTTCACTGTCAACAACCACAATGAGTTCTGGACTTTGCAGCTTGACCAGAGACTCTGGAAACTGCTGATGTTGAAAAACAGCGAGGCAGTTTTAACCGTGACACATCTGATGTGTCCCTGTAATGTAAACCCATGTATGTTTGGGGGGGACAACAGATTACTTCTCCTCTGCCTGTTTCCTGTGGGACCGACACAGATAAACCACCTCGGCTCTTCTTCCTGTGTAGAGGCCGAAGAGGAGGAGGAGGAGGAGGAAGGGTTACAGCTCCTAATTTCAGATATGTGCCAAATGTTATTCATTAAAAGAGCTCAAAGGGCGACCAGAACAAAGAGTACTGGAAACTTGACAAAACAGGAGCCAACCATAGTCCAAGTGACATAAATTGGAAGAAATGCGAGCTTTTAAAACCTTATGAAGCACCTCTATTCAAAGATCCAACAAAAAACCACGCGGATAGTTAATGCAATAGTGAGCTGGTTGAATTTCGTGGTGTTTGAGAGGATATAGGGCGGGTTTCTGTTAGATAACGCAGCCGAACAAAAGTCTGCCAAGGAATGTCGCCACAGTTTTACCCCAACTTCCCACGAGCCTCCGCAACCTTTACCATGAAACATTACGAGATAAAAAATAACAAATCTGCTGTCGGGACACGCAGGCAAATTTTTTTTTACATTCCTACAGGAGCGTTATGTGAGTCTCATTATCTCTACCTGCAGTCCAACACCGACAGTTTGCGGGTAAATCTCTCACAATCCTCTAACAAAGATGCTCCACAGGTAGTCTGTGTGAGCCTGAAAGGTGAATAAAAAAAAACAAAATGCGACTGAAGTTGGATAAATGATCTCACTTTTTCGCGCAGTTCGTGTTCAGTGTCCAGCTCCCTTTGTACTTGCAGGGCACGATCTTCTGCCTCATCAACTTGTTGTTGCAGGGCTTGGATTTTCTTCTTCACCGCCTCCATTATGTCGATTTACTTTGTTTTTTTCCTCAAAAGCCAACGAGAGGTTCAGAAATGCGAGCAGTCGAGATTGCCTATCTGTGTCCTTTAAACGTTATTGATTGGCGTCAAAGTTGCAGGCTTGCGAGGAAAAGTTTCTTTTTTTTTTCTCTCTCTCTCTCTCTCGGGCAGGAAGTCAGGGACGTGCAGGGATGGGATGGGGCAAAAAAAAAAGGGCTGGGAGTTTTCAGGAAATTTATTGCGAGATCCTCCAATCCTGTGAAGAAGCCTGGTCTCAGATGACATCACAGGATTTAGGAGGGGAAGGCACTGTGCTTTTCCTCCACAAAAGAGGTGTGTAAGAAGTGTGTGTGTGTGTGTGTGTGAGAGAGTCTGGATTTTCTATTGTGGACTTATATGGCAAATACAAGGTGTTGCTTAGGCTGCATATTTCCACACTGATTACAAAATAAGGGCAGAGATCAGGAGAGGATGAGCTTCGTCTGATTCACCGGGCTGATTCAGACCTGTGAATCACATCTAATGTGAATCAGGACACAGGATTGGATGTGGCTGTGTCAGGGAGAGAAAGAGCAGTGAACGTGTGAGTGTGTTGTAAGGTTGTAAACTGAATAGAAAACAAAGATTTACAGCTAGAAAAAAAAAGGAAGGGGGGGGTCAATAATCCTCTTCACCAGGGGCCGTTGACCTGCAGCGGCCTGGAATGTAAATTGATTTGATTGCAGACATGACCCGCAGCCATTGGGTGGCGACACATTCCTTCAGCGACCCCTTCTCCTCCTCCTCCTCCTCCTCCTCCTGCTCTTGCTCTTGCACTTTTCAGAGCAAAGCCCAGATTTATGTTCTCTTTCTGTCCTTGCATAACGTTTATATGTATGAGCATCCCTCACAAGCAGAGTGAAACACATTAGACGACACATTGGTGGTGGACAGATCTACAAAAAGCAGATCTTCAGGTCATCTGAGATGCCAATCATTTGTAATCCGACCTTTAACCTTTGGGGTCTTGACTCACCTGCTTTCACTAATAGTTTGAGACAAAGACTGTGGGGGCTACTTTAGTTTGTTGCTATATTCAATTACATTTTAGTGCAAATATTACAGCTGAAACAGATGACAGATGAGTCGATAATGAAAATCATTTTTACTCTCAGCCCTGATAATTATTTGTGTGCACAACAGAACATAAACTTGCAACTCCTGGATAACGCATCTTCCTAAAAATTTGAAAAGCTAGACAGTGAAAGAAGAGAACCATCATGCGTCACTGCTGAAACACATTAGAAAGGTATTTCTGGTGTCGTATCAATAATATTGGTCATGACTGCCAGAAAAAGCAAACTTCTAAGTCGAGTCTGTCTGTCTCCATTTTTTATTTTTTCGCTTTAGGTAAACGATAAAACCTGATCAGATATTTTCTTTTTCAGGTAACTGAGATAATACTGTAAGAGCTAGAAAGAAGGACATACATGAAAAAGATGTTCCTTAAAGGTGAATGGTCATTGTCAGCATTAAGGTATGTACTGTAAGGCCAGACAGAGCAGAGTGTAATATCTCCGCCCCAACAAAGGCCAGAGCATTGATTTCATTAAACTCTGCGGTATAGGGTTCTCTGTTTGCTTAAGCTGCATTCCTGAGATTCCTGGTCGGCTACAGACTGGCCAAGTGTTGTCTGTGCTTGAGAAAAAGCTCTGTTACAGATCTCACTAAGACACCAATAACTGTGATTCTCAACACTGTCTCAGTTAGAAGATGCAACTTACTCATTTCAGGATTCATTTCAGGGTTGGTAGTTGCTTCCTACATTGTGGTTGATCAATTGGTGTTGGATGGTAGATCAAGAATAGGATTTTAGTGTAAATAGTGTGTGACAAATGTATGGTACAGTACCAGTCTGTGTTTAATACACAAAAATTGATTCTCACATTCATCTCATGGAAAAACCTTTGGCATGAACGTTCTCATGTCTGCCTTTTTTTAATCCTTTGTTTAGATGAAATCAGAGAAATAAAGATATTTTTAAGGATTGTGCCCTTAGTTTCCATGATTTCAGCTAGACAAATAACTTCTAAAATAGTTTTTTATTATTATATTTTCTGAATGTCAGTGTTTTAATCACTCTGCTGATGTATTTCATCACTGTAGGAAGAACCAAACTACACTGAACTATTAAGGCGAGTTCAGGCTTGACCTTTTTTTGGAGTGTGAGCAGTAGAAGCAGCACTCAGTGTTTTTCACAGGAAAGAACTTCTGTTTCCAAAACCTGAATGTGCCTCTTTTCGTGGTCTTTTTTCAATCATGGAGTGATATTTAGTTCAGTCCATCTGAAAGGGTGGTTATCAATACTTTACGAGACTGAAACTTAGAAGTTGTGGTGTCCCGCTGTAATGTGGATAATGTGTTTCAGATGGCGTCTTTGTAGTTAACTCACATCTGTGGCCTTCTTCTCCGACAGTTCCAGTTTCTCCTGAGCATCCTTCAGGGCCTCCGAGTACTTGTCAAGCTCGTCCTCTGTTCCCTTCAGTTTCTTCTGCAGAGCGAGCAGCTCATCCTCCAGCTGAAAGAAGGCGAATATGACTGAGAGTCAGGAAGGATACAGAAAACCCAAACCAAGTTGTTGCTCTTTAAAAGTAAGTATGAATGAAACACTGCATGGAAAATACATGATATCTAAAGTTTTGAAATGGTGAATTAGATTTTTGTAAATATTCTTGATGTATTAGACAGGTGAAGAGTAGAATGGATGGAGAGAATTTTGTTAACATGTTTAGAATAAAGCCACCTAAGTTGACCTGGTCAATACCCAGAAGCACTCAGATATCTCGCAAACAAGACTAAAAGGCTACAGACAGCTGTAGTTTATGTAATAATAATAATTTATACAGTGCATTTCATGGTACTCAAAGACACTTTAAAAGTTAAAGTTATCATAAACACTGGTGCTTTGAGCTAAATGCTGACGTCATTGCGCAACATACTCACAAGGATTATATTAATGTTCTGATGTCCAACAGGTATTATGATCACCATGTTCGCCATCTTAGTTTAGTGTTTTAACATGCTGACATTTGCCAATCTGCACAAAACACCAAGTACAGCTGAGGCCGAAGGGAATGTCAGGTAGGTATTCGGTCAGAAATCAAAGTATTGGACAAATTGAAATGAGGATGATGCTAGATGAGAAGCCAGAGGATCACCAAAGTTATTACAGTTCATTCTCGGAGGACATGAATGACTAAATGTCGCTGTAATCCAATCCAATAGTTGTCGAGACATTTCACTTAAAACCACAAATATCAACTCTCATGGTGACATGTTAAATATCTCACTGTTGATAATCTATAGAACTTTCTGTTAAATGTTTTCATCAGGACTATTTCTTCGGTAGAAAGTAGGTCCAATGTAAACCCTTAATGATGAAGTCTGTGGATTATCAAGAGTCACCTGGAGTTTGCTGCTGAATTTTTAGAATTATTTTGTAACTTGGGTGAACCGATCCTTTAATAGCTGCTGGAGCCTGTTGGCTGTAATGAATGTAGATGTCGAGTATTAGATTTGTGTATTTCCAGTGCTTTCCGTCAGCCTAACTGCACTCTGATATTCGTCACATCGTGCCAAGAATAGCAAAGAAAGTATCCCTTAGCGCTGCTTGTATCCCTGCCATCCAAACAAACTAAAGAGCTCTGCGTAATCTTCTAGGATTTCATGCTGACTGTTCCTTGATGGGGAAGACATGCTGGAGGTCCATATGTGCGGTGCCAGTGACAACTGTCACCTCTTGTGCTCTCTGAGGGTATGATTAGGGCATTAGCCACCAGAGAGAGGATTCTTTCCACTTGCTTTAATGTCGATCCTGGCTTTGTCCGTGCCTCTCCAACTCCTTGCTCTCTAGCATTCCTTTCATGCTGCCATGATGACAACACCACCTCCCACTGTGCAATAATTGCCTCTATATAGAAACCTCACATATCCTATTACATCTCCAGATTCTACTTTGCTTGTGTCAAGTGGTCCAAGTACACTATCATCAAATTGGCTTTCGCAATATCAAGCTGTCTATGTCTCTCGCACTGCAGCACCAAATATGGATGTGTAGATTAATTCCGAATTTTTTGGTTTTCCTTGATATTGTACACACTTCAGTTCAGATAAGGATGTTGGGTAATGCACTACTCTCCAGAGTCAGAGCAAGAGCTGCTATAGATGGGTAACTGCTGCAGCACCACCTCTGATAGCCTTAAATAATCCATCTGGTTCACTGTGGATAATATGTCCAGCAGTCGTCACTCTGCCATTCTGTTCCACATCCCAGTGGACATCCTCCACCTTCTCCTGCCCACCAAAAGGGAAGGCCCAGGGGCTCAGTATCAGCTGCTCTCTGTAATTTAACATTTGTTGCTTTGGGAAATACTTTACATTTTATGCTGAGC
Organism: Lateolabrax maculatus; assembly: GCA_031216445.1. Lineage (NCBI taxonomy): Eukaryota > Metazoa > Chordata > Actinopteri > Acropomatiformes > Lateolabracidae > Lateolabrax > Lateolabrax maculatus. Next base: position 7,919,586 of record CM062203.1, read on the forward strand.
CCCTCTGCAGTCTGCACAAGTGGTTTGGTATTTATTTCTTTGTTTGTTTTAGACCATGTTATCATTTTAATTTAAAAAAAAAAAACACCAATATCTCAATATAAAATTTATCACATTGGGTTGTTTTCACAAAATAATCTACCTTAATTAAAATTGGTTTATCCGTAGATTGAAGAGACTCAAAAATAATGGGAAATAATTTCAGTATACATAAATGGAAACAGTTTCCACTTTCCATAGGGCTGTGCAATATGGTTGATATCATTATCACAACATAATTAAGAATGCATTTTGATATTAATTTATATAATGATATGGAAAATTTACACAAAATCACATATAAAATATCCCCGTTCCAGTCGATGTTCCATTTGTATGCAGTATGTCACACAAAAACAAATTAAGTATTTAATAATAACGAATTTTGTTACTTTTTATTTACAGTTTGCTTAGATTAATTAATTTGGACAACTATAAAATGTGTTTTTGCATGGTGTATAAAGCATTTAGTATAATTTTTTTCGGTGCTTCACTTTGTATATTGTAGATGCCCATAATGTAATAAGTGTTTATAGATTCAGATTTTAGCTGCTGTGACCCTTCAGTTTTCCTGTGTGGATCAGTAAAGTTGATCTTATCTTACATGAAAGTCAATATATGATAATATTAAATTATTGCACAGCTAACTCTAGATTCAGTAAAATTAATGTTATACCAGAGCACACATGGCGCTGTCAGTCCATCACATCCATCCTGTGTTCCCACTAAAATCAGCCTCGTCTCACCTGCTTGCATTTATCCTCCGCTGCCTTCTTGTCGGACTCAGCCTGCTCTGCCCTGTCGATGGCGTTCTCCTTGTCCAACTTCAGCATCTGCATCTTCTTCTTGATGGCCTCCATGGTGACGGTTGGGTCTCAGTGTCTTGCAAGATTTAGGGGAAAAAAAAGTTTTTATTTCTTTGGGTGAAAACCTGTTGCAGATGTTCAGAGGGAGACGCGTCACAGGACCCTCGCAAGGTTGACAGGGAGAAAGAGCAGCAGATGCAGAAAGGAGGAGACAGAGGGAGCTCAGAGCGAGTGAGCGAAAGGAGAGGAGAAGAGGATGCAAACTGAGAGTCGGTGGAGCTCTATGTGATTTAAACTTGACTGGAGGTTTGGAGACAGCCCCAGTCTCTAGTGACAGCCCTTTCCCACCGTTTACCCCTTGCGCCACTCCCCGCCTTATTGGCTACTCTAGACCTTACTGTGCCCCCCCCTCCCTAATCTTAACTTCACCTCTCGAAGGCTCCTTGGAGAATCAAAGTGGTGTAGATGTGTTGCCAATATCCAGCCTATCTCCTTATTTGGATCACGACCTTTTTGTTTTGAACAGAACAAGAGAGGAGCAACAGATAAGAAAAAAGAGAATAATCCAGAACTGAACAGACTGGAATAGACATGAAAAGGATATTGTTCACATTAGTAATATGTCTTACTGAAGTTTCATTTTGTTCCCCCTCTGGGCTGTATATATGCCTGTGTTCTTACTTAGGAATTTTCAAATTGATGTTAATACCAGAGTTGGTTAGAAAGGACATAGTTTTCATACCGCTGAATAAAAAAAACAGGGCTGTATGGAAAATGATCCAGCCAAAGAAAATTTGGGGAAAGACTGTCTGCATGTGATCTACACCAGGCAACAGGAGCTTTACAGTTGAGCTGCACAGACATAAACCACATGTCTACTGCAATTAAGGTCCTCTTAATTGCTATTGGTCTGAGAGACCTTTATTTAGATCTGTTTTCTGTAATTTGTAAGATGCACAATATAAAAAGCATTGTTGACTGGGGGATACAACTCGTGTTCCTGAGATGGTTTCCAGGAATATGATTTAATGCACCTATCAGATATTTGGAAAATGGGCCACACATGATATTCACTTCATGCTCTTTATTTGCAGATTAAAGTTTAGAAATCAAATGACAAGAAAAGCAAACATACATAGTGATGTTTATGTTTTCATTTTTGTAAAATATGATTAATCTTGCAAAAAGTGGTACATTTTAAATTGTCGTAGCGAGTGGGAGGTGCATATGTCTGTGTTTGTGCTGATGACATCAGCACTAATGACCTGTCTGCTTGCTTTCAACTCTTCTATGCCAGCTGCCCCGGCTAAAAATAAAGATTACAAGGAAACTCAAAGAACAGTGAGGTGTACAGTGGCCATTTAAGTAACATCTGAAGATAAACCTGGACTAATGCATCTCTTGTTGTTCATGTTGCATTGACTATTGCAGTGTGTGTCCCCATATTTGATGTTATTCCTCATACAGACATTGTCCTGATTGTGCTTTGGCACAAAGGACACTATCCAGGAAGAACGAATTAAAACTAAACATGAGAATATGTGCTTTTTGCAGGTACTTTGAGTTTGAGGAGCATATTGTTGGTGTCCATTGAAAACACTGTATCACCAAATTTGGAGATTTTTAATTTTTCCGGGTAAACTAAGGGACTAAATGTTCCTTTTTGTGTTGAGAAAAATTCTTCTACTTTAGTGTATATTTTAAGATAGTCATTACATGTCACATTGGCTCAGATCATTTGGTGTGAGGTTGGTGCCAGTTCTGCCTCATATTACATCCATAGGTATGTGAAGAATTGTGTGTTACACGGTGTATAACTTGTACTCTTTTCAACAGTCAGATAACACTGAGGAAATCTGCCAAATTGAGAGCCAGCAGATACATAGATCCACAAAACTACACTCTCTCTCTTTGACAGTTAGAGACCAACGGTACTGTAAGTGGACTAATAGAATTCTTTTTAGCATAGGAGGAAAACTGCAGCCTTTTTTGGCATAAGTTTATGAAAGTGTTGGCAGTTTGATAGCTTTAAAACCCTGGAGTTGACACAAGCTTACATCATGACCTCAAATGATAAAGAGTGGTGACTGTGTGCCTTATTTGGTCTGTCAGGATGCTGGCTGCACACACTGTTATGATAATAGATTGCTCAGATACAATTCTGACAATTTAATGTAACAAATGATTTTGGAGGCATTTTAGTGATGTTTTCTTTTAATAAAATTATTTGACCGGCTTAGTTTGTCTAGTGAGCAGATGGACGGTTTGGAGCAGAACCAGGAGATGAGAACAGAGAGGAGGTAAGGGAGAGGGAGAAATAGAGACAGCGTGAATCAGATGCAGAGTGAGAGAAATCAGAACCCTCCCACAGGAAACCAAGCTAAACTCCTCTTCTCCTTGTATGGTAAAAACTCCCCCAAAAGCCACAGGCTCGCCTTGGGAGTAGAGTCAAAGTCCTGCTAAGTATAAATCACAAAGCCATGGGAATGGTGGAACAGATTCAAGTGTATATGCACGAGCTACCATGCAGAATAAAAACTAGTACAGTTTTAGTATAACCTTAAGTGGTTGATGTCATGCAAGTGATATGCGGATGTTGCAGTTCAGTCTTAAATGTACAAGAGGCTGTGAACATCAATTTTACACGCAGAAAACGTGGTTATTTATTACAGTAATCAATCTAAAGAGACAACACCTAATAATCCAAAAGTGTGCTGTGGCAACACCTGTATCTGACTAATCAAGTATGTAACACCTGTGAGATGCACTGACTCATAGTGTACTCCAGTAAGCCCATTCCGCAACAGAAGTAAACACGTCAGCCCTGTTCAGCTTTGAGGCTTCTGTACAAACATGTCCATTAACCATGCAACCACATCCAGTGATCCCCAACTAGAGCCCCGCACACAAACACTGCGCACAGCGTATGTGAGTGGCTGAGGGAAGTGGCAGTCTGTTATATTTGGCTCTGTAACTCAGTCCAGCTGTATCTATGACTTCTGACAATGTCTAGACTCCATCTTACCCGCCAAGGGATCAGAGATCTGTCACTCTGAAGAGGCACAGTTGTCTTGCACAACCCCGGTGCTGAAAGGCTTTTCACGCCAAACAGGGGTGGTGTTCTTAGAGGTAAAAACTCGGATATTAGTTAGTTTACACTCATTTTTTTTCTGCCCCTACTTCAGTGACCTCTATATTTAACTTTATCAAATGACAATGCAGACGTTTCACGCCGCGTTTCTCCCCGAAACTACCCTGCTGTTCATTTACACATCACATGTTCTCTTGTATCTCTTTGCTATCCTTCATCACTTCACATCCTGGTCTCTGCTCACAATCGAAGAGGTGAAAAGTACCAGCTGTTTGGGTTGGTGTACTCGAGCAGACATTTAGACCTCAGTTATTTTAATGGTAAGCCTGTACGACCTCAATAATTACTCCAGTAGCTTTGTGTATTATAATACACTGACATATTAATAAGTGGTGTATTTTTAGATACATGAAGCAGAATTACTTCTACTTATGTGTCAGGAGTCTTTTCACCTCTGATGAAGTCAGTATTTGTTGCTTGGCTGCCATTAAAGATTTGCACATCAGCAGTTATAGTCAGTGAGATGATCAAGTTAATTATGTTTCAGTATAAAGTTAAGACAGGGTTAACATCAGCACTTATGACAACATATCTGCACAATTTCAGTGCAGTTGAATGAAACTTCAAATTTAGTCAAGTTAGACACACATATTTGCACCATTACAATGGAAATCCATAATGAGTGGCTGATTATGTAAGATTCAGCTACACTAGATTGCCAAAAAGTCGCTGAATGGGAGCAAATTCCTGCAGCACAGTTCCAAAATCTCGTAGAAAGACCAGAATTTAGGAATGAGATGTTTAAAAAATAAAGTATATAATGTTTGTTTGTCTACATACTTTTGTAATAACGAACAGTTGCTGAGCCTGGTGGGAGTCTGTGATTGGCTGAAGGGCAGGAGGACTGACGTTGGTGGCTCCAATAAACTCCAATAAAATAAACTCTCACCCCCTCCACAAAACACTGGACAAGCTAAAGAGCAGCTTCAGCCACAGACTCATTCAACCCCGCTGCTCTAAAGAACGCTGCAGGAAATCGTTCCTCCCAACCGCAATAAGACTCTACAACTCATCTACCTCTGTCAGAGTCACCACCACAGAACTGCACTAATGTCTCCTTGCACTGTGTACCCTGTACAACACTCCGCTCCATATACTGGAACATTTAATATTATTCTATTTTGTTCTATTGTATTGTATTTTATTGTTGTATTGTATTTTATTGTATTCAAATATACCGGCTGCTATGACGACTTAATTTCCCTTCGGGGATGAATAAAGTAATCTATCTATCTATCTATCTATCTATCTATCTATCTATCTATCTATCTATCTAAAAGGGTGATGGCATTGCATTTCCTTCTAATGACTTGAGTTTTAATAATTCAGTTATTTCATAACTATTATAATATTATAAGCGTTTGTCATGTGGTAATTTAATATCATAAGACCATAAATATTTAACCTTGGAACATTGCAGTTTGAGCCAAACAGTTGAGCATTTCTACCTAAAAACTAGTAACTGGAAGAGTTGTACAGTTTTACTATTCATCCAGTAGGGGGAGCTACAAGATAACAACTAGGCTGATATCAGAGAGGAAGCAGGCTGCCATAACACAACTAAAGCAGCTGTCTCACTGTACATCCGTGGTCTCACTACAAGACTTTCAAACTTAAGAGATGATGGAGGCTTTCAAGATTAGTGGAAATTTTTGAAGAGCATGTGCACTATATCTCATCTGTGCATTGTGTTCTAAAACTGTCAGAATAAATTTACAATGCCCTTTGCCAGGCAGATCACCCACACGTGTAAATTCGTTATCCACCAAAATGCTGCACAAGCTGTATTGCAAAAGATTGAATGAGGACAAATTAAAAGAATCATTTTATTTATTTCAGTAGAAACATTATACATTTGAAACTGAATACGGAAATTTAAATGAGTCTATCACAAATGTCATTCCATGTCTACAGAGATGGGGTGAGACTAAAACATGGGAGCCACTGAGTAGTTTTTGTCTGGGCTGTGACATGACGACAGTGACAACAGGTGACTTGTTGCATCCATCAATCACTGTACGTCAGCCAGGTGAACAACACAGCGAATATCTGAGCATACTGACATGAATATCATTTCTATTAAATACTCCAAAACTTTGTATTTTTTTTTTTTTTTTTTGTTATTCTGTGCCTGTATATCAATTTTTTTTTTGCCATTTACCATTTACCACCACATTGAAAAAATAAAATAAAATAAAAAATAAAAATCTATTCAATCAATGTCTATGGGAAAACACTTGAGTCCTCCCGGCCCACAGGGGGCGCTCCACGGCTGCGCGGATGCTGCGACAAAAAGGGAAGGGTGGCTTTTTCCTCTTCCCACTATTATGAATGAAAGCCTGTTCTCTGATGTTATCCCCGAACTAGTTATTATCCAACATCACCAACAAGGCGCCGGCAACGAGCTGAACTAAGCTCGTGTAAAATTAGTTCAAAGATGTCCGCCAGTGCGGTGTACGTGTTGGACCTGAAGGGAAAGGTAAGACTCCGCCGCCGAGCTAACGTTAGCCTAGCTCCCACATTCCTCACTGGCAGATTAAAGATGCGGCTCAACCCGCAGCCTGCGGGCCTCCTAACGCACCGGGCCGGCCTCGGGCGCTGCGTGAAGGGCTTTTTGGGTCGTTGTGTTGCACCTGAATAAACGAGTTGGGCTTCATGTGAGGGGTGAAAATGAAAAAAATAAATAAATAAAAACAGTAGGCCACGTAGGGATAAGAAGAGCTCAGGTGAGATCCTGCAGGCTGACGAGCAGGTGACCAGCTGCAGGGAGTGGAGAGATGTTGTCAGAGCCTCCTTTTGTCAAGTTTCACACCAACTTGTGTCCGTGCAGATCTTTGCATACATCGTGTTTTATGCCTGCAGCCTGTTTTCAACCTTCTGGTGAATTCGGCGCAAAAGTTGGACATCGACATGGAAGAAATGTCAAGTTTAACATATTTTTTTTTTTGTTTGTTTACCACCGCACCACAGTTCTGCGTCAAAGGGATAAAAACAGTTTAAGTATCATGTGTCATAGACAAGGCAGTTGTATACCGAACTGAAGGCCGGACTTTCATCTTCAAGACGTTTCAAATAATATTGTAAAGATGTTTGCTTTTGCTTACTTTTACTTACATTTACTTTAAATGTAAGATTTTTCCATGTAAGGTCCGTTTGGTGTGTGCAAAATATATCAGGGAAAGAAAGTAAATAGGAACGAACACATGAAAATACAAATGATTTTGGCTATATTGGTATATTTACTCCTTGGTAACTGACCTCCAATATTTTAATAGATATTTCATAACTATATAACCATGACAGTACTATAGGTTTTCAGCACTGCCAGCAGTACCGGAGCTGTCGCAAACATACTGTAACATCGGTATTGCAAGCTGCGCAAATATGATCTGTTCCTTTCAGGTCCTGGTGTGCCGAAATTACCGGGGCGATGTGGACATGTCAGAGATTGAGCACTTCATGACACTTCTGATGGACAAAGAGGAGGAGGGGACACTATCTCCGATCCTGGCCCACGGAGGGGTCCGTTTCATGTGGATCAAACACAATAACCTCTACTGTATCCTTACTGGTCACTGCATGGTATTTGTACCGAAGCAACTCGTCACACTTGGTATTAAATGTTTTTATGTGCTGCTTGGATTTTAAACTCTTGTATCTAAAATTCTTAACACACATCACATCAGTGGTTGCAACATCCAAGAAAAATGCCAGCGTCTCGCTCGTCTTCTCCTTCTTGTATAAAATTGTCCAGGTAGGGCTGCGTGCTTTAACCTGCTTTCGTCTACATCAGATTTAGATAACCACACTAACAAAGCCATGTACTCTATATTTACCATGATGGACAAACAGGATTATAAAACGGCATTTGTGTTCTTCAGGTTTTTTCAGAGTACTTCAAAGAATTGGAGGAAGAGAGCATTAGAGATAACTTCGTCATCATATACGAGTTGATGGATGAGCTGATGGACTTTGGTTATCCTCAGACCACAGACAGCAAGATTCTGCAAGAGTGAGTACCCTCTTAGCCGCAGTCTCACTGCAGTTACCTTTGTGTACATTCATTAGAGAGGCAACTAATGAAAACTGCCATTATTGATTAATCTTTGGATTATTTCTTTAATTCTTTTTTTGGTCTATAAAATGCCAAATGACATGACAAATGCTCATCAGTCTGATCAAATTGATGTCTGTTGAGCAGTAAAAACAAACAAACAAAAAAAAAATTTTCTTTTAACAATTATATGAAACAGAAAAAAGCTGCAAATCCTAACAGTTGAGAAGCTTTAATTAACATATGTTTGGTATTTTTTACACAATAATCAACTTAGTCAATTATAAAAGTTATCATTGTTAATTATCCGTGGATTAACTATTATTATTCATGATGACATTCCCTCGTGTACCAGTGCGGCACACCGTGTAAAACCAGCTTTTTGACTGGTGTAAAGTTTTTATGCACTGATTGTTGTGTAGCAGTGAAATCAGGTTTTGCTGAATCTTTTTTTTTTTTTTTTTTATCTTTGTCGTGTTGTCCAGTCATTTCTATATTACTGCAAGTGAAAAGGAGCGTACTGTCGTCTGCATAACGTACTTTAAATGACCGTTTGAACCTAAAGGTCTGTGGTTGATGTAGACGTGTAGTAGGCTAACTCTGGATTTCCCCCTTGTGATGAGTAGAGCAATAAGTCAGTCAGTCAGTCATTCCTTAGTAACCATGACAATCTCTGTTCTTCTTTGATGCCTTCTGGGAACTCACTGCTGCAGACAGTTGATTTCCCTTTTTCTCTGGTTTGCTTCAGTGTTTACATTTTTGCCTCTCAGATACATAACCCAGGAGGGGCACAAGCTAGACACTGGCGCCCCGCGACCCCCCGCCACAGTGACCAATGCCGTTTCCTGGAGGTCAGAGGGGATCAAGTATAGGAAGAATGAGGTCTTCCTGGACGTCATTGAGTCAGTCAACCTCCTGGTAGGAACTCCTTGTTTTAGAAGCCCTGTGTTGCTTAAAGAATCCCAGTCACAGTGATCGTAAACTCCCCCCCCCCCCCGTGTGCGTCACAACAAGTGAGCTGATTTCTCTGTGAGCTCTTCTGACCTTTTTTTTCTTAAGTAGGTTACTTTGATTTTTCTTTTTCTTTACTTTGATTTGGTTTCTCTGTCCCTGTTTGACCCATTGACGCTTGTAATCCCTTTCTTCTTCAGGTTAGTGCCAATGGTAATGTTCTCCGTAGCGAGATTGTTGGCTCCATCAAGATGCGTGTCTTCCTGTCTGGAATGCCTGAGTTGCGGCTTGGCCTTAACGACAAGGTTCTGTTTGAAAACACTGGACGTGAGTTCTCTCTTAAAACAGACTTCGGCGTATTGTGTTAAAAGATGATTTGAGCTGGGTGAGGAGCGACCTGTTTTAACCAGTTAATGCAATGCAGGTACTCTCTTGTATTTATCTCCTTTTTAAAATCTATTTTTTCTTTTTTTTTTTTTGTGCAGGGGGGAAGAGTAAATCAGTAGAGCTGGAAGATGTCAAGTTTCACCAGTGTGTGCGTCTGTCTCGCTTTGAGAACGACCGCACTATCTCCTTCATTCCTCCCGATGGAGAGTTTGAGCTCATGTCCTACCGCCTCAACACTCACGTGAGTACTGTGGATCAGACTCTTTCCAGCCCCCTGTGTATTCTACCAACAGGGTCTGGTGGTTTAATAGACAAACCCTTAACAAGATGAAGGGTGTGAAATGAACATCTGCCAAGCACCAAATCCCATCACACTTACCGTTAAATTCCTGAGATGATACCAATTTAGATCCTTGGGTTCCTATAACCTTTTTCACTTTGCATGTTCTCAGATATCGCCCTTACAGGCCACCATATCAATCAATAACTCTGCTGTAGGAAATTCAGGCAGCTAATGTATTTGGAATCAGATTCAGAGCACAGGGCACATTTCTTCTAGATTTCACTAAAGAAGAGTACACGCCAATTAGAACCGAACCCCACAGCCCTCCTTATTGCCACATTCTTGTAATTCTCCCATAAATATCCTAATAGCCCTCCAGTTATTCCTGTGGATCCATGAAGAGTAGCTGTTGAGCTGGTAATTGCTAAAGTGGATCTAAATACATAAAAGAACTCTGGCAGGATGACAGAATGGGAATGAATATATAATGATACAACAGCCGTGGCGAGTGCAGCGTTAGCACGATCCATAAAATCACCTGGCCACATTTTTGGGAAACATGCCAAAATATATTTTCCTTTAACCTCTACAGCATCAATGTGTGTGTGTTAAATAAACTGGGGGTAAAAGCAGATGAATCATGACCATAATTTACAGTGAATAAACTATGATCGTAACGTGTGGACCTGTGGTATTTAATGCTTCATTTTTTTTTCTCTTCACTGGTCCATTATGTAAAGCAGCCCACTAGAACAACTCCCAGTACTCCTGATAGCCAGTTTCCCTCTGGATCCTGGTTAATATTTACCAGGCTGTAAATCCCAGAGTAGTTTTTGAAGGCTTGTATTGAGCAAAGATGTTTACAACAGCTTTTTCTAGAAGGCACAGTCAGTTCTCTAGGTAAATATTTATACACAAAACTCCAAACTGGGGGAAAAAAAAGATTAGATGAGGTCTCAGCCAAAGCGGCCTGTGCTCAAATGAGGCTAAATTGCTTCATCATCAACCAGGCCACGAGCTTTTCAAATACTAAAAGCATAGACATCAAAGTAAGTGGAAGTGCATTTATATTGAGTAATATTGGAGGCTATAGGCAAGAACTTTAAGTTAAGAAAGTTTTAACTGGCATAAAATATATGTTTCACAATAGGGTTTCCAGTAAGCTTGTGGGAGGGGAAGTAGTTCAGTTGAGCAGAGGTCTGCAGTTATAGCTTCTAGCAACCACCACAATCTAATTTGAAACTAGCTGACCAAGGAACAACTTTTCAAGTGACATTCAAGCATTTAGTGCCTGGCTATATACATAAAAACTTGAGGACTTGAAACTTAAAGAGTTTCTCTACCTGTCATACCTAAAATAATAGTAGCATACTTTTTTTTTCTTTTGGCCAGTATTGTATTTGGCAGGTTATTTCATTCAAACCTTACCAACCAAGCAAGCGAGACAAATTCTAGACATATAAAGCCAGGTAATTTAGAAAGGGTGTCACCTTAACATAGTTCATCCGCCAGAGAGCACTGTCAAGTTGATTTTACAACTGTTAAATGTCACGCAATAAGTGTATCGGTCACAGTTTTTAAAAACACAAACATTTAAGCGATAAAGAAAGTCTGATATTTAAACCTCCCTAGTATCGATATCAGTATTAAAAATGTATTATCGTTCAGATGTTTATTGTATGTATGTTTTAGGATTATTATTTTATGCAACTTGTTATACAATTACACAACGCAAGTTTTGTGCAGGCCGTGTTTTTCCCTAAATTTCCTCTACACTGAGAACCCACAATATAAATCTGAGTATGTGATTATTTGCTGTTTTTGTTGATAGTAGTAGAAAACCCAGCAAATGTATGTCCTATTCTTTGGCGTTTTGTTTGTTCTTGTTGTAGTAATATCTGCTGTCCACTAGGTGGCGACTGTGTCGTGTGTTATTTAAACTGACATGTATGTTAAATGTAATAAAGCCTGTTTAAAATGAATCTTTATGTAAAATACGCATGTTGTGTTTATACCTTAGGTGAAGCCCTTGATCTGGATTGAATCTGTTATTGAGAAGCACTCTCACAGTCGGATCGAGTACATGATCAAGGTAGGGCACTTTTACAGTTTGTATTCCTGTCGCCATGTCATTTATAGCAGCATGTTGTCACGCCTGGGTGCTATAATTATTTTTCATAGAAAGATATGTCAATCATCACAGCAAAGTAAAGTTTATTGTAATGATTTTCAGGGACTTTATTGTTCTTTATGTTGTGTATCTTGTTTTCATGCATGGCAAACCCTATTTAAAACTATAATTAAGCCCTTGTTTAATATCCTGTTTAGGCGGGATGTCGGGTTAAACTTGACCTGCTTGTTTCTCGTCTCAGGCGAAAAGTCAGTTCAAAAGGCGTTCAACAGCCAACAACGTGGAGATCCACATTCCTGTGCCAACAGATGCTGACTCACCTAAATTCAAGACCACAGTGGGCAGCGTGAAGTGGGTGCCTGAGAACAGCGAGATCGTCTGGTCAATCAAGTCTTTCCCTGTGAGCAGAAATCCTGACTTATGAGTATCATAAATGACTGTTGGATCTTATGTTTAGGTTTTTAAGTAATACCTTAAGGTTCTAGGTTGTAGTTTGCTTGTGTTTTTTGCCTGTCTCTCGTCATGGTGGGGAAAATGTTTCTGCATTTGTCCTATAGTTTATGTTCATAAAAACTTGATTTAACCTGGTATAACATATCAGGTTTTGCTTTTGGATTATAAAGTTTGTGTTGTGACTTGTCACAGGGTGGAAAGGAGTATTTGATGCGAGCCCACTTCGGTCTGCCGAGTGTAGAGGCTGAAGACAAGGAGGGGAAGCCACCAATCAGTGTCAAATTTGAGATCCCATACTTCACCACCTCAGGCATCCAGGTACCCCCCCCCCGCACACATACACACATGACTTCTGTCAAACAGTATTTACAAATGATCCCACGAGTGATTTGTTTAATCTACTTGCAGCAGCACATGGGTAAATGTAACTTAAAAATATAAGGTTTTTGTCACAGGAAAAATGACAAAATCTGTTTACAGTTGATCAAACTGTGTATCATTCTTGTATAGTAAACCATCTGGGAACAGATTCAACAAATACTGCAGTTTAGTGGCACCTGCTGTTCAATTGTCGTCCAGTTCACATGCATAGTCCAAATTTCTTGAGGTCCTTTGGTTGTTTCCTTGTCATCCTGGATTTAGAATTTATGGCACATAGCTGTGTCTCTCAAATGTACTCTCTCACCAGCAGGAATTTAAACAATTCATATTTGTCCTGTTTTTGGCCAGAGGGGGCGTTAAGGGAGCACTGTTAAACTGTGAGACTCCTTTTTGTGGTAGAGAAAATTTCTACTGTTGAGCAAACCAGAAAGCAACTGCTCATCAACTTTGACTTTATGTTAATCACAGTGATAGAAAATGTCACTCTTAGTTACAGGTAAGTAGATTCATTGGATTTTGATTGTAATTTCCCATGAAACTGAGAGAGATGCTAATGTTTTTCCTTCGTGTTTGAATGAAAACTCTTGCTGACCGCAGACTTACACAGATGTGCTGCTCTTACTGTATAATCACAGTTGTCCTGTGATTATATGTGTAGCACCACAGTAACACAAAATTAAGTTTTCCCATGTCTTGATGGGAGGAAACAATGGCAACTTGACAAACCCCATTTGAAAATATTATATTATTGCCAGAAAAGAAAAAACATCATTTTCCACAGGTACATTTAGATACTTACACCTCAGTGTTACATTAACCAGATCTTATTTGAAATGGTGCTTAATTTTCTAAACCAAGAGCTCTTAAACTGAAATATTGTGTGAAGTTTAAACCAGAAGTTGTAAAATACTGGTGCATTAATTTAAATGCTAGTTTTTTAGGACCATAGGACAAATTATTAGTGTCACTGCCTTTAAACAGCAAGAAGACCGTTGCTTTAAATGAAAAGACATTAAATGATCATATAGCTCAATGCATAGATCAGAGTTATAATAAAAAACAGAGGGAACCTCAGACTTGTTTCATGTTGAAAGCATTTTTAATTCCCAGTTCTGTAGATCCGGTCAAACTCTTCTCCAACAACTCCTTCATATTTTCAATATTGTTATTGCAAGCAGTCAGTTCCTATGAGTGAGTGTGTGTGGTGAACTGTATTCACACTGTAAATACAAAATGTGCTTAAGAAGCAGCTACGTTAGGTTTAGTCATATTTGTGAATAATTGTTAAATCCTAAAACCAACATTCAAAATGGATAACAAAATAATATTACCCAAGTACTGGTACATAATCTTGTTTGTTAGTGTGTTTTGTTAAAAAATAATACAGGAAGTGCAGGCAGTAGATCGCTAGAGCAGCCAGGCTCGGTTATTGAGCATTAATTATTATAAGAGTATATAAGCAGTCAAATTGTATATAAAGGTCCTATTTCAAAACTGACTTTAATAACAACCAGCATATTTTTAACAATAAGCTCTTTGATCAACTTTATTCTTCTCTGATGGGGGCCAGAATCTCTCCTTCTAACACACTTTTATTTACTTAACTTTTAATTCTGCCTTCTGTATAACTGTCATTACAAGAGCTACGAGGTCATATTTTCCAGCTTCTCCACATTTCCTGTGATAGTCAGTAAAACCTTATTAAGTTGTATGGACATTATGCAGCCCACTCGGAAACAAGAATCTCAAACCCAAGTTAATTGAAATATATAATACTTTTAATTGGGGCGGTTTTGGCAGTATAAGAATGCTTCCCATTTTCCAAGGTAATTTGGCAGCTGAAAGAAATAATCTTTTTTTCCTTCCTTCCTTTCAAATCTTTGCCGATCCCTAAATGAACAGATGCTTAAATAAAAGCAAGTGCATTAAGTCATAGTGCAGCGACAAAGGCACATATCCATGAGATAAGGCCTTGTTCTATGATAAGTTACAAGCTAAAATCCTCTTTTTATATAAGGTAATTTATTTGTATTTAATGTAATTTAGGTTATTTAGGTAATATAAAGACAACAAAGAGTCATAATGCACAGTGCAGTCTTAGTGCCTGTGTAGAACTAGATCAGACTTGTTCATCTGTTTGGTCAGTAGATCCTCTTTTTGTGGTTTTTCTCCAAACCAATGCTGACCAAGAAAATTTGAGTATTTCCTGTTCAATTCAATTTTGGACACGCCTTTTGGACAGCAGTGAGATGGTCAATGCTCACAGCTATTATTGTGCTTAAATTTGGCCTTTTTTTAAGTACTATCAGTGTTAGCAGTATCACCCTGGGCTTCCCTAATTACTCATTGAAAAAACTAAAACATGCCAATGGAATAATATTAAATTTGCCATATTGGCAGCTGTTTATGATCAGAAAACTTTGTATTCCAAGGAAATATTCAGTTTTTGTAAAAGATTCTTAGCAATTACTATCACTACTTAACAACCCTTTACTATTAATGGACATCTTAACTGATTGGTTGAGCAAGTCTTTTAAAAATTAGCACGTCGTCATCAGACCGGTTGAGGTCTCATTTGCATAATCCTTTTCAGCTGGTTGTTTAAAGTTAAACTACATTTTAAAAAAATGGAATGAAACCTATGCAACTCAACCATAAACGGGCAAAATGTCAAAAAAACGTATTTTGTAACTTCCTGGAAGGAAGCCACCTGAACAAGTCTGGTTCTGAAAACCACATTGCACCCTGGGGACTTTTTTTTTGGTATGACATCTCATAATGTGCTCTACTGAATTGTTGAGACGACCATTAAAGGGTTAAGCCCTAATCTTGCTTTGTAGTTTCAACTCTTAATATTTAAAGGAAAATAACGTATAGCCTAGTTTGAGAAGTTAAGAGCGATATTGGAAATAATGTTTAATGAAGTATGGACCTAAAATATGAGGTTTAGTGCTTTAGTTGTAGCAGTTCATTAGTTTCCAAGTTGTTTATCAGCCTCCACAGCACTCCTCAGTCTGTCAAGCCAAAAGTTTTAAAACACTTTGCTCAGTGTTTGCAATCACAGAGGCAACCCTTTAAGAGCCATTTTCCCATCGAACTCTTGTGTCAGGCTAGTAACCCTTCCCTTATTACAGGGCAACAACAGACTGGGTCTCAGACTCTAATGCAACCAGTAACACCACTCTCTACGTGTGAGAAGAGGCTGTGAAGTTTAATTAGACACATGTAAATATCAAAGCATGAGAAAGTTGCTCTTAACTCTACCACTAAGTGTAGGGGAGAGCACATGTGAAGTGTGTATGATGCACGTAACTGCACCTTATAAATTTAACTAGAAATGGAGTAACCCCACACTTTGGCCGAGTGGCGATGAGAGCAGAACTGTAGTTACGTTTTCAAATCGCCAGTCTTTAGGTGATGTTGAGGGAACCCAAACAAGTTGGCAGATGCTTTTTGGGCCATAGCTTCTACCAAAAGCCTGATAAATCCAGACCACACATGTAGTCTGTACTTACCAAACAAGATACAACAAACATCCTCCTTTCCCCTTCTCATCTTACAAGCCATAATGATATTTTGCGGAGGATGGCTTTTGATGCCGTTTTGCTGACTACGTACCCACGGTCAGGCCGACTGCATGTTTGGCTGCTGGATTCAGGGTGAAGTGCTGTGCCGGCAAACTCGGTGATCCCACGTCTATGTGTTTGTCGTCATGTGTCTGGTGTCCATGGCGCTCGCTCGCTCTCTCTCTCTGACCTCACTGTGTAGTGTAAGGTAATAACAAGGCGGCCACTACCGAGGCCTTACCAGAGGCCTCGCAGCCACTCGACCCACAAATTCCTGCCCTGTCTGTCCCACTTTCAGCTTGGACCCGGCAAGATGGAGACATGGCACGGAGACAACTCCCAGAGAGGGGTCGTGTCAGCCTTAAAATGGCCGTGCTCTCATCCCTGCTGATTGTAAGAGATCTGATTTTGTTTTTTAACATCAGGACTTGTGTGAAGGTTCTTACTGTAAAAGCACACTGGAGCATGAAAGGTATGTGTGTAATTAGTTTTGTAGCACCCAGTGGCAGATACTTATGGCTACCACAATGACATACCACAGAGAAGTAATGTCACTGTGGTAGAATTGTGATAGAAATGATAACTCAAATAATAGAAGTAATATTTTAGCTTATATAAATGAGTCACTATGAATACAACATGGACAGATTGTTCCAGTGACTTTAGTTTTAACTGTGTTTTTTCCCCACCTGATTGGGAAAAACGATGTGCAATCATGTTCAGTGATGGTCAGGACGGCAGGGTATTTTTAGAGCGTCTTCTCGAAATTCAGCTCTGTGGTAACACTGGTCTGGTGAAATATCGGTTAATGGCTTGTGAAAGTTGTATCTCGATTTTGCTGATGTGCATTTTTTTTCCTCTCAAAGCTTGAAAAACAGTATGTTACAGTTATGTAAATTCACCGTGTGTGTCCCTTGAAAGCTGTTCTGTATCTGCTTCCCCCTTCTCGGTGTGACTCATACTACTGTTTCCTCATCAACAACACAACTCTACTACTACAACTTACAGCTTGCTACAAGCTTAAAGGAGTACTTCACTAAACATCAATCTTTTGAGCATCAAATACTCAGTGTGTGTAAGCTTGAAAGGTGGCTCTGGAAAGTTTGTAGCTTGCTCCTTTGTAGAAGATGTAGGCACAACAGAGGCAGAGTCAAAAGTCAAAATACTATATCAAAATATTCATAAAAACTTCTGGAACCACTCCTGCAGCATAATGCACCTCATCTCCATTGCTCTGCATCTTCAATATGTTACAAACAATCTTAGTTTTGCTATTAAATAACTAATAACTAATAGCAGACTACGTCCCAAGTCCACACTACATAATAATTTTATTTACTATATGCAGAACTTTGCAATATATTTTTCTGCAGTCAACATAACCATTGTATACTAACAAGAACAATATGCACAGTATGTATTTCTAATTAAAACTGCGACTTTACAACCCTACTAACAAAAACACTTTGCAGACAAAAGCAAAATGGTTTTGGAAATTTCATTTTTTGGTTGCTGAGATCTTTTTAGAGCTGTCTCACCACCATCCACATTTTATTTAAGTTCTTTGCACCTGTGAAATCCATCTCCGCGTCCTTTGTGTATTGCATTGTGGGAGAATAATGTATAATAGTTCAGACTGACAAATGTTGGTATTCTTCGTTTTGTTACTTTACTAAGGTTATAGTAGGTGTATTGTCACTCAAAATTGTCTGTATGTGTCAGCCCAGTGATAGACTGGCAACCTGTCCAGGGTGTAGTTTGGAGTATGGATGGATAAGGTAGTTTTACCTATAAAAATGTACTTAAATCAACAAATCACTTTTGACATATTGTGTTACTTGTTACACTAGAACCCAGCAACTTGCATCATTATGTGCAATGATGTACAAACTTAGAAACTGTTCATATTGAAGAATTCACCGTTTCTCGCTTTTCTCTTATTTGTCATGTTCATACCAGTCATTCAGCTTTGTTTTCCCCCGGCAGGTGCGTTACCTGAAGATCATCGAGAAGAGTGGATACCAGGCCCTGCCGTGGGTGCGCTACATCACCCAAAATGGAGGTAGGTTACAAGTTCACCAATGCTTGTGCAGAGTGCCCATATGTGCAGTTATTAGGCAACAGTTGGGCAATGCAGTGCAATGTGGTGGGAACAAACCTTGTACTGATGCAGTTCTATGAAAAGGGGATACACTGTAGAACATGAGGCAATGTGGCAACGTCCTGCGAAATGTGAGAAAGTGAACCTTTTTTTTTTTTTTCTTTGTTGAGCTTCCCTGATCTTGGTACTGAGATTACCAATGTTGCACATGTTGGTCTTTTTGCTAATGTTGCCACTAATTGCCAAACATCCTCCTCTCATTTCCTTTGTATTCCATTCATTCTGGGTGGAAAGCATCAGCTGCCTCCACTTGATTTCACTGCTATTCCCCCTTTTCTTTGTGCATTTGATTAAGTCTTGTCCATTTCCTCCTCAGATTACCAGCTCCGGACCCAGTAGGCAGCGCCTCAGCCGGCAGTAGGCAGGTGGAAATCAGAGGGGGTGGAGTCGAGCCGCTAATGTGCTATCAATGGCAGGTGTCAGTCATGAGACCAGAGGACTGTCAGTATCTACTTTTTAGTTTTGTTTTTGTATTTGTTGAAGTTACATTAATTTCTGATCAATGCAAATATTAGATGGAGCCTTCAGTTAGGCAAGGTTTAAAATAAATAAATAAAAGTAATTACGTTTTACTACTGTGTGGCGAACGCCAAGGAAAGCAGGAGTAATGTTTACATCCAACCCATACAGTGCAGAGATGTACACAATCTATTACAATGGGTCAAATGGTTTAAAAGAGTACGTTACAATTCTCGCTTAAGGTTACTGTAATCACCTCCACACATGTTAGTAACACGCTCCGGTCAGTCTGAGTATATGTTTTATATAAAGCTGCTTTGTTCTGCCACAATTCCTATTTGTTGATTATCTGTATATATTTGTTACATGTTAAAGAAGTTCAATTCAGTGTTACAAAGTTCACTCTTTTGTTTTGTATTATCACCTCCATGTGATGCCATTGATACATGCCAGAGCGATGCCTCCCTGCATGGCTGTGCTTTTTATTCGTCAGTTTGACTCCTTTTGACATTCAGCTTTGCAGAAAACATGAAGTGCGGTCGGTTTAAGTTTCACGGTAAACAGAATACCAGTTGAAAATCCCTCTTTTCCACCACGACACCTGTTTCCCCTTTCCCCATCTGTAACCACACTGTTTTAAATCATTAAATGTCTATTTAGAGAAAACTGTTCTTTTGTCTCCTTGCGTCATTTCGTGTGTGTTGTCACTGCAGTCATCGCAGTGAGCTGTCAGAGTGTCATGTACAGGCACCTGTCCCACAGACCAATGAGGAATGCTGAATGAAGGGGAAAACTCTGCAGAGAGAGAGAGACCGAGGAGGGGGTTTCCTGTATCAGGCTTGTGGCTGTAGAAAACCCTGGATGGTTCTTTCCACCCCGTCCTGGAGGTCTTTTCAAACAGTGCGACTCTTAATACCCAGGGCCTGTGATATCATAGGCAATTGAGCGCCAGCGCTCCGTAAACATGCAGGAGAAGTGGGAAGGATATGACTCAAGCTGTGGTCAATGGTCGCAGACGTGCTAGAGAGAAATGTAGGATGGACCAGCACAGACTAGCTATTGTTCACGCCAAGCCAGGCCTCAGTGGTCCTACATGAGGTCATTCCTTAAGTTTGTCTTGTAAGGGGGCTGTGATACTAATGTGAGTCGCAGGTGCTGCCATCCATGTCACCATGACCTGAAATGGCAGATTTGTACTCGTTCATCGTCACATTATGAACTTGATTCAATTGTTGGTGTTCCAGTGAGATACGTTTTTCTTTTATTTTTTATTATTATTCAAAGTCTTGCGAGCGGATGTTTTTCTTGAAACACCTGCACAGCAGGTGTGTTTTGTCTGGGTACAAAATATGATTCACTTTCTAAAGAGAGAACGCTGTTATTCAGCTTTCAAGGTCAATGATAGTCATCAAGATCAAGATTAGCATCAACCTGCCTGTAACTAAAACATGCAGGGTGGTAAAGTTATGTTCTTATCTTTAGCTTTCATCTTCTTCTCTTCCTACTGACTCTTTCTTTAGAACCACATGAACATTTCTGAGATAACATCTTAAACATTACAATAATACATGATTTCAAGCTGTCATTGAGAAAACGTCAGCTAAATCTGCTGCATTGGGAAAAAAGCAAAGTGATTTATAAATAACGCCATATTAGTTTTTTTGTTTGTTGTTTGTTGTTGTCTTTCTTATGACTTTATTGAACTTTTGGCTGATTTGCAAATCTAATCTCTGAGTGAATGCCCGTATTATAGTCCAGTCTTATATGTGCATACTTGTCCTATCCAGCAGTGATCTGACTGTCCGGTATGAGACTGGTTATAACAGCCCACACAAGATTAAATGTACTTTGTCTACATCAACTTCTTTGACAGTCTGGTGTTCGGAGGAGTCATTTTTACAGGGTTGTCTATTCAAACAGGCACTTCTACAACTGTTAGTAACATAATAATGTAAGCATCCCTAACTCAAAGTCATAAAATCCCCACAGCATTGCCGTTGGTAGAACACACTCACTGGGGATCAGTCTCTGTGATACTTGGCAGAGCATGTGAATATAGTATTTGGCACATGATGAGAAGGTTGCATTCATGAAGCAAATTCAACCTCTGCGGAGTCAGAGGGGAGACCTGACATATACGAAATGTTGCAAGATCGGTTGCAGCAAAACATGAGTATCCTCTCTTAAGATTTCAGTATTTAACATGAACATACATTCTTTTATCTAAGGTTAACCGCAGAATCATCATACCGTGTTTCTCAAAGACACATGTTCCTCATTTAGGCTTAAAATTTGTATATTTTAAATTTATGACAAAGCTTAATCATTTAAAGCAGAAGTATTAAAATTATTTCAAGTAGAAGAAGCAATACGCCCATATAAATACACAACATGATGAGTTGAAGTTCTGCATTCAAAATGTAACTTAAGCAAAACAAGTTGCATCAGCACAATGTTCTTAAAGTATAATAAGTAAAAGCACCAATTCTTCTGAATGGTTCCAGTCAGTGTTATATTATTCTGTATTAAATTATTGAATTATCTTTATCATCATTATATGTGTTGGCAGGTTTTTATTGTTGTAGGCATATACATTACTTTAACCTATAGCTATGCATCATACTGTATTTCATAAACTCATTATTTTGTATTTAAAATTATTATTCTGCAAAGTAACTAGTAATTATAGGTGTCAAATAAATGTAGTGAAGTAAAAAAATTATTTCTTTCCAGCAGAAAATGGAAACTCAATTGACATTTAACTACCTAAAAATCTTACTTAGATATACAGTATTTAAATGAATGCACTTATTTACAGTCTACACTGTTCAACTCTTGTATATTGTAACATTTCTAGTTAAAAACCCAAGTATTGTGATTGTAATTATTAATTAAAAATTGTGTCTAGATCATGACAATGAAATGTCCCTGCCATTTTAAAATTCACCTTCTTTTAAAAAATAGTCAGGAGTTATGTTGATGCACATTTTTCATACCAGTATTTTCTCATTTTAAAATGACATGTTTAAATTTACAATTACAAGAGCATCAGCATTAATTCACTTCATCATCTCTGGAGTTTAAACTTTGGATAATGGTATAAATTATGATTATAATTATTGTATATTATATATGTTTAGTTTGTAAGCATCACAGCAACAGAGGTTTGTGCATTAACCACAAGGTTAAATAACTATATCATTTTGGCTTTGATGTAGCACTAAACAAAAAAAATGAACCTTTGCGTGCCATGACTCAGCCAACAGGTGAATACAATAAAAGCTTCACCTTTCTCCTTAGAGAGTTATTAGGTTGCCATGCCAACTCTACACCATTGTGCAGATATCTCGCTGTAGTTATCATGGATGGAAAATAACTATGGTTACTCAACTGTGTGATGAAGCAACAGGTAGGGAGGTCTGACAGCGTGGCAGTGTCGACTTCAAACACAGGTGTGCCACGAGGAGCCGCGTGTTTATCCACACACGGAACCCCGGCGCCTAGCAACGGAGGGAAATCCTCGCGTGTCACGTCAGGACTCTGATCCCTGCGTGACGTCAAGACAGGTCGTTCCCCTCTCAGGCATGCAGAGTGCCCCTGTAGTCCTCTGTGTTAAGTCTGTCACCCTCAGTTGTGAAATGCAAATAGTTGATGAGTCACTTTGAGGCACAATAGCTGGAGTAAAAGTTTTGCACTATAGGTGAAGCTGCAGAACGTGAGGAACTCCGTCACACAGAAACGTACAATAGCTGTTAGACCGGTCGAAAAAAACACCAGGAGCTCAGTGTGTGGTCCGAGCTGGCTTTACAGCAGGGTATTCCTCAAGCGCAGGAACATTTCCATCCTCCTGTGTAGACTTTAAAACAATATTGCTTTAAGGAGCATATAGCTGAGTGTTCAACATGGCTGGCCTTGAGACACTGTTGTAATCTCTCGGTGTCTCCAGCCCACACATCGCTCGCAGATAGCGTGCTGACACAGCCCAGTGCAGTACGTGACTGTAGGTCACACAGCCTCGTCGGCGCCTTCGCGTGGGGTCAGTAACTTGTAGTCTCATTGGGTCAAAGTGCACATCCGGGTAAACTTTTGGCACAGTTGCTATATTTACTTCCCATTAAGAGATCTCATGTAACAAGTGTTTTGTTATGTCTTTGCCTTGGAAACCGACTCATCAGCAGTGGAGTCCAGAGTCTGAAAGATCAGCAAGTACAGCACGTACAACCTTATTATCAACCCCATATCATAATACACAGACCATATTATTATGGACTACTAGAGCAGCGGATCCCAACCTGAAGGTTGGACCCCCCAAGATAAATCAGAGGGGTCAGGACATGATTAAAGGAATAGTTAAACATTTTGGGAAAAATACGCTTAGTCTCTTTCTTCCAGAGACAGATTAGAATATCACTCTCCTGCCTGGTGGTATTGAAACCAGTTAGCGTTATTTTGTTATTTTTACTTACTTTTTAACTTTTTTTCTTTTTTTCTTGTGACATACTGGGAAATTAAACTTCTTCAGGGCTCTAAAAAACATTTAAATAAAAAAAAAATCTCAGAAAAATAAATGTTTGTTTTCAACTGCTCACAACTCATGGCAACACTGAGGTCAGAAGCTGTAATGAGGGGTCACAAGGACATTTTAACCCTGCAACTAACAATTATTTTCATTATCGATTAGTGTAAAATCAAAATATCCCATTCAGTTTATATAAGATAGAGAAATGCAGAAAATCCTTACAATTTACAAAAGTTGGAACTAGGAAATATTTGGCATTTTTGCTTGAAAAATTACGTAAAATATTAATTAATTATCAAAATAGATTATATAGACTAATCATTTCAGCCTTACTTTATTTTAAGGGATCCCAGAACCAGAAAGAAAAAGGCCAACTGTCTCACATTATTTCATCCTTTCCAACTATTTCATGAATCACTCATAGATATGTTTAGAAACAGAGACTGTAGCCTCATACATTGCTGATATACGGTATGTGTTACAATAACTGGAAGTCTGACTACGTTTCTTTTTTTTTTAGCCTAACTTAAGTTCCTGGAAATCTGTCCAGGATACTGTCATGGCCTCCAAACAAAAGGCAGTCACTGCTCACTGTCTGGGGGTTTTGTCCGTCAGTAAACATGTCCTCTGTTTGCACTTATCCAAACTGAATGTCAATAGAAGAGGTATAGCTTTAGAAATATGCCCCTGGTAGTTCTTGAGCTCGCTATATTTACATGTTGGTCTCTCATGCCCGGCACCGCTGAAGGATAATGTAAAAAACGAAAGATCCGTAATGACGGTTCTGTACAGCCGGAGGCAGAATCTACGGGGAACTTTAGATAAGGTTTTACTCTGCCAACTTTCGATGCACTGGTAAAGTAAACAACCCCTGACTAAACAAATATAGATGTGTCTTGTATGACAAGGAAGTTGCCTTGTAAAAACAAAATGTCTTCCTTTATCAAATGCATAATAAGAGAAGAAGCACCTAGTGTGTTCACGCAGCACTGGGCATAATTTCTGTTTAATTACAAAGACGGACGTTTTTCCACTCTTCTCTGTCACTGAACAAAACTGCCAAAATAAATGTTGCTTGAGGCAGCAGGATAACTGAGAAGTCTTTTCTTGTAGCACAATAGAGGGTAAAATCCTTGTCTATCCTCTTTGAGAGAGCACAGAACACCTGGCTGTTAGATGTAAGTTCAAAGGCTTGTGGGAGCTTTCAGTAACCTTCTGTTCTTTTTTTTATATTTGGATAAAGAAAGACAAGTGCACAGCGAGCACAGAGACACCTTGCACTCTGGATAATGACACTCGCAGGTCTTCAGCAGCACCGCAGAGGAAAAACCTCCACTCCTTCAAATTGCTTTTTTAACCAGCAACAAATTTACATCTGGATATTATCTGGACCAAAACAGCTGTAATAAACATTGACGCGCTCATCAGAAACCCCCCTAATTCACTTTGATTGTGCACCCGAGCGCCTTTTGGTTTCGCTCCCTGCTACTGCAAATATTTGTGTTTTCCCCTCTCTCGCTCCTCTGGACATTTGATAGGCCTTGGACGGCGTCCGGCATACTTTCGTCTGTCTTAATGCCGGCCCGTTGAACCAAATGATATTTTAGCACAAGTGCATGGCAACAGCAAAACAAAGAGGCACAAGATGAATTCTTTGGCCGACCACTTTTTGAATTACTGATCATGTAAAAACCCGCTGTGGCTCCCAGATTGCAAACATCAGTCCTTGGAGCCTGCATGCAAACCAGCCCTCTAAATAGGCTTGTCTATTTCTGTTGGGCTGCGGGGGGAAACATGTGTTTGACATCAGTGTCACTCGCTAGACATTTTGCAGTGGGGCTTCATTGTCCCCCTTACAGCAACTCCACTTAAATGAACGGGTGACAATGGCAGATTTCAAAGCGCACCGGTAATTACAGCCCAATCAATGAGCTCATGTTTAGGACAGCCCCGCTCGCTGAGGTTAAACGGTTTTGGGATCCTTCATTTTGTCTCACTTGGAATCTGTTTGGGCTGCTGTTTATACTAGCTCTTTGAAAAGGGCTCTGGATAGACAGCAGCAAAGTAAACAGGCGCGCAAAGTACAGCGTGTCCCGCGCCACAACAAACTCTCCGAGACTATCAAGCCATGTACAACACGCTCGACATCAAAGGGGCACGGTTTAAATCACCGAAATACTCCGAAAACCTGATGCACAGTGACAGTCTGGGCAGGCGAAAGTGAAAGAGCAATTCCACCCTGCCATAACAACTACTGTTGAGGAGCTCATAATCAAAACACTCAACAGGCAAATTGCTCCAGCTGTGCTCCTGCGAGCCAGTGGAAAAAAATGCTTAGTGGCTCTCAGGTGTGGACACGTAAAGGCTAAGATGTGTGTTCCAGCTAATAAATAATATTAGGTCACACAAACTTTGTCTTGTTTCGAAAGTTTTTTTTCGAAATGGGAATAACATTAAAATTCGGCCCATGCAGGAAAAGTCTGAGGGATATTTTTCCCCAACATAAAAGGGATTACACAACGGAGACAAAAGGATGAATCCAAAGACTTCAAGAGGATTTGCCTTCAAATCTGTCAGATTGGGAGTTTTCATTTTCAGTTTGTTTTATGTAATTCTGAGTCTAAACTTCATTCTAGCCAAACCCCATTCATTTTTTCCTTACTTTTACTTACCTATATATAAAACCCTGACATCCAAACTTATTTTAACTTGTACTTGTTTGACTTTAAAAACAAAAGCCTTTCACACGACATGCACGTGGACTTTGGTGGTGCTGCCTGTCACACAATCCTTTTGTGGTAAAGCAGCATAATCTCCACGTTATTCATGTCCACAACACAAAATCAGCTTTTTGGAGTTTTAGACACTTTTGTGACTCTGAGCTGGATGTAATGTGAAGTAGGACACTGCTGAAGAAGAGCAGGCATACATCAACTGTCCGGCAGAAATGTTCAAATAAAAAGTTGTTAGCTGTTGTAAAGGCAGGTGATGCCTGTGACCAGTATCCTCATGAACCCAACCAATTACTGTCTCCCAGTCCCAGAGAAACCTTGTGTATTTACCCAATCAGCTCGTGGAGAAGAAGAGGAATGAGAGGCCTGTGTGACACCAGCTCTCTCCCCTATAATTTCCGTCCCCGTTTTCCACCAAGACCACTCAATCTTACAGCCATATGGCGGTTTTCTGCCATAACCATTCACAGCTGAGTAAAAATAAACCTTTGGGACGCATCTTTGGGACAGGGGTTTGAAGACGTATTCAGTATGACTTGGGCTTGACTTTGTGCTGGTTACGATAACCTACTGTAATTCATCCTATCTGCAGATTATTCCCCTCATATAATTTGCAACGGGAGTACGGTCAGGGTATACAATATCATTCAGTTAAAATTCAAGGGTGAGGCAAAAATAGAAATTCAACCACATGAAGAAGTTCAGACCAGAAATAGCTTGTTTGATGGGTATATATTTCAGTGGTGCAATGATGGGGTCTCTTCAGAGAGCTTTAAAAACTCCCCCCATTTATGATTTGGGGAAGGGTGGTTGCACACGTGGTTAGCTCTGTGCTTCTGCCTAAGACACAGAAGGTTTAAGAATTCAAACATCCTGTAGCGTTTAGATTAAAAAAAATAACGTCTTTGAATGTAAATTACACACGGCTGCACTCCCAAAATACACACACGTGGTCAGAATGCCACTTATTGTTAATCTCCGTCAAGATTAATGAGATCATTTGATGCTCTTTCTTCAGTCTTTCAGCAAACACAACATTTCTTCATATCAGTCTGATGTAATAACTACTGTATATTAGGAGGTGTGGCCGCCTCCCACATTGATTAACCTGTAAATGCGGTATGAGGTGTGCAGACAGAGAGACACAACCTTCGCCCACATCAGAGCAATTAAAGAGATTACTGTCTCTATGATAATTGTGCCTGATTTATGGCCCAGTAGGTATTGTAAGAGTGAGTATTTCACAATGGAAAAACACTGTTAGTACATCAAATCAAAAACTCAAATACCTTTGTGGAGACAACCTGAGATGTACAGGCAGACAGTTTACTTACTTAAACTCTGATATGAGGACTTCACGGGAATAACTCCTATTTCAAACGAACAAGAATCTGTTTTTGAAATGGAACAGTGGATTTTCAGTGAGATTAAAAAATCCCAATGTAGGTTTTTAGTTCTGGGGTCTGTCGGTCTGACAGTTGGTCTGTTTGTCGGTCCACCACTTTGTTCCAGACTGAATGTCTCAACCACTGGACGGATTGGCATGAAATTTTGTACAAAACATTCACTGTGCCCTGCTGAATCCTACTGACTATGGTGAGCCACTGACTTTTTCTCTAGTGTCACCATGAGGGGAATTGGAATAACTTTAGTTTATGACCAAATAACTGCAAAATGAACGACATTCCCATCAGCCTCAGCTGTTCAGTGTTAATTTGCAAATTGTAGCATTTTCTACTTGCATTGACACGCTAAACTAAACTGATGAACATGGTAAACATTATACCTGCTAAACATCAGCATGTTTGCACTGTCACTGTGAGGATGTTGGCATGTTGGCATTTGCATTTAGCTCAAAGCACGACGTGGGGATGTCTGTAAAGCTTAATTTTAAATGTAAGAAGATCCCGAAAACTGGAAGTACAGGGTTTTCACCTGACAAAAGAATAGTCTCTCAGTGAAGTTTCAAAAGGATGGTACCTGAGAAACCTGAATATTTGCTAGTGAAAAGACCCTCTTAAATTGACCCTTTCACCCCAAGTTAATTGACTTCTTGACTCTCGGCACTCACAAGCGTCTGAAAAGCAACTTCAGCTGCCCATCTGTCACCACACCAAAGCTGAGGTTGTAGTCCTGTGATCACTATCACAACATCTACACAGAAGGGCAATTTACTCTCATGCCCACAGGAGATCATAAGGCACTGAAGCGGAAAATTACAAGATTGAATCGGCTCCAAGTGTATGAACAGGAAATATTTGCTAAATAATGTTTCAGCAGCTTGGAAATTTTTCACAGCTATTATTCTTTTATGTGCCACATTCATAATAGGATGTGCTTCCTCGTAACTTCATGATCAACTTATTGTTTTAACAAGAATACCCCAGGGATCTTTCACCTGTATCAGCAACAGCATCCATATTGTCTTAGAAAAGCAGGAAACAAAAAAGTTATGTAAATTACCTGGCCACTGCTGTTGAGTCACAGCTTGAGCCAGCATACCGATGTGTTCTGTCAACCAAACAGGAAATCCTACCGAAGTTTCATAAGACTTCATGAGCTCTGACTTTGAATATGTGTGTAGCTGTTCACTGTGGAGTTAAAAGGAGTCTAAGTGTGACATAATTAAGGACCATGTCTGTGGTTCTGCACCTATTAACAGCAAATCAATATACTTAACATTGCTGGCAACCATTTTCCAAGATTTATATTCTAACTGCCAGGCTCTGGTTTCTGCTTGTTACACTAAGGTATGAAACTCAACCTTAGTATAACACTTTTAGAAAACAAAAAAATTAGACAGCTCATCCATCAAAATGAAAATATCATTGGCTCTTAGTTTTTCCCAAAGATGTTTCATTGTTGCAGATGAATTCTGTTTTACAGACCATTTTGAAAACTTGCTGATGCACTCAAGACGGCTCCAAGAACAATGAGCAAACGTGCATGTTGTAAAAAAAAGAACAAGATCATTTGAATTTAGTTTTTTCTTGCATAAAAAGTTTGCTGAATGCATCAGTTTCCAAGATAGTCCTTACTCACAACTGCACTATGCAATGATAATGTAACTTTATTAATTAAGTTTTCTGATGTATTTTGGGCCACTTTTGTCTTTAGTAGATTGTATCAAGTGAGAGATGCGACAGGAAATAAAGGGAGAGAGAAAGGAGACGTCAAAGGGAATGCAGAAGCGAGTAGGGACCATGTTGAAATCTGCTGGTGCATTCAAGAACGAGAACAATGGGCAAACATGGTTGTTTTGAAAAGGATACGTTGGATTTAGTTCTTTCTTACATTTAGGGATTGTTATTTGGTTGCCAAGTAGACTTAAATATTGGACCATCCTTGACTACACCAACAAGAGTTTCCAAGGTCAACGTAGTAAGTGGCTTTGACAAAAAAATAAATAACCCCCGGTACCCTAGAAGGTAAGATATCAGTCTAAAAATGTATGTTGTCATTTGGAGAATAACCGTCACTAAAGCACATAACCCAATTTAACCTAAACCACAGGTATGTCTTTTTAGGTGTGTATTTGTGGGAGGAAGTGGGGAATTTATAAATGGCATGAAAAATTCATGGTATTACCAGAAATACCACACAGGGAATGGAGTAGATTGAGCAACAGCCACTTAATTTAGGTGATGGATCCAGATCTGCCTGCGGGACACCTTTCATCGCCTTAACACTGTGTAAAATGTTTGAAGATTGAAGGGAATTCTTCACCTGCCTCCTTCTTCCTTTCTGTCTTCATCTGTCACATAATGGCTTGAATATCCCCACCTACGTCCCTCTCTTTCTTTTCCTCCCCTGTCGTCCACATACACACCTGACAGGACAGGTGAAGCGTGGTGAGGAGAAACAAGAGGCAACAGCGTCCCTCAGGGCTGAGGCTCCCCTCCTTTGATCCTCCACAGCAGATGTAATCATTGACAGTACCTCTCTACCCCCCCGAACCCAACTCCAAAAGACCTCCAGAGTCATCTCCCTGAATTCAAGCTGTGCTAATCTCAGTGATCTTTATCTCCGCTCTTCAAAAAAAAAAAAAAGGACCAAAGGACCCAAAATACCTGTTTGTGTCTCAAAGTTCAACAGGCCCTCCTCATCTAAATCCTAATGAGGAGTTTCACTACCAAGGGATGAAACGGCTCAGCTCTGCCACCTGTTTGTGTCCTATTTTGTCTCTGCTTTCCAAAAGAGGCTGAGGGTGAGCCAGAGTTCCCCGTTTGTGTCAAGCTCATAGCTTTTAAACAGATGCTGGACCCACTGTAGCCAAACCAGCCTCACTTTTAGTGTTGACCCATGTGGTAATTCTATTTAGCTTCTTACAGACCCCATTAAATTTACCCGGAAGACTCGAGCCAAATATATCAAGCAATTTCAGTTTATATGCAGTCGACTTTAGTGAGTCACTTTTAGTTTTGCCAGCGTGCACAGGTTGGTTTGAAGGAATCCTCCAGGAGATATATTTTGAGGATGATTTAAAACTCAGGGGAGTTTAACTTGCTCAAATCCCACAGGAGATGTGTTAAAGTGTTTGAGTTATATTGTTAGACGCTGGTGTGGGAAAGTCTTCAAACATGTGTTCCCTCAGAATGAAAACTGTGTATGCCTGTGTTTGTTGACTCACGCTGCCATACAATGAACGACATCCACTCCCTCCGCGTCTGACAGATATTGAGTGACAGATACATTTCAGCCATGGCAGAAAACTAGTGGATGTAGTAGGCGGGTTGCAGAGGAAGAAATTAAATGTGTTGATTGTCCTTGTCTAATTTAGCAGAACATCCCCATAAACCCATCTGCACTCCCACTTAATCATCTATTACCCTCCTACATGGACAACAACAACACAAAAGCCCATTTCCCTCCGCCAATGGTTAGCTGCAATGGTTTTGTGATGGCTTACACGTTGAAATGTCCTCTTCTATTTTATAGGAAGAAGGAAAAATAATAACAGCAACATTCCTGAGGGGCTGTAATTTTCTTCCGGCGGGTAAAAGTTGTCCATTATGGTCAGGGTCAAGGAACACATGCAACCCCGTCATCAGGGCCGCGTGGTCGGCCACATCAGAACCGCCCGTCACGACCAGTGGAAAGGCCCTGTCTGTTAGCACAGCACACAGCCAATCACCAGCCAGAGGCCCCAGCGCCTCGGTACATTTGCCCCCACTAACCACGCCGCGCTCTAATTTAAGCACACATATTCCATTGAAAATTACAGCATACATACCCACCCTTCCCTGCAATTTTACATGATTTGCACGCTGATGTGAACTTAGACAATGCTGATGCAGTGGATACTCAGGAAGTTTCTTTTTCTTTGTTTTGCACAGGTCGATGGAACAATCGAAAGCTCAGAGACAAGCTTATCAAGTTCACAGGACAGTGATAAGACAGCAGATCTGGACCAGTGAGCAGCCTTCAGTTGGCACATGTGATTGGCTGCTAAACTGTTTTCTGAATGAGCAAAAGGAAGTGAGAAGTGTTTTCCAAATCTCACACCATGTGTGCTACAAAAACTTATTCTATCCAGATGTGATAGAAAAACAAAAGTAATGAGTTTGACACTTAGTGGAAAACAAAGTCCCCTTTTCTTTTCATCATTCAGTCTCTGTCAGTCACAGTTTGAGTTTTGGAATATTTTTAATCTCACAACGATAGTCTGTGAAGATTCAACCCAAACATTAGACGTTCCTGGTGCGTGGGTTTGATGGATGTGAAACATAATAAAATACTTTATGAAAGATGCCGGACATTAACAAAAATCTTGATATTATATCATCAGTAGCAATATCATTTTCAGGCTGGCATGGTGATGAATAACAAAAATAATATGAAATGTTTTACAACGAGGTTGGCAGTTTTTACAGTGTCTGTGTGTGAAGCACGTTGTTCCTGACACATTTGTTTAGAATACTAAATGCTTTTAGAAAGTTAGCAGCAAGCTGGTGAACACAGTGGAGCATTTACCTGCCAGATAACCAAACCAGAGCTAAAAGGAGGGTGAATATTACCACTAACTAATTTACTTACCAGAAAAAAAGTTAAACAATGCTCAAATAGTGCAGATGGATAGAAGAATTTTTAAAGCAAGTCTGAAGGTGAGAGAAAAAGTGTTTTGACAATTTTTAATAATGGGGAAGCTGAGTAAAGTAAAAACACAGCACTCCCTGGCAAAATATCTGAATATAGCTGGTGGAGCAAACTGTCAATCAGCAGTTCAAAATGTGACTATTTGTGTGTTTTGGTCATGCAAGAGTGCTCCTCTTTAATCTAAAGTATGCGTGTTTTGGTTTGTGTGGGATGATCGCTTGGCTGCATCAACACTGCGATCCAGAGTGGAATTTTACAGGTGGGAATCTGAGGCTCCTCAAAAGAAACCCATCCTCACACCTACACAGTCTCGAACTTTCATAGTTGTTGGACACGAAGTTATTCGGTCTATCTCCCTGTGAGGCGTTGACAGCGAACACCGTCAGGATCTCGCAAGGGCTGTCTGTGTGTACTACGTGTAATGAAAGACGTGACAGACAATCACACACACCTCACCTGGGAATGCCTCGAAAAACACACACCGCTGCACTGCGCAGTGCATCCTGGGATACACGGTGGCAGTGATGAGTCATTGCGGCAGGCTGGGAACCTGCAGGGTGAAATGTGTTTTGGTGTCTTGGTATTTTGACAATCAGATATCAGATCCAGACATGGTCAATGCCATTTGACTCTATCTTTAGCAGGCTCTGGAAGTCTGTTGTGCTTTTTATTTATTGTTTTTGAGTAGTTAACCGCGAGAAGCAGATTCCAAGAGTGTGTTTTTACTGTTTTCACAATGTTTTTACTTTTGATGTTTGCACCAACAAAGATGCCAAAGGTTTGGGCGCAAGCAGTTGGCAGGTGTCCGATGCAGGGGTTCATTTAACTTCTGGTCGCCAAGGAGACAAAGATATTTAAGATAATAACCCAGACTAGTGGTTCGCAACCTATTTATAACCCTGGGGGTACTTCTGCAGTTGCAAGGAGGTACATGGAAAGATCAACTAATTAACTGAACTAGACTCAACTAACTCATCTAAAAGGTAGAACTTGTGATTTGATTTCAGAGAAGTCATAAGATTTAAAAATAGTGACTGAACAGTTGAAGTGGTTAGCTAAAAGTAACAGATAAATAGATAGAACAGTTTGCTGAAAGTAATAAATAAATCATTAAAACATCCAGTTTTCAGCCATACAAGTGGTAGCAGTACGGATTATTTCTTTATTTTTTTTACAATTAATAGCATCCAGTACAATAGGGTAACCTCCAGTCTATAGTCCATATATAACAACACGTTAGGAATGCGATGGGTGTGGTGTTGATGAACGTTACTTACACCGGCTCAGACAATACATGACAGAATTATTTTAATCCCTGTCAAAACAGCTTTCTTTTGGACTGATTTCAATGTGTCAAACAGGTTTTTGAGTAATGAAACGAGGCATTTGTCAAGCGTAAGCGCATCATACACGGATGTCACGTTTACAGCTCAAGTAAACTGTAAACGTGCTTTGTTCTACAGTGATGTGGTTCATTCATTTACTCAGGTGTGTTGAAGGCAACACAATGCTACGCTATTGCACAGTAAGTGCTTTTGAATGGGAATTTGTTCATTGTCACATAAGATGGAGAGCCGAGGGAGCCTTGGCATTTGAAAAGGCCATATTTGAGGGCCTCCTCTGTGAATGTTTACCTTCAAGGACAAATGAAGCCATTGAGTCCATGTGAGCTGTGAATGAGCTCCTTCTGCATACATGGGCTTTTTGAATGCACATCAAAACAACCTCAGCAAACCCGGGGACGCATTCCTCAGGCGTTTAATGTGAGGGCAAATAGGCAACCACTTCAATAAAATACCTCTTGGATGGAATTGCATAAGTCAGAAAACCAAGCGCTGGCCAGGCCGGGGTGAAACTCGGGGAACACCGACTGTTGAAGGTTTACCTGAAGTTTTAAGGACTATTTAAAGAGAGGGGATTTATTGTGTTGACAGGTTTACAGCGGACATACATGCATGTTGGTATGTGCAGGTACAACAACTTGATTCAAGGAATGCTGAGGCTGTCATTTCACAAAATATCAAGATGGTGATCAATGTCACCACCTCAAAGCAGAATTCATTCACTGAATTTTTGTAAAATATATAGTGGAAGAAGAAGAAAAACCTCTGCCACATGTCTATTTTTACATGCCGTCTTTTTGAGGTTGAAAAGACAATAACAAGTTGAGCCCTGCGAAGGCCATCCTATTTTAATTATATTGTACCAAAGCTCCCCCGCCCCATCTCCCTCCCCTTTCCGCAACCCCTTCCCTTCACAAACACACACAAAACGGCATCACATTACACGCTAACATCCCCGCTCCCCGCGCCATGTAATTATACAATCTGCAGAAAACATTTATTTTTAGGGTCAGTAAATGTTTGACTTCTGCTTGTTTGTACAAGGCTGAGAGAACAGGCAGGGGTATTTCACTATAAAATTTTTAACAACTCAAGCTTCATTGTCCAGTTTGGGGATTTTATGATCTGTAGGCGTTTACTTGAGTTAAAAGCGTTTCCAGTTTCAGAATCATCCAGCAAAAGACTCGGAGCACACAGTGTTCTTGGAATAACAGGTGTAACTAGTTAAAGTTACTCTGGTTATTGTACAATGGGTGGAAATTCTTTAATCCTTTTTATCTTTTAATTAGGAATTAGCTCTGTAAAAGAATGACAACAATATACAGAACAATAAGTGTCCGATTATAGTGGCCTGTAGAATACATGAATATGGAAGTCAGATTTTCACAAAAGAAACAACAACTGAAGCAATAACATATCATGATGACAAGTCAGATTTCTTCAACTTTTACTTTTTTGAGTCAGAAATGTGTTGCAACATCAGTTTCTTCCTCACAACTGTCTTCCACTGTTGAACGAAAGAAAATGCAAATAGTTAAGTGTTTGATTGTTTCATGAATTAATAAATAATGACCCAGAACAGCACAGCCATTACTTTTATTTCATTTTAATTTTGTTTTTATTACAATTTTTTGACATTCTTCTTGCCAGAGAGCATTTTTCTTCCATTTTAATGGAGTACTGGCCAGAGAGTGAGTTTTGAAAGCCAGAACTCTCTGAGGCTGGCAAATTAATCTGTGAGTCATTGGGATTGGTTGACATCTATCAAAGCCTTAAATATATATAATGCATTATATTTTGTTTTCGGGGAAAGTCAAATCTTAGTCACAGGATCTCCGTATGAGTAATTCTCAAATATTTTAGACATGAGTGTGGGGAGTATATTGAGAATATTTCCGCCTGTCCCTCGTATAACAGAATCTGTACGTGTTCTGATCAGTGCTACAGCAGTAAAAGAAGGCACAATCATTGTTGT
Source organism: Lateolabrax maculatus (assembly GCA_031216445.1). Lineage (NCBI taxonomy): Eukaryota > Metazoa > Chordata > Actinopteri > Acropomatiformes > Lateolabracidae > Lateolabrax > Lateolabrax maculatus. Next base: position 7,955,073 of record CM062203.1, read on the forward strand.
TTTTGAAATTAAAGACAACAACAGACTATGCAGAAGTCACTTTTTCTCTTTTTTTTCAGTAACTAAAAGAAAAAACACAAGTAGCAGCATTTTCCTGTGCTAAAAAAAAAAAAGACTTCCTGTATCCTTTAACAAGCATCCAGTTGAATTGTCACTCGTTCATCATTTAAAAGCACACCACCTAACAATTCAAACTGTTTTTAAGATACCAAAATCACTGCAACAACAGTTTTTAGAAGAAAAACAAACAAACTATAGAACAGTAAAATAAAAAAAACATACAAGGAAATAACCTTGCATTACTTTGTTTGTGTCCCGATGTATTCGGTTCACTATCACTTGGACTAATTTAGACTTTTTGAGAGTGAACTCAACAAACCATTTTATTTTGGGTAAATCCTTTTTGGGCTTATGCAGTACAACGGGTGTACTTAATGATAAAATATCTCACAATTTCCACCTTTGATTGGTGAATGTGATTCATAGAATTTGTCAGATATTAAATATACTGCAAGTTTGCAGCTCGAACTGTCTATTCTGTATTTACAAAGTATATGAACAGTGCATCATTAATAACTCAGAGAGAGGGAGAGTCATTCTGCTAATCGGTAACGCTGATGGTAGCAAAAAAACAAGACTGTACATGGTTTGTGTCATTATTTATTACTCATCACAAGTTCATCAAACAGATATTTTAATGTGAAACGGGACAAAGAATAATAAGGGATAATTGCTGCTATATGCTGGGACTTGTCTGGCTAACGTCTCGCTGTCCATCACACCTTCTGACGGCAGACGTGTTTGCAGCTCTACTCGCTCTGCAACTCATTGTTCAAGTTAGATTCGGGCATGATGACCATGTGTTAGGTAATTAGCACATGTTTCATCTGAGAAGTTCATGTGACCTGCTATGCTGCAGTCAGTCACCACCTCGCTTTTGTTTTCCAATCCGCACGATCACCCAAAGCAAAGTATTTGCAGAAGTCGAGGCCTTATCTCGGGTTTAGAATAAATAAAACATTTGCTATACAAGTTATTGAATCTGGTGATGTGCCAGTTCTTAATCTAATCTACAGCAGGAGGACATTGAATTCATGCCAAGGAGTTTTACAATGCAGCAGAGAAATGATCTGCAGGTCTCCTCGTGTGGTTTTTATCTTATCTTACTTATCTTTTACAGAGAAATTACTGGAACAGTTTCAAGTCATGTTTTCATCATTTATCACCACCAAATAAAATTCTAGTATATAGTTATAAGGTTTTTTTCTTTTCTAAAATTATTTATATTCATTCTGGACACATAAGTGACCTGTTAAAAAATACTAAATGGATTGGAGAAAAAAACAAGTTTGATATGTTGGACAGATTTCTCTTTCACATGATCCAAAATCCCATCTTGGCCAAATTCTGGTATCTTGGGTGAATAGAGGTTGATGCGCGACAATAAACGGCACACCCATGGTTGCGGTTATGGTGACTCATACTAAAAAATCAAGCTGCCGGCACTGCAGTAAGCCATGTTTACACTTACATCTTCTCACATTATTTATTGCGCACAAGTATCCAGAAACCTGCAGTGATACAGTGCAGCGAGTTTCTAAATGATTTACTCTACCTATTGTCCTAACACATCCAACGCCCTGCTTGTCTTTTGTTTTACCACAAAGTGGCAGAAAACCAAAAATGTGTTTGCAGCAAAAAGGCATGCAGATTTTTTATTCAAGTTTCAAGTTTTTTCGTGTAATTTGGCAAAGCTTCTGAAGATACCAAAAAACTGTTTCTGGGAAGACGTGTTGGGAATTCAGCTAAATTTTAGGGGTTGGCACGTAAAAACCAAAACTAATACCAGAAGGGGTACGTTAGAAAATATCTGTGAGAAATGACCCTTTATCTGTCTTAAATTTGCAGGTTTGTTGAGATTACTATTGTTTCTGTGCTGCTTCATTTGATGCCAGTTTTCTGTCTGAACCAGTTATTCTTTCAAGCAACCTGAGATCTTCAGACAGAAATATCCTGACTTTTCCTATTTCAAGGTTAAAGACCCAAGGTTACCTGCCTTTTGGCTTTTGAAAGACCTGCCTGAGGAGTTCCTGGAGAACACATATCTCCTTTATACAGTATCATAAAGCTTTTCTAATAAACTATGGCTTTAACTCTCTTTAACTTGACCTGTTTTATAGTTTGTAGTGGGTTTTTATTTAATTTTTTCGTTACATCCTGTTGAGCTTTGCAGGTTGAGTGCAGTAAACCGGCTTGAATGTTAAATTTAATCACATCTAATCAAAGTACAAGCTGCCTGATGAGTCAAGTTGAAGCCATTCTGTCTCTCAGTTTAGCAGGATGTTAATCAGCCTCAGACAAGAAATCCCCATGGACATCCAGAATTACCAGAATAAATTATCCAACCTGTGCTGGTAAACGCAGATTTATCCCTGGTATTTGTTAAATCAAAACTCCTACCTGAAAAACACCTCTGTTTCATATTGCCTGAATGTTTTTGTAACAATACAAATGAGATTTAATTCTATTGTCATTCTTGATTAGTCTAGAGACAGAGGGACCTCAGGGCTAGAGCTTCGTTACCCGCACTTAGTGTTTGGTGTTGATGGGAGAAGGAGGCGGCGGCGGGGGGGGAGGGGGGGTGTACTTTTCCCGAGATGCTATCAGATGACGGAGTATTTACCTCCATTGGTGTTTTCTGTAATTAAAGAGTTGCCTTTACTAAACGCTGTGACCACTAATCACTTCAACAATTGTTGTCCTCCAGTGGCCTTTCATGATCTCATGGATCACCTTTAAGTGTTTAAACACACACAAAGTACGCAGTCACTCTGGCAAAGTCATCTGAATATGAAACTTTCTTTTAATTTTAATTTCTCTCATGCTGATAACAAGATCAATCAGTCGTCTTACTCTAATGTGTTTTGAATCACGTCGCATCTTTGAAATATGACACCCCCGCACAAAATCCGCAGCCTATGCGAACGCCATGCCTTAAGGAAACCACTGAGAGGCCTTGACTGTGTTAAGCTGGACAGCTTATCTACAACACATCTCCAGGGCTGCTTAAAAAGTCTGCAATTATAGGTTGTCACAAAGAAAGAGATGATGAGTTAAGCTGGTCGGCTGGAAAGGCACTGGCTCCTTTAAAGGTTACACTTTTCCTCAAACATTGTTCTAGCGCCTCATCCCAACAATCATGTTTTTATTTTTCTCTCCAGCTTCTAATGTTGTAAACAGAAAAACAATCATAGAAATGTAATAGTTGTCTCAAGGCAAAGGATTTTTGTCTTTAACATGGCTCACACAGAGCACACAGAATAAAACCAAGTTCACACGTAACATTAAAAACAAAAAGACCTACAACAAAATGTTGTTGTACCTTGGCTTTGCAGTTTTAGGGTAGTTAGCTCTGAATCTTCATTCAAATGCCCAAATGTCCAATATGTCGAAGCCTTTGTCAGTAACTATAACAACATAATGTTTACAGATGTTACACACTACCACCAAACACAAAAAAGTGAATTCACAATGGTATTTAGGTAAACTCATTTCCAAGTTACTTTTCAAACTTCCAAACATTAACTACTTTATCCCTTAAGCAAAAGTCATTGAACTTTGTTAAAATGTTGTTGGACAATGTTATTTTGATTATTATTATTGGACTACTTTTTCCCATTGTCAACTTGGATTAGCAACATAATACCTCCAACAGGCTGATTATTGAGAAGCTTATAATATCAGAAAACATGACCTCTGTCGTTCTGGGGACAATAATATCTGGGACAGCAATGCATTTTGTATTTTGCAATGTGATATCGCTATAGCTTGCCATGTGATGTAATTTCCTCCGGGTGTTCAATTTGGCCGGGTTTTGGGAGATTAAAGGTCCTTCCGCTGTGCTTCCTCTCCGTCTGAAGAAGCACCCGTGTTCCCCTTCTAATTTGCCTCCTCCTGCCATTTGCTTTGTGCACAGTTTGGAGCCTTTGAAGTGGTGAGGTGCATATAATGTAAATGTGTGTGTTAGCGTGTGTGTGTGTGTGTGTGTGTGCTCCAGTGTTGTGCAGGCAGCAGCACTGGTGTGACAATACAAAATATAAGAGATCAACAAAAGGTAGGTTTCCTGCCGTCCTCATTCCCATGTAACACAATGCAGGTGAACAATGGAAGCGGGCTCAGGCACCGTCATTATCCGCCGAGATTCACTGTGGGCATCAGTTACATGAGCCCAACACATCCCTCCAGTGACTCCACTGAAGAGCTAACCTCGGGTTTATCTGCATGACCGTCAGTATAAGGTTACGTATGAAGGGTTGTGTTTCCAAATGTCACTGTATATATATATTTTTCTATCGGGAATACAATTCTCCATGTTGAACACTGCCAAGATTTGTAAAATCCCACACAATGTCAGAATCAGAATCAGCTTTATTGGCCATGTATCACAATGCTGCTCACAATGTACTTTCACAGAAACAGACAAATAAACAAAAAACAACCAATCTTTAACTAGATAAATAGTGAGAGTGATTTTCACAGAACACAGTCCGATCAGTAAATATCACTGTGTGACTTTTCCATAAAAAAATAAAATAAAAAGAATTCCAAAATTTGCTTCACAGTTTCTTTTCTTTCTCCTCAGAGTTGTTCTTTTAGCATTATCGTGCGTGCTGAGAGGAAGGCTGCTAGGAGGAGCTCAGCTGGTTCAGTCTGCTGACAGACGTTAAAAATCTCCTTGATCTGATAGCAGCTGACTCTTTGATTAGTTAAGTAAAACAATGGCTCTGCAAAGAGAGAAATCATAACACAGAGCCACGAAGTCAGAGAGAGAGAGGGCAGGAATTGATATGAAGGTTTGATTAAAGCATCCTGCAGGAACAATGTGGATTCCAAACACAAATGTGGTGCATTCCTTTATCTTGAATGTGCATGTGGATGTGGACGTTTCTGTATGTGTCAGTACAGTTTTACAGAGTGTTTATTTGAATATTGGTGACACTTAACACTAATGCATATAGCGCTTATAAATGCTGAATAGGGATATCTATGGTCAAAAGTATCTATTGTAAGAATCTTGGTTATGTTTGTGCACCAGATTTTGCATATGTTTAGATGTTTTGTCATTATTTATCAAGATGGAAAAACACTGTATGTCAATTTCTGAACTGCAACCATGCAATTAATTATTTTAAAGATTAAAGGCTAAAATGTGTTTTTGTGTTTACATTTACTCGTAGAATTTATACATTTCATGTATGCCAGTAGACACTTGGATGACCTTGTTACTGACAGCAGCTTCAGTGTTGAGAAAGAGAAATACAACAGGTTACTATCTATTTGTTGTTGATCGTTGTCCAGTGACTTTTTTGCCTGATTTCTGGAAATGTTTTGAAACAAGCTGATTTCTTTTAAAAATAGGCAGAAATATTGGCACTTCACTGACAATATTGCTTTAAGAAATTAAGGTTTTTAGGCTCAGGAATATACTGTGACTCGATGATTACCTTAAAATCACTGTGACATCAGAGAAAAACTAGAAACATGAGGTCTTAAACAGTTCTCGCCACGGTTAAAGAAAGGTTTGTTTTAACGAGAATGCAACAAAACCAGGGTCAAGTTTCCATATTGTTTTTACAGTGATTGTACAGTATAGTAGGCATACACGTTGAAGGCAGTTTTCATTCATGTGTTTTTTTGATCATGTGTCTGACATATTCCCACTGTCACTATTCACGACTGTTGTTAATCCAGGCAGTAGCAGTTCTTCCACATTCTTCTGTCCTGTTGGGGTATTTTGGTGCCCCTGATGCTCTCAGGTGGCTCCATTAAGCAGGTCAACAAGACCTCACAGGAGCTGCTGGCATGCCTGGTGCCCACACAGCCAATTCTCCAGCACTCAGCAAGACAATATTACAAGGGGCCCCTCACAATGCAAGTGGCCCCTCACAATGCAGGGTTCCCATTAACAATAAGGGGGGACTAAGCAGCAATCAATGCAGGACTCCCGATGAGGTAGACTAGTGCTGTGCAGACGTCTGGGCTGGGGATTTAACCGGAGGCCTCGGGCTGTTATACCTGACTGCAGGCAACCTGAGACACAGAGTGGAAGGAGGGGGAGGGGTGGAGAGATGAATAATTTGGGAAAGAAATGTGCCCAAATAAACCGTTTAAAAGTATCAAAAGTATTGGTGATTTATCTTGCATTTCTGGGCACAGTTTGTTGTTTGGTGTTCTTCATGTTTCTGCAAAATTTCTGATCAAATGTACAAATGATCTTATTGCATCCAGATGTTTCCAGCAGCTACGATGGGTGATATTTTCATGTTTCATATTCAGTCACGTTCTTGAGGTGCTTTTCTAGCTGAGGGCTGAGTGGAGTGGCATGGTTTTTAAAGTCAAAGTGCAGGTGTTCACCCCCACATCAAGACAATGCTCCATCACATGAGCATACTTGTAAAGAGCCTGTAACACAGCTGAGGGGATGGGTGGATTACCGGGCACAGACTAGGGGCCCAAGAAGTCAGTGGGGCCCACCTAAGCCAGGGCCTCTGTTTGAAATGACCGTTATTAACATTTTTCCTTGAAAAGCCAGCATAGTACAGCTCCACAGTCCATACTTGTATGTACTGTCTAATAATCTGTATAAGATTGAAATGCAGGAATGAAATGCAGCATACACCACTTCCTTTAACTTCTTCTTAATGTTACAGTGAAAAAAGAAGAAGTGTTTCAAGAAGAAAAACAAGGTGTTTTTCTCTCAGCGTGTGCAGAGCATCAAATAGAAAACCCAGCGCAGACGGGAGGGGAGTGACTACAGAAATCTCTGAGCTACTCCTCTTTACTCACATACTCAAAAATCAAACACTGGAGAAAACAAATGTAGCTTTTAATGAAGACCAGCCAAAAAGTGAACGTGACCCTCACATCCTATTAGGTAGCACACTGCAGACAACAAGAACATTTAACACAAAATAGGTCAGGAAATGCAATGAACATTATAGTATCTGAGAGTGGACTTTCACTTTCACTTCAAAATATTTAGCTCTTTATTGACTTAACCCATAATTGCATGGTATGCAGTACAAAGAACATACATATATACATATAATAATGACAAAACAATGGCACCCAGAAATGTGAATTACTTAAGCAGAGGTGAAATAAATTTTGCATCTTGTTCAGCCTGTTTATCCAAAAGTTAATGTAGACATAAATTGACAGTTTTCCCTATTATTCATTATGCTTGCATTCTTACATTCACACAAAATGTGATACTAGTCTTTTTTAATTAATTTCCCTCTCCTAAATATAGCTTTTAAGGAGTAGTTGGGTGTCTGTGACTTTTATTTTGAAATTCAGTGATCAGCGCTAACCCAGAGAAGCACTTTCAAATTAGAATGACTCTGCATGTGGAAACAAAGAACTAAGCAACAAAAAGAAACAATCAGGCAAAACAACACAGCACTTCTCTGGCTTTAAATAATCCAATAAGATCTCATAAATCCAACGAAACAGTTCCAGCTCAAATTGAAAATAAAAGAAGGAAATCTGAACAAATGGGAGGGTAAAAGTGTGCTTGCATGCGTGTGTCTGTTTGCCAATTGTGTGTGTGTGTGCACGTGTGTGTGTGTTTTTGTGACACGCTGCATAAATATTTACCATCTCTAACCAAATGAGTGTGCTGATGTGGATTTAAAAGCTAACATTACGGAGGATGAAATAATGAGCTTGTGGTTTCAGGGAGCTGGAGGGAAACACGCTTGGACAAATAAGGATGGTGAGTAAATGGGGCCATTGTTGCGCTCGGTGATACTTCTCGCTCTGCACAAACAGAAAGGAGGTGTCCGAGGTGATTAGGAAAACAAATGTCAAGTTCTTTCACTCTGCTATCAGCTCTTTTCAGCACAATCCTGCACAGGTGCATGGTTTGTGTGTGTTTAAGTGAGTGTGTGTGTGGAAGCACGCCCAACTGGAGCAGAGTTTGATAGGGTTTGACTTGATGTAACCTTCCTCTATCAAAACCCACAATCCTCCTGCATCTAAAAATAAAGTTTTGCAGAATCACAGTAACACTGTAGTTTCTCAACAAGCTATTTTTTTTAGCCACTGGTCTCAAAGCATTCTCACTTTGAGAGTCATTTAGTAGGAGGAGACTGGGAGATTAAGGGGTTTTTGGAGCTAGGTTGAACACACTGTGTGTCTTTTTACAAAGCCAACAAACATCTGAAGGATCCTAAGTTTCCTCCACAAACAGGTTGAGTCAGGAGTTGCATAGCACTGAACATAAAAATCACATGCATTCTGAATGGTTAGTGTACTGTGAGAAAATCAGACCCATAACTGGCCCTACCTGCATGGCTCGATGTTTCTCATAAATGGTGAATAATTAAAGGAAATAGACGGATGCAGCACAGAAAGCACTTGCATGAAAAGACAGACAAAACGCAGTCAGTGCTCTTTTACTTTCGTCTGTCAACAGAAGTCCATGTTTAGTTTATGATGTGCTCATTAAAATACTTGCAGAGTCTCAGGTAACATTTTACAGGGAGGTCACACTCAAGGAGCTCCTCTGTAGATCATTTTATTACAGATTCATTGCTCTAAGATGTAAACACAGCAGGATAAAACACTCTCAAATGGTTTGCAGGAGTTTTCTCACTCTGGACATTTTCCTGTGTTGTGTGTATCTCCAGGAGGCAAAGTTATAATTCTGCTGCTGATTTTACATTACACTTCAAAAGTTGCAAAAATCTATCTCTATTTTTTTTTTTACGGATTTATGTTTACAGATGCACCAGCTGTGACATCTAAAATAATAAATTGACTGCAAAATACAATGACAATGTTTTTGTAACATGTAGATATAAGTAGAAAACAGTTTTTTTAATTATGGCATAAGATTCTCAGAGTAGACTAAGATTATATATTATGAAGAAAAGGTAACAGAACATTTTAAATAATTGGCATTTCATGTCAGACAAATTTGTGTATAAAAATATGCAGGTATACAGATATTCCTCAAAAGGCTTCTATGTCTGTTCTTCAAAGGAGTAATGCTGTGAATGTATCACTATTACTATAAAAACACATTGAGGGTGTGGTTGAAGATGAGACCTGAGCGGACAGGTAAACATAACGCACATGGAATGTAGTAATAGTTTTATAAGCCTGTTCAACACAAAACACACCTACACTAACTACGAAAACATGTCCAAGGTTGATTTATAGGCATTACCCAAACACAGTTCAGAGATAGAAACCGTAGAAACGTTATCCTGCAGCAACTAAATATATAACATATTGTTTAAACATTAGTCACTTTGGTAAATTAAAACTAAAGCGATCAAGTTCAACCCCTTGACACTGATGAATGAGCTTTACCTTATCACAAGAAATAAAGTTAAGTCTTGAAATGAAAAAACAAGTTCCTGTAAAGCTAATGTCAACGCCCAGTGCTTTGCAAATAGCTTTGACATCCTTTGAACTCTGTATTTACTTCCTAACGATATCAGGTATATTATCAGTTTCAAGAGAAGAAAAGCTTGCTGATTTCCTTGAAATGCAAAGGAGGAGAAGACAAAAGGGGGTCTATTTTTCCTCACCAATTCTTGCTCTTAATATACTTCTTTCTCATATATTACTCTTTAACCTTTGCACCATCAATCTTTCTTTATTTTCTCTCTTTCCCTCCATATTTAAGTGGGTCTTCTTTTGTCATTCAAGTTTGGACTGTGTGGATTTGTTACACCAAGTCATATCAAAACTTGTCCCAAGCACGCCACTTGGAAAATGTCTGCATTTCTATGAAGAAAGCAAATTTTCTTATTTCCAAGAATTTGGGATAACTTTGCTTGTCTGGGCAAGTGTTAACATGAATCAACAGGAGACACAACGACAGAAAAAAACCAAAACAGTTAAGTTGACTAATATTTGAAGAGACGCCAGCGTCTCGTGAAAAATCAAAGGGACAAACTGCAGATGGCATGTGTTTGAAACTATTTTGGACAAAATAAAAAAACACACTGAAGTCCAAATCATACTTGCTCACATTAAGCATATTTCCTGTAAGAATTGGTTACATCTTTTTGGTTTCACGTGTCTTTTTGAAACCATTCACTCTAAGCATTCATCTGCTTACTGTAAGATCTACCGTAGTAACATCGACCTAACATTTTACATTGGCTCAAGGGTGAATAAAGCAGTAACACTCTTATATATTTTTGTGTATGGGATGCCAATTGATCACAAGACACAAGAAAGTGAAGCTTTAAATGTTTTTCATTGACCATTTAGATCATTTTGGAGAAGGAAATTTGAATCTAAAGAGCGACTTTTGCAAACTAATTGAGCTACTTCTGTATTTTAAAAAAAAAAGAATGAAAAGAGGCAGAAATTGGAGATCTAAAAAAAAAAATACAGTCGCCTGTTGCATTAAACAATTTTTTGCCTTGTACATTATATGTCATTTCCTGCATTGTTTTGTCCTGAATGCTAAATGTCAAATATTGCTTGAAAAAGCCAAAGAGCCCTTATATTAGCTAATAAACAAACTTAGCAATTTTACTGATTCCATGTCTGAAAGGGGCTTATCTTTATGGCTGTTTCTTCATCCCTTTGCATTTCCATCTCTCTCACTCTCCCACAGTGGAGTTGTCATGTCAGGTCTGTCGTCACCTGTTGGGTCAGGCCCGGGGCGCTGCATTGTCACCAGGTGAGAGGAGAATCCTCCTCGTACTCATGTTTATCACTCCAGTGCTGAGGAGCTGCTGAGTGAGGTCAGTGTAAACCGGGATTAACCCTTCCAACTTTCTGGTTGACCAAAGGGTCAGGGGGAACTCTCCCGCCTCTCACTCAACTCCCTTGTTTTTACTTCTTTTGTCCGAGGGAGCATCTGAAATATTTCAATCATTTAAAGAGCTTTTCTTTGCTGAGAAGTTGCCCTGTGTTGTTGGGGACCAGAGCTCATTGGTTCACTCGTGCAGGAGAAGGTGAAACAGGAGATGTTGGGGGTCTGAGCGGCGACCCTGGAGGAATTCTTCAGGGATTTAATGCATTTGTTCGTAAATTGTTATTAAGTTGTTTTCCACAAATTCATCATTTTAAATTACGAAAATATAAAAACGTCCTTCCTTCAGTCAAGAGGTTAAGTTACTTATTATCATACTTAAAAGGATTTGGTTTCATTTTATGCCAAAAGGCAGGTATCGGTTTCAAATGATCAATCAAATGATAAATGCAGAGCTGCAAAATGAGAATTAAAACAACATTTTCTCTCTCTTTGTGCCGATGACTTCTATGACCATAGAATTACACTTATACATTTGTTACATCATGCATTTACATTACATTCATCTGTAAATACCTTTGACTGAAGCAAACTTTTTCCCATCAGGAGAAATTTGGACTTGAAAGTTGGTCTTTTGCTCAAGGAAACTTGTTTTGATTTAACTTGAGACAAGGAATGCTAAGGATGTTGATTTAAAGTGACGCAGTGGAGGCAACGTAAATGAACGGAACAACAATTATCGAACGTAGTTTAGCATTAACAGTCTACGTGGGTTCCATTGAAATGATTGAAGCACTTGTTCATTGTAATTCATACAAACTTGATTTTTTTGAAAAAAGTGACAGCTCTATATTTACAGAACATGTCAGCTGCTAAACAGTACTAATACCAATGGTATGCACAACATCGTATCATTTCTTTCCTGTTACACATTGAAATTTCCCAATTACTCACATTGCAATTAACAATAATGATGTGGGCGCCAATGGTCTACCATGAGACATCCTATGAAGTGCCCTGAACTTGGTCTGAGGACACTCCATCACTGTGACCTCCCAGGCAGTGTTTGCTCTCTGGCGCAGCACGGACATGTATTCACTGTGGATCCTGGGCTCATAAAACACGCTAATTAGAGGGCATCCTTCAACTGAGTGCAGCTATCAGTCAGTCATTTTATGTTTATGGCCATTTTTTTTCTGTTGCTGTAAAATTCTGTTCCTGAACTGGTGTATAGCTGTCTTAAGGAGCCCGGGGCAGAGATAAGACACCTATAATGTCTCGGTATCAGCACTGAGGTTAACGCTGTCGCCACAGGGCTGTAACCCTTGGTCGGGCACCAATACACGGCTCTAACAGTCGCCCACACATCTTTCCAAAGGTCAGAACTATTTTGAAAATACCCAACCCTGGCATTCCTCAAATGTAACACAAAGCAGATTCTATCATTAAGAACCGAAGCAGTCTTGAGTGACATGCAACATGCAGATTTAAAGAGAAGAAAAAGACGTTCTGTTGTCTTTGAGCTGGACCTGATCACGTTAGCATGCAAAAAATGCAGATAGGAACACCTTACAAAAGCTCAAGTCAAACAAATACTCTACTTCAGGCATGAGAAAAGACGGACAGTCCGGGTCCCATCCACCGAGCATGAGATGAGTCATAGCAGCCTGGGCAAACAATGTTGTCTGGCGTGACTCATAACCACTGACACATGGGTATCCAGAACACGTGGATGGGCACACAACAGGCAAGTCCAGGCAAAGGGCTGCATCCAGCCTGACTTTTACACCTGGATAAATCCTCTGATCTACCTCACACCAAACCATCCCCTACACCCCAACTGTGAGAGTGTATATGCACATGAATGCATACGAGTTTTTTCCATTGCGTTGTGCTTTTAGTTTTGCTCTACTGTGTGTCTGGATTGGTCCATCTAAGTCTTACCTGCAGCAAGATCCTGCTCCTCCATCCGCTCACATGGCCATATACTCTTGTGATTAATAGCCCAGTGCAAACACAACAAGCCTACTGTGACTCACTGAGTCAACATGCAAGTTGTCTCCTTGTCTTTGGCTCTAAACAGTTCCCATCGCATCGTCCAAGTCTCTCTTCACCGCCTTAGAAAGTAATATTGTTCACCTCACATTTATGCCAATAAAGCATATTGAATGGAAATTGAAATTGAGTGGAACAGTTATTTTTGCACTATGTGTGACAAAGGTATGTAAAACATGTGTATAACATGTTAACAAACTTGTATATGACTTGTATTTGCTTTGTTGTGCTGTCAGTTTCAATTCCACATTCTTAAAGCACACACACACACACACACACACCCATCACCCTGGCAGTTATGCAAGCTTTGCATATCTTCCTTTCCAAACAGGATTTAAAGATTAATATTTCACAGTGAACAAAGCAGCCAACATGGTATCCAAGTTTTTACAATACACCATGTGGTATATTTATTCACTGTTTGCCAGCAAGTACAGTATATACAGCTGTGACATGCGCATCCTACCAGTTGAGATATTTGTAAGGCAGTTGTAAGGCTGGGTTGGTGGTTGGTTGTTTGGTTGCTCCCACAGAGTGAAACAGGGAAAACTTTCTTCAATCTCATTCTGTGCCAAACGATGAATGACTCCGGTACATTCAGTACTCCTGGTTGGAGCTCTATGATCTATTATGTGTTCCCATGCAGCTGGTAATTCACTTGGTGGAATGTGGCAATTCCTGCTGATGCCCTCACGGAAATAAAACGAAAACACCTGACAAACTGTCCAAGTCTTTTAGGACTTAAAAAACTCCAGTGAGAACAAATATCTGCTAGTGATTTTATTTGCCTTCAGTATAAATGTCTCAACTTGGTTCGAGAATGTTCCTGAATCAAATGACTTAAAACAAGAAGAGTAATGTGACACATTTCATGACTCATCACTCTTCTACTCTACTGCCTTATGTGCATTTATAAATAAAGAGAAAATATTACTTTATATTCCTCACTATGAAACATAAAAAGTCCCTCTGAGGTAAAAGATCTCATCAAATAAAGCTTTCAATATAATTCTCTCCTTGCTCTGCCAGAGTGCCTGAAGCGTTTTTTCTCTGATCAGGTTTTTTATATCCAATAGCAGCTTGAGTTTCCCTGGACTCTCTCACATTGACCACAACTGTGTTTTCTGTTTCAACCGTTTAATGTTAACATGCACTGGCCAATGTGTAAACCATAATTAAGCCACAACCTGCAAAAGTCCTCCCAGTTTTTCAGATTTTTGACAACTAATAAACCAGTTGTATGTAATCCATTTAACAAATCTTGTTTCATTGCCACTTGGTCGGTTGGTCATCTGCTTTCGATGTCCACATGGCAGCGGCAAGTGATGAGAGAGAAGTAAAGAACTCCAACCTCGGAGCAACCACAACTGAAAGTTGAATTAGACCGCAGAAGATCACAGGCAGGGTTTTTGAGCAACACATGGACACATATTATATTCTAAATGCTCATATCAGTGCAAACATTCAATAATAGATCATGAGTTTTCCCCTTTTCTCCTCTTAGGTAGCTTTAATGGGAATAGTTCAACATTTTTGGGAAACACACTTATTTGCCTTTTCGCTGAGAGTGAGATTGGAAGATGGATCCTACTCTCATATCTGTGCTTTAAGTACAGAGATAAAGCCTGGAGTCGATTAGCTCAGCTTAGCATAAAGACTGGAAGCAGGGAGAACAGCTCGCCTGGCTCGGTCCAAAGACTGAAGCTCACTAATTAACATAGAACAGTAAAAGTGACAAATTATGGGGAGTTATGTGCTGTAACTGTTTCTGTTAAGGACAACAGCCTGGCACAGTCTGCATGCAGGTTACAGTGACGGCGTACAGATGCGGCAAGTTCAAAAGTACTCGAGCCTCGACACACTCACAACACAGCTGCTCCGTGTCAAAGCCATTCTGGAAATAAACTATCTGGTGTGGAGAGCCAAGAAGCTGTTGTAATTCAGTTATGAAATTTATGGGACTGATAAAGGGAAATCCTAATGAAGAACACATTGTATACTACAAATGAACCTAAAGAAAATACATCTGCAATGGGGACTCGTAATCCAAAGGAATCTGACAGGTTGACTGAAAATGTTTCAGCATCAGTTTCATTTTTTCGTCCTTTATAACCCTTGTCTAGGGTACATTTGTCATCTGCTGTTGTACTTTCCAAAGAAAATACATCCTGCTGTGACTTGAAAGAAAGTGCAGCCACAAACCCTCTGGGTCGGAGGATGAAGACGAGGTCCCCGGGGTCCTGATGTGGCTGCTACACTGGACACCACAGCTCAGAGGTCTCTAGCAGAGAATGGGATACGTTTTTTCTTTTCTTTTTATTCCCTTTTTTTCTCCAGGGTCGCATAAACACCAGCGCCAGACCTGAGTGGGATCAAAGTGCTCATTAAAGAAGCCCACAACCCTGAGAAATGGCAGACCAAATAGCAGCCCATGGTGGCGGGCAAAAACTAAATTTGGAACAAGGGCACGCATTCATTTCCCAGGAATGGGGTGTCTTAGGCAATTGCCATTGAGCAACGACAGTGTTTTTAAACAGTAGTTTTTTTAAAGCTACAGTAGCAAACAGAAAACAGAGGAAGAGTTGTTCTAGATAGATAGATAAATAACATAGAAAACATTCATCTCTGACGCATGACTTGGATGATGCATTAAAAGTGAAATTAGTGGATGATGATTCTGAACTTTTATTCACCCCGAAAAGAAATATCTCACATGCTTCGGAAATACTGTACATATGCATACAAATCATTTTCCATGTAAAAAGGAAATTAAAAGATAATCAGAATACATCAGAATGTGTCAAAAAAAAAAAAAAAAGAGAATACCCTGCCAGCTATTCATTACACAGGTGAGTGCAGCTCATGCATGATTATAACATATAAACAGGTGACCAAACCTCTATTTAAAATAGCATACACTTATATGGAAAGAAAACGTGCATTACATCTAATTTTCATACCACAGAGGTGTCATAGTTTCTGCTCATTTAACGGTTTCCGCCAGCTGGGCTGAAATAGTGGAAATGCAGCGTTTGTGTATGTAACAGGAACACACTGAGGCATCTGTTGTATGAGAGTGAACACAGGAGTGCGATTCACAGTTGGTCACTGATTGAAGTCAGTGTTTTTTCTTTTTTTTCTTTTAGATGTTATGATTAGAATTCAACTGCCTTCTCTATCGGCAGGCAAGATAGAGAAAAACACCTCTGATGTGGCTTCTGAGTGAAAGCAAAAACACAAAAGCACAATTACACATCACCACTTACAGACTTCTTAAAGGCTCAATCAGAGAAATGTTAACATTTATGCAAGGGACAATAGGTTTTCCAGTTCCGAATGTAAATCAAAACGGCCTTGAGTAAACAGAGGGAACGAGTCAATCTGGAATCATCTGTTGATTCAGATTTCTATTTGAGTCTTTGTGATTATGGCTTTCCCACCATTGCTCTGTAATTATAGGCCTGCTCTCCTCAGCAGTAAGGTTCACATTACAAGTGTGGTTATCAACATGTGTGTGAGAGCGAGTGAGAATGTGTGAGAGTGAGTGTATGTGACGGGTGGAGGAGGACTTGCAGCAAAGGCTGAGCGTGCCTGTGGTTGACCTGTTACCCTTAACGTCCACTGTGGAGGGTTAATTATCAGAAATAAAGCCACTGGTGACATTCAATATAAACAGTGTGATACATAAGTGTACTGATGACAGGCGTGCATGTTTGTCAGGCTTGGAAAATAACTAAATACGTTTACACAAGGTCTACTTAAGTCCACTTTTGATGATAAATGAATTTTTTTTTGATAATACTTACATACTGATTTTGAAGGCGGAACGTTTACTTGAAATAGAGTATCTTGCAGCTATTTCTCTAAAATTTCAGTCTTGGTGGATTTGGCAATATTGTGGTCACTGGTGGCAACAGCTGTTGCCTGTTTTAATAATGTATGTGTCCAAAAGCACTCCTTTGTTTACTCACTACTCCCTATGTAATAGACACTCAACAGTTTGCTCTTTAATGAGATTTTGGACACTTAATAATTGTCAGTGTTCTGCAGGTGACAGGTGGTGTGTCAACTCGCTGTAATTTTCGCATCTATAAAATGTGAGTTTTAGAGAGTTTTGCTCAAAATGACACGACCACCATCGACCATTTGGGGCAGCAAGCAGGCCTCGTACAAATGCTCTGTAAGAAAGACGAGATTCAAATGCATTGGCACTAATACTGAACTAATGATCAAATATTGTCAGATATTATCCAGATAACTTTAAATGTGCACACGCTGCAGCATCTTGCATGCATCATCTTATGCATCACATCCACTAGATACATGCATCACTTCCTGTGAATCCCTTGTCTGACTGTGACTCTACTAGTAAAAATGAAAACTACTGTGGAGAGACGCAGTAATAGAATACAAATACATAGAATTAATACTACTGAAAGAAGCCAGCCATAAAAATACATCAAAAATGGTGACAGGTGTGCTTCCTCCAAGTCACTCCTATATTCATATCGTATGCATCTTTGCTTTTTTTATTTTTATTTTTTTAAAGAAGATATTATATGTGTTTATCAAATTCAAATCCAGGATTTCTACTTGTAAAGGAGTATTTTTACATGCTAGAATTTAAATGTTGCTTTCATTAAGGATCAAGATAATTAGCCCACTGATGTTTGCTTTTTACGAACGCAGCCAAAAAAACTAAGGATTAGGCAAAATGCTGTTTCCTCTGTCAAACGGGAAGACTTTTGAGGAGAAACACAGACGTACAGCTTTTAGGTAGAACCACATTTTAGCTGTGGAATTTTGATTCTCCAGAGAAGTCATCAGTCAAACGGAGGACAGGACTGAGTTGTAGTTTCTTTAAGCTCGAGAGACAGCGCCAACAGTCCCACTTTTTAAATGTAGATAGAGATATTCCCAGATGAGGCTTAGACAGGCCTAACCCCGAATGATGAATTAGGCTATTCACCTCTCCCAAATCCACACAGACCTCTGTGTGTTTTGTCACATGAAAACACAAGGTTGCCTCTTGTACCCCAGGCCCAAGTATGTAAAAACAGAGGAAATAGCTGAAAGAAAAGGTGTCATTTTTCTACATCTGAAAGAGTGCACACGTGTGTGTGTGTGTGTGTGTGCGACTCAGAGAGTGCGAGTGAGAAAAAGTGAGAGGGCCTGCATGCGTGAGAAGCACATGGAGGGGAAAGTGAGAGTGCGAAGGGAGAAAAGAGAAACCAGCCTCTAATTCGCTGATCTCAGCTGATTACATTTTCCCGTCCAGACGGTAGACATTCCTACAACCTGTGGCCGCAACCATCGGGCCCCTCGGTTTTTCGCTGCAGCAGAGTCCCATTAGAGGTAAACAACCCTGAGTCTATGCCACAGAAACAGGTGGGCGTGAGGGGCTGAGACTGGTCACTGAACCCTGTCAGAGGTCAACAGACAGAAAATCTTCACCAAAACTTTAGAGAGACACCATGAGGATCCTGACTTCCAGGATTTTTAACATTTTCTCACGGACATCAAAAAGGAGGAAAAAAGATTCCTTGTGGTTTTTGTTTGTTTAGATGGATGTGAAAAACACAACATCTGCGCCTCAAAGAGTTAAACATCGGATTTATTTGCTGCTCTAAATACAGCCTCGGAATGCAATCTGCCTGAGTTTATCTATGTGAAGCTGTCATTCCCACAGGGAGTAAACCACTTCTCGTCTCTAGGTTGGCACCGGAAAGAGCAGGATCTGGGAAGACATGACATGGCAGAAATAAGTCAGATTCATAGCACATCCATGTTGTGTTTGCATGCTTCGAAGTAAGTCTTGCAATCATAATCCTACATATGGAAAAGTGCATGAGTTGTGAGGCCCTCCACCTTTCTCTAATCTATTCAGTTTTGTAAAATATTGGATACTTTTACCTCTTTGAACCTGAAACAGTTATTTAAATGAAACTATCTGTGAAGTTTATTGGTAAAATATTTCTTTGGTGGAACTGCTGAAGGCTCCATCAGAACTGCTTGTTGGAAAATTGAACAGCTCCAGAAACCTCCTCCCCCCACACCTATCCGAAGTCAGAATTGGAGGGTCTGTGTCCAACCACTTCTGTGACTTTTGAAAACCGACAATTAAACGTTCCCTCTTCACCTTCAGCAAAAGTTGGAACTTCTCTCTGGCCCGCTGTTTTAATCCTTGACATAACTGTTTCTGTCACATTTCATGTGAACAACTACTACAAGTAGAATGAAGTGGAAGTACTAAAATTGTACTAAATGTACTTAGTTACTCCCCACGACTGCTGTACACCCACAAACACATACGCATAGTCAAAACACACACCTCAGCCCAACGACAACATCAGTTTTTCCGCCATGAAGGCCACAAAGGTCAGGAAAACACTGGCAGCATTTCAAGAGCCCCCCCCCTTCTCTGTTCCTCAGCAGGCCACACGTTTACTATCGACAGGAAACATCTTTCACGGTAAAGGAAGTGTTACTCTCTAATTGGCCTGATGTGATTCAATGACCAGACTGCTCTCAGCCAATGGGAGGGGGCTTATTTTAAGAGGAGGTATAAAAGGGAACCGCGGCCCTTCCAGAAAGCTTAGACGGCACAAAGTTCTCACACGGACTACATGGTGTGCTCTCGGCTCAACTTCTGCAAAGTTGTTAAGACTGTACATAGACGCATTACTAAGCACATCTGGTTTCATTGTTGTTTCATGGATCCCATAACACATCACCCAACCGCAGTATAAGCAAAAGAAGATGGGGGAAACCCAGAGTGCAAAAAAACTGACCTCATTATGATTCTCCAGTCTTGGCAAATGTGTTTCTCCTCGCACATTTTATGAACAGACAAAAACTATCCATGTATCCAGTAGCCTGTAATATATCAAATCACAAATCATACAGGAGCTAACAGGCATATGAAGGTGAGGGTAAGGTCCTGTTCAGAGGGATTTACTATAATTCTTTTACTTTTAGGGCTCTACCTCAGTGGCATCAGCTGCCACTGATGCCACAATCTCATTTTTAGTCGGCGCATTCCTAAAGGTGATTGTTCCTGCCAGCTTTGACATTTTTTTTTTCTTGCTTCAATGGACTGTGAGAGGCATGAGAGCACAGCCAAAAATATCATTACACAGAGGGTGACATTAGGGGAGCGCGGCCTAGCGACAGGGAGCTATGACGGAGTTCCCTGATTAGTGAGTTACCACGCAGAGACAAAGGGCCTCTGGAATCACAGGAAACAGAACAATCAAAGACCGACGCACATTCCAAGAAAAGCAGCGCGCCACAGAAACACAACATGATCCAGGACGTTGCTGCGTCTGAACATCTGATGAAAGCTTTAGCTGAGCAAGTGAATTATTATTAAAGAATGACGCCAAGGACGGAGCATATAGCTGAAATCTTAAATTACTGAAACGCATACATCAGATGCTATATTTGATCGCTGTTCGTCACACACAAAAAATGCATGAATCCGAGTCATATTTGGATAAGAACATACTCTAATTATAACTTCCACACTGTTTGAGTCGGTTTTACAAGTCTCACTGACAGGTATTTTCATACACTTGCAGATGCAAAACCCCCAAACCCTCAAAGCTGTGGGGTCCTCTGCTCCCCAGTATACACCACCAGGCCCACACAGCTTCCCCATGATCCATTAGATCCCGGCCTGGACTCAGGAAATAACTGACTCTTTCCCTTTACTCCAAAATGGCAGATCTGTTTCCGCAGCAATGGTTTGCTGGATTAGAACAATTCCTCACCAGCCCATAATTTGTGGGATTCTCATAACATGCCACACCCTGCCATACATTTCCATTATAACCCCATTTTGTCCTCTGATGAGGATATTTCAGGATGAAGGAGGACATCTTATCCAGTTTTTGGTGAAGGGCCTCCGGTTTTTGGGGGCTGCTTTGGGTTACAGGCTACAAGGATGAGCTTCTAGCCGCTAAATGTCTCAGATTTCTCCTCAATTGTCCAGTAGCAGGTAACAACAGGGTTGGGTGAAAAACCCTCAATGTGGGCGCACAAATTCTAGGTCAAGTAGAGATGAAGGGGATCTATTTTCAGCAAAATGCGCAGTTTATCTCTGTGTGTAAAACCAGTGGGGAACCTCTTCCCCCTCAAGTCCCACTTCTCTGACTTGTGGTGTATGTGGCTACCTATGTGATGCGGCTGCTAGATTATCTGTTTTCTCCTGCTCCTATGTTAGGTCTTTGCTGTGCCTGATATAAACAACTACCAAACTGATCAGCAACAACTAGTTATTAGTTAGAGTGAGACCTTGATGTTTCAATAATAAGAGTATAAGTATCAAATGCAGAGAACAGAACAAGCTGTGAGACTTTTCTCTGCGTGTATTTCCAGGCCAACAGTGTATCAGTCAGGCTTGTGCAACGCAATGGGGCGAGGGCAAAAAATGCCAGATGAGTATAAATCTTAGCACGGTTGACCTCAGAGTCTGTGAAAACAAATTAGGGCCCGGCAGTCCCCTTGGCTCACTCAGAGACACACACTTTATATACACAACTGGTGTACATGTGTTCCTGTTAATCGCTGATTTCAAAGACAACATTCAACATGGGCCTCTGCGCAGGCAAGAGTGCGATATCTCCGTCGTGAGCCTGCGTGAGGTCCACATTGCTGAGCTGTTCGAGGACGGAGCACAAAAGATAGATGCAGAGATCAAGAGACAATGTGAACGCAGCTTTCACGTGTTACTGTTCAGCATGAAGGTTGCAGTAGGTTGACAGAAAGGGTGATTGATGAATCACTTTCCTTATAGAGTTAAAGACAAAGAATCTTCAACACAAAGGGACGCTCATTGTGATCCGTTACACCATCCCTCCTGAACCCAGCCACCACACTCACACATGAAGCCCCACCGGCAGGCAGATTTGCATACCTGAACATGCACACACACATACAAAAACAAACACAGATATAAATGTTATTGGTCTGTACCGATACCAGTTGCCAGAAACTCTAGAAAGATAGTACTTGCAGCTCAAAAAAGGTGCTCCATATTGAGTAGAGAGGAACTGTGATTGTTCATTGCAAACATGCAAGCCACCTCAGTTTGCGTTAACCCACAACACACAAATGCTTGCGCTCACACACACGAAACACACTTCAGGAAATTATGGCCAAACTGTGAGAAGATTCACTGTTCAAAAAACAGGAAGTGGTTACCAGCTGCATTAAACCAGAGTACACCTCTGTAATACTAACACTCAAAATACACTGACAACCTGCAATATCTGACTACTTTAAAACTATAAAAGCAGAACCGAGAAAAAGTGTTCCACCGCCTCCTCAAATAAAAATTCTATTTGATTTATTTGCTTAAGAGTTCAAGTTCAAACAAGCACATTATTTTTTTCTGCCGGAATGCAGTTCCTCAAAGAAGCAGCCATTTGTCATTAGAAAGTTGTACTCACTCACATGCATGCAGGTTCCGTTGTCAAAGAACATCTCTATCCCTTAAACACAAGAATGTCTGAATTGCATAATATGCCAGGCAGGTAGATTAGCAAAGGCTTATTCTCCTGCGCCATGTCTGTGCCTTAGGTTAAACAGAGCAGCTGCATTTGAGAATGTCACCCAGAGCTGCGGGGCTCTCTTTCCAAATGAGCACACATGCATTTATGGATCAAGTGTGTTTATCCCCTCAGCCTCCCGCAGGTTGAAGTACATGACCTGTCCTGCTGCAGAGAAGTGCCCAGGCACGCTAATGATTGTGAGGGCTTAGATGGGAACAAAAACAAGAAGGGAATTAACCGAGCCAAGTGTCATTATCTGAGCGGTTAGTGTCAGCGGCTCAAAGGACAACACAGGCAGGTCTTGTGACGAGCCGGTCTGAGAACAGGTTGTGACGGTTGAGCTGAGCTGCAAACAAGATGGGCCTGATAAGTGCTTAAGGGAGAGCTCAGGTGAGTTCTAAGTGGTCAGTCAAGGTTGAGAGGGTGGGGACCTCTAGCTCTCCAGAGGTCGTGGACTCAGGGTTGCCTCAGAGACGCAGCCACTTGGACCTTTGACCCCTCGAAGAAGCCTGTGAGATGTGGTCACAGGCTCAGATTTTGAGGAGGGAGCGTTGCACTGTGACGGCTTTCCCTGCTCCGTCAGAGCACATGTTGTTGCTAAGCACTGTGGGTGTGTCACTCGTCACAGCACAAGATGATCACATATTTTGTGAACAGTTGGTTGATGAATAAGAGACTCAGTCATAACACTGTGGTGCAGTTGCGTCAACAGTCCTTCGTTGTAGTAACCTCGGCCATTCACTAATAAACCTGACCTTACGTTGACATATTAAAAAAAATATGCATTGAAGCCTGAATTGGACATGCAGGATAATTATATTGTTCTGTAATAATCATCATTCTGATGTCAGGTGGTGTCATCTTGCTAGATTTCAACTATGCTGTTAGTTAAGTCTCGCTCCTCGGCGTTTCATTTATGACAAGAACCAGCCCCCGTCTATTTTTCACTCCACAAAAAGCCCATAAATTACAGCCTGATCAGTGGTTGGCCCCATTCAGGAAGTGAGTGAAGAGGCACAGATGATACAAGAGATACAGGTTATTAAAGAGCCGCGGGGAGAAGGGGGAGTTTGAAGTCAACCAGTCGGGTGAGGCCCCTCGGTCATTACAGCAGGTTAATTATACCTTAGTTGAAGTGTTAAATAGACCAGTAACCTGCGCCTCAGTGCCCTTTATTGAAGCCAGGTGTAGTAAATAAATCAATTAGGTATGCAGCTTCACAAGTAATTTGACTCACTTCGCTCATTGGGGGAGTTTTCAGAGCTATCTTTGGCTTCATGTTGGGCACTGTGTGAGCATTTTCAGTTCTGCTACACTAGTAAAACACCACCATATTTAGAAAAGAGGAAAATCCTCCAACTGTAAAATACGTTGTACAGATTTTAAATCAGTTTACATCAGTGGATTGTACATAGCCACAAAAGAAACTGCTGAAAGTTGGAGAGGAAACCGACATGCGGCTCAGCAAACCACTCTCTCCGTTGAGGTAGCACACTTCACACATGATGAACTGAATATTTTGCATTGGTGTGGATTTTCTCTCGGTGCATCGTGGACCCACCTGGTTAGCTGACAAAACCACACTACAAACACCAATTCCTGTCAGCAGGCTAAGAGTGAAAGAGGGACACATCAAAATCTGAATGCTGCGCGTGCCAAATGGTCGGTACACACCGGATCTCGTTTGTTTGTCAACCACAGGTTGTTATCTTCTCTGCCTTTTTGCAACCAAACCCAAAAATCTAAATTACTCAGTTGTAGATACACCCTCAGCACCTGAACACTCCCTTTAACTGTTCTAACTGTCCAAAGTAGAAAAGGCATTGATTTAGCACCTGTTACACCCAGAAGTCACTTTATCATATGTATTCTTCTCTATATGAAACTCACATCGTGGCCATCGTTAAATAAGAATCTTTCTGTCAAACAAACCATCATACAGTTTCCATATTACACAGTGTGAGCGAGCAGTAAGTGTTCCCAAGTGTACTACACTAGATACCGTCCGTCAGCATCTTTCTCACCCCTCACCCACTTGAAAAACCTGGTTGTTTTATGACAGTTTGACTCGGGGTTAATGTCCCCATGCTCCTTTGAGATAAAATCTGTAACGTGCAGAAGACCCCAGTGACAGCCTGATGAGTTATTGACTGAGTGAATGTTGTAATTCTTTTTACCAAGATCTGCCAGGTTAGATATTTGGATACTTTAATACTTTTTTTTCTTCCCTTTCGAAGCCACATTGCTGTAGCCGTAAAGCGTTGAAGCGCCCATAATCAATATTTCAATAATAACAGTGTATCAGATGATAATCTGAAAATAATGTTGGAACGTGGAAGGGGTCAAAACAAAAACACAGCTCCAAATGAATGCTAATGTCACTGCGTCACTGCTGGAATCACAACTTCTTTCAATTTCAAATAAATTTAGAAAATAAAACTGATTGCTGGTTTAAATATGAAAAGAAAGCACTGCCCTTTTTCTAATGAAGGTAAAAATCTTTAGAAAATATTAAAGAGCAACACAAGTTTTTGAAATATCCTATGACCCATCAGAGGCCCTGACCCTGAGTTTGAGAAACTCCCCTCATAGACATTTAGTCATGAAATGCTGTTGCAGCTTTGTCACATCCAACCACAGGCTGTACTTACGAACACAGACACATCCTGACCTCTTGACCCCTGTACTTGACCTGTCACTGCCTCCCTCTTGATTTTGTACGCGATGACTTTTACTCACTACGTAGTTCCATACATTTCACCATCACATTGAAACTCATTTTCCACATAACTCACCAATAAGCTCTTAACAGTTCAGATTGAAATGGCGTCAAGCCTTGACCTTTCAAGGGACCCGTGTTTTCACTATCATTCATTTAGAAAAACAGGCCATTCACGAGTACAGGATCAATATCCACTCTCTGAAAGAACGTGGTCCTGTGAAAACAGACGAGTGCACTCAAGGAATCGTAACCAGGTGTAGGGGAGGAAATACCTGGAGCATTCCTTGCTGGAGGAATGTTTTTATTAGCCTTTTTACAAATGTCGCCATTTCGAGGTGTGTACACTATAAAGTGCACTGCAGGCTGGATCACTCCATCAAGCGGAGCGTGGCTTCAATGGGGAACCTGTGTCGAGGCCGGGTTATGCTATTTGAACAGCTGGCACAGTTTAGTTCGGCATGTTCAAATGTGCACAGGTCTGAGGCTGTCGTAGCACACCGAGGAAAAAAACACAGGCCTCCCCGAGCTTTCAGCGGGATAGACTCTACTATATAGAGTGTCATCATATTGAAAATGTTGATCGCACAGTTGAGCTAAGCTGCTGACAAATCAGTGCAAACAGAACAGAAAAGGCAAAATGCTGTCAATGAAAGCCTTTCCACATTGTGCACAGTCAATACTTGAGTTTTAAAGAAGTAGTTTTACATTTTGGGAAATAGACTTATTTGCTTTCTTACTGTTGACCTGTTCTTTAAGGCAAAGAAGAGGCATAAACATATACTTTTAATAGTAAAATAACTAACAGGCTTATTTCATAAGTTGCACTGAACCTGACCAGCACTTCAAATTGTCATGTGTCCAAAGGCCAGTCTGAAAATGCTCCAGTCTTTTCAGAGTGGCCCACTTCAAGCCCCTGAGAGCCTGCCCATTCTCATTTATCAAATAAAAAGCACCTTTCTTAGCACTTTGCAGAGAAAAAAACAACATTTTCACAGCCAGTGAAACCATGTGTGTGTGGTATGACGAGTGGCACCGGTATGATTCCTGGTGTTAACAGCTAATAAATCGGGGCCCATCCCCCCGGTGCTCTACTGGCTCAATTATATCCACATGTAGCTATTATTCCTGCCATGTTAGCTGGTGTGAGCTGCATATTTTTAAAAGGTGGGTTTCCATAACACTTGCTGAAAGCTCCGTTGGTTGTCAAGACACATGTTTGGGTTCTGTGGAAGCCAGACGCTTGCTGTTTTAATGCAGAGGTGCTGTGGGACGCAGCGGGGGCCAGTATGGGCCCTTTGTTTCTCACCTCAGTAATGTGTATAGAGACAATAAACAGGTTTGTTACCCGGATAGACTTGCAAACAAAATTTAGATCAATCTTTTTTGTCTACAAGCTCTTCTCCATTCAGTATACCTGACATACACTCAACCTATGGAGTTTAATGCAACTAAAACAGAGCTTCGTGAAGGTGTTTGTAATGTGCAGTCTCCCACATTGAGGTAAATGGGAAGGACAAAATATTAAAAACACCTCTCTGTAGTAGATTTAGCCTTTTTCAACAGCCCTAAATCAATTATGATGATGATATAAGTACATATAATAAATTCTAACAATGTTTTGTAGTTAAATTGTTCTATTAAAGGCTGTTTTCTCCATAAAAACCCTCTACAGACAATTTTTACAAACTAAAAATCCATGAAATGTTGTTGTTGTGTTTGTCTTAGCGGTAGAAATTGGAAGGATTTGAGTTGGTCTCTCTGTATTCTCAAGAATCAACTAGTTTATATTTACATCTTAACAATGTAAACAACCAGGCAGTGTCATGCAACACATTATTCAAATGAGTGCAGTGCAATTAACTACTGCCTTTACTGCAGGTTACAGGTAGCTCTGTTTGGTGACAGTTATCTTTAACAGTGAAACTCAACTGTTCTTTAGTTATGCTAATTCCCTACAGAAACCTTGTTGAATGCTCCCCAGCAGGTACGAGTGTGTGTTCAGGACTAACTGCCCGGTCGCTGAGCTGTTTTTTTTTTTTAACAAATGTTTGAGGTTTTCTGAAATTGGAGCAGGACTAGAGCCAGCTCTTTGAATGTCATGTCGTTGGCGCGTGCCAAACTTTTCTGCTAAACATTTCTCTCCCGCCCTCGTCCTCCTTCCCCCCCTTCTTTTTCCAACAGGGGGGTTGGAGAGCCTCAATGCTATCATTCTTTGATTCTGTTTGAATCTGGCCGCGTGTGAGCAGGAAAAGGAGCCAAACGTGCTTCCTGAGTGGTCCGGGGGGGAAACTCTGTAATAAGCAAGGGGTGGGCGGTTAAAAATAACTGGGCTATATAAGCCCAGAGCAGGATCCCACTCACTCTCAGACTCTCACTGACTCTCGCTCAGTCAGGACGTCCCATGCAGGCCCGGCGCTACCTCTCACACTTGTACACTGATTTTCCATGGAAGTTAGTTAGAGTATGCCACATGAGGCAGAGCTGATGTGTCCAAAATGCTCACCGCAGTGACGGAACACTTACAGACCTGACCCAGACATAATGTACGCCTGTCTTCATGTCACAACCCAATAACAACTCACGGGTGACAACACAAGCTTTCATCATGGAGAATATGAGACATACAGAACATCTACATGAAACACACTGTTTGTGCTGTTCTTTGGAAGCAAATACTGAAGAAAATCTCTGAAGATTCGTTGTTGTTTTGTAAACGTCACAGGTGTGCAGGTTGTATTCTGTCCAAAACCTTATATTTTAGGAGACTGTAAGGTGCTTTTCCACAACCACTCAAGGACTGGACTCAAGTGGTGCTTGTACTGTATATTTCTTCTATAAATGCTACAGTAAAAAGAACAAGGTGGAAGCACATTGATTTCCATGTAGGAAACACACTTTTGAATTGTCAGAATTGTATTGTCTCATTTATTTTATTTTTTTTTCTTTACGTCTAAGAAAGCCATTTTGTATTTTGGTTGCGCCCTCTTGTTTCTGTGTTTGGGTGGATGTGGGATTGGGAAGTTCTCTTTGTGAATAGCTGTATCTCTTTGCTGATTTACAGAACCCATGCTGTATTTCAAAAATAAAAATTGCAAGTCTAACTCAAAATGATCTCGGATCAAAACAGAAGAGGAATGCTTAAAATCCACACTGTTAGTTATTCATGAGAAAGTTTTTGTTCGAACAATTGTACCAAGAAAACAAAATATTTTAAAGGATAAGTGTCACTGTCACTGCTGCAAGAACATGTCAACAACTTCATGATTCGTTAACAACTTGACAACTTGTTGATAACTCGATCACTTAACTGCACCGATAAGTCAGCACAAACTGTACAATTGTGAAATGATACGCAGGTTGCCCAATCCTAAAACTCTTGTGTAAATCTCAATTCAGGGGAAGAGATTTTCAGAGGTTTCTGTGGAAATGTTGCTCTTCCACATTCAACACTTGTTTCATACAATGATTTCACTGGTTCCTCTTCTGCAGGGAAAGTCAGACAGGCGGCCCCCATGGGGCTGCAGGTACGGAGACAGTGCTTGGACGGAAGGACACAGGGTCAAAAATCTGAGGAGGACACTGAATCCCTGCACGTTCCAAAGTGTTTGCCCTATTTCTGACCTATGACCGCTCTGTGGAGGGGACCAGCAAAAGGAGAATTTTCCTTACAGGGATCAATTGACTACCACTTCTTTATGAACTTCTTACAAATCTCTGTAAACCTTCACTGAGAAATGTTTTCATGTGGGCTGCTCGAGTCAAAAAGCCACCCCACCCATCACACGTGAGGTCCTGTCCACTCGCCCAATTTTCCAAAATGAAATTCTCTCATCGGGTACGTACAATTCTCCCCAGGAAGTGACAGATCAGAATGAAATACAAACCTGTCTCTTAAACGTCACGCAAATTAGTGAGAGTCTCCAGGGAAACACCCGACTTGCCAACTACAGCTTTCTTTTCGCCTTTCTCATCCCTTCGCCGCACGTCACAGAGCAGAGCACGCTGTGTGCTGTTTCACATGATTTCAGACTTCATTTTTCAGTTCTTTCTGGCTGATATTTGAATCCACCAGGTGCAGAGGTGTCTAGTAAAATCTTTCCACAGTTCTGTTGCATATCTCCTGTTAACCAGGTCTGGTTGCATCATGACATTTAGTGCGTGCAAACAATAGACAAACCAGCAAGGCTGAAAATATGACAAGCCTCTATTGTGGTGTGAGTGTGAGTCAGGACCATTAATGTTTGGTCTGTAATATCTTATGTAAGTTATTTAACGGCAGAAATACTCTGATATGGTGGATTTATTGAAGTAAGTTCAAAGTCCTGATCTAAAATATACACCCAATACAAACCTTGAACAACACATGGCCTAAACATGAGAGCTGCAGCTGTGGCTCAGTTGGTACAAAATTATTCTTCATCCCCGACTCCTCCTGTTTACATGTCAAAGTGTCTTTAAAGGAATAATTCAACGTTTTGGAACACAGGGTTAAGCGCTTTCTTGCCAACAGCTTTTGTAGTCACTGTGCCTGTCCAGCACATACCCCATCATTTTTACACTTTGTATTTTGTACGGATTAAAAAAACAAGATACAACGTGTTGATAAATGAGTTTTATAGGTGCTGGGAGTCATATTCTGTTACCTTTGGACAGAGCCAGTCTAGCTGTCCCCCCCTCTCTCCAGCCTTTATGCTAAACTAAGCAAATCGTCTCCTGGCTGTAGCTTCACAGTGAGCTCACAGATATGAGAGTGGTATCGATCTTGTCATCCAACTCTACACAAAAGCAAATACGAGTATTTCCCCCAAATATTCCTTTAAGCGAGGCTCTGAACCCAAAACAACAGTGTAATAAATCTCAAATCAGTGAGATCACGAAAAGTTTCTTGTAAAATAACGAAGTGATATTCTGCTGAGATAGCCGGGGTTTACATATTGAAGCTCAATCTGATGTCCACAGCCATATTCAACAAGTGAGAAGTTCCAAAATGAAAAATTTTGCATTTTTGCTTTTGAAAGCAAATTATGAGATATGACCAAATATACTAAGAGGTCAACAGTGGATTAAGCTCCTTAAATTCAAACTTTGGAGTATTACAAAGCATTTATGGTTGCCGCGTAACAGGGGAAGTGAGAGTGAGAGGACTTTCACTTGTGGCAGAGCAGAGGACTGCTGCACAGAGCCGGGGTCAGATTCAGGGTCAGAGGTTCAGACATCAGGCCAGCTGCTCCGCTGCCACTAAAAACACACTTCCTCTCCGGCCTTACTGGACTCCTGCCGTGTGACGCACGTTCCACTGAACACACAGCACAGATCAGGGCTCAGGATGTGGAAACCTCACAGCTACACTGACAGAGTTTACTGGTGGTGGTGGTGGACATGACAGTTTGATGAGAGGTGATGAGTCTGTCATGCGGCTCTGAGCTCAGTTGCTCTGTGTTTGCTCCGGTCATCATCGCACAGGTCATCATCACACTGAGTACCTCGACTCTTTGACCGTAAACCTGTTGCAGAAGGGCCGTGTTTCCCTCTCTGGGGTTTTGCGTTACATTATGTGTTTTGATTAGTGGAGGAAAGAAACTAAGTACATTTACTGCTGTACTTAAGTACAATTCTGAGGTACTTATACTTCAGTGATTCCATGTAACACCTCTTTACTGTTCGACTGCATTTAAGAGGTAATTATTTTAGACACATTTTAGACAGAAGCTTCTTACTAGGCAGATTAAGATAAAACTTATAACTAAATGTAACTATCCCAGAAGCACGTAACAGAGAAAACATTCGCTCCATGACCTGATTAATGGCTGCTTACAGGTGAATAATAATCCAATAAAAGTATAAGGGAGACAGGACAGTTATGTTTTACTTTTGTTGACAATACTTGTGTACTTTAACTCAAGTGACATTTTGAATGCAATCATTTGAGCTATAATTGAGTATTTTTACTCTGTGGTATTACTACTTTTACTAGAGTAAAGAACATGAATACATCCTCCACCGCAGCTGATGACTGTGAGATTTAATGAAACTGAAATCAAGCAAAACGTGTGGAGACCCTTCTCTCACTGTGGTCCCTTTCTTTCTATGGTAGATTTTTTTTTTTTTTGGGGGGGGGGGGGGGGGGGGGTTAATGCAAAAACTAAGCATTTAAAAAAGATACAAAGTGCATCGCTACAGTTGGCCTAATGACCTCTGGAGCCACAGGATTCGCGTCAGAAACCAGATCCCTCAGCAGAAACAGCAACGAGCGGGTCGGACTTGTGATGTAAATCTGAGCCCCCTCGTCCGTCATTTACACCTGAATGCGACGTTTACCTTAAATCATGTTTACATCACCAGCGGTTAGAGCGTTAAAAGGGACTTGAAAACCCCTCGCAGACGACCCTGGCGCCTGTTTGGACAAGCCCGCTGCGAGAGAACAAAACCATCTGCCATTAATGATAATGAGCAGGGAGCGAGACGCGCCAAACAGGTGGAGGCAGCATCACGTACACTGCGGACACCGTCCTCAGCCCTGCATACAGCACGCTGCACTACTTCAACCTCACACATTTTTTTTTGAAATAATCAAAAAAAAAAAAACGTCCGCGGACGTTTTTATAGACGCTCATTGGAGGTTTGAGGGGAGTGGGCCTGCATGGTTTGATCTGGGAGGTTTTTGTCAATGTGATGGAGAGGAAAAAACAAAGAAAACATGAATAGAAATGTATTTTGACGGCTAAAATTAAATGATGCAATCACATGGAAGTTAATAAAAAAATAAAAATAAATAAAATCTGGTCAGATCCAACATATAAATTTGGATGTTTTTGGACATTTTTGTGTTGCAGTCTCTTTCGATTAACTGTGCCATAACCCCATGTCTTTTATTACAGCACAGCTCTCGGTTCTCTGTCTCACTTCTCAGAGTTTCAACCTCCTTCTCTGAATCTGTTCCCCAATTCTGTTTTTATCACGGTTAATCAAAAAAAAAAAAAGCCACGCGTTGCGCCGATTAACCGAGGCACTGACAGCCTTCCCGTGAGCTCGTCGGTGCGGCGGGTTTCTGTCACCAGGCTCGTTCTTTTCGGCGCATTACGTAAGTATCTATGGTTGCTATATTGCCCTTGTGTTTGCAATTTGGCCAGCGACTTTTTTCCAGGCCGGGCTCAGGTGGGCCGGCCCGCCGCGCCTGCGTCAGCCCTGTGGGGGAGGCGCCGCACTTTATAGGCTCCTCTGC
This sequence comes from Lateolabrax maculatus, assembly GCA_031216445.1. Lineage (NCBI taxonomy): Eukaryota > Metazoa > Chordata > Actinopteri > Acropomatiformes > Lateolabracidae > Lateolabrax > Lateolabrax maculatus. Next base: position 7,987,412 of record CM062203.1, read on the forward strand.
GCTGCGCCGACCGCCACAGAGCGCACTGAGCCCCGCAGCCTGCAGGAGCCGCTTTATAAAGAGCTAAATATACCGAACTTTACGTTGTTTCCTGAGCTCTCACAATTGGCCAGGCGCACCCGGGTCGGGCACTTATAAGCTTCCCAGGACCTCCTACCGCTTCCAAACTCGTTCATGTCTCCGGAGCGCAGCGGCGGAGACGCGACGGTGAGATAAGGCGCACGGACTGTGGTGCGGCTGCCGCTCGACACGACGCGACTTTGACGAGAAAATAAGTTTTGTTTTTTGTCTCACCCGACGATGGCCTTGTCCGGAGTGATGCTGCCGTCATTTGCGACATTCACGAACCAAAGAGAAAAAACCTGGGAAAACGTAAGTTTAAAAAAAAAAACAAAAAAAAAAAAAAAGAAAGAAAGAAATCATCTTAATGTTTTGAAAGTCTGTGGACGTGTGTGAGGTGGATGTGTCGCTTTGTTTCACCTGCTTTGATCAGGATGGTGATATGCATATCAAGTAAAGCTGTTGGAACTAATTTATGTGCTTAAGGAAAATAAGAAAAAATGACATATTTCCTTGTTTTGAGGAATTAAGAACTCAGTATTAGGCTGCACTCCTTGTCCAGTCGGATATCTGCAGTCTCTCATGCAGCATTTTCACTTTACAGCAGCATAACTCCGATCATGTGTAATAATATTTATGTTTTCCTTTTAGAGATGGAAAGGAGAAATGGACAAACTAGTCTCCAGCAGCTGCTCCATGCTTGAAATGGTACACAACCTGGACAATCACAGCAAAAAGGACGACGAGGATCTGAGTAATTATCTGGATCTGGATTTTATTCTCGCCAACACGACTGGCTCAGACGGCGCGGCGGAGTTTGCGGGTTGCACAGTGGACCCCGGCATGTACACGACGGGAAACTCCGCGCCGTCCTACCCGGCGGACGACCACCGCTCCCCGCCGCCCCCGTACGGCGCCAGCCTCATGACGGAGCTGCTCCGCGCCGAAGGAACCGGCGGCTACGGCGTGACGCGCAACCCCGGCGTTCAGGGGAGATTTTACGTCAACGCCGTGCACTTTCCCCGCCAGGACATCAAAGTGGAGCCGCCCATGGACGGCTACGGCCCCGTCATGGGCATGGTGCCGCAGAGCTGCAGCAAGATCAAGCAGGAAGGGAACGTTTCGTGCATGATGTCCTTCGAGCAGCCGCGGCTGGCCATCTCCCCGCGGGCGGCCAGCAGCATGACGCCGCCTCTCAGCCCCGACGACCAGGGAGCCTCGGACTGCCAGGCGCAGCTGTGCCAGCCCATGAACTTCTCGCAGAAGTACCACTCGCCCGCGGCTTTCCCGCACCACCCGCAGGCTCCGCAGATGCAGATGCCCTACCACGCTCCGCACACCGCCTTCGGCATGTACGACGAGGGCCTCGGCCTGCAGCCGGGCGCGCAGAGGGTGATGCTCACGCCGCCCTCCTCCCCACTGGAGCTGCTGGAGTCCAAACCCAAGAGGGGGCGACGCACGTGGCCGCGGAAGCGCACCGCCACGCACACCTGCACCTTCGCCGGATGCGGGAAAACCTACACCAAGAGCTCGCACCTGAAGGCCCACCTGCGGACTCACACCGGTAAGTTCCAGCCCGTGCAGCACCGCGTCCGTGCGCAATTACGCACGAAGCATGTTCCCCCACCCCAGTCCGCGCAGGTTAATAATGTCGCATTCCTCTGTCTCCTCGCAGGTGAGAAGCCGTACCACTGCAGCTGGGAAGGCTGTGGATGGAAGTTCGCCCGCTCCGACGAGCTGACCCGTCACTTCCGCAAACACACGGGACACCGGCCCTTCCAGTGCCACCTGTGTGAGCGCGCCTTCTCCAGGTCTGACCACCTGGCACTTCACATGAAGAGACACATGTGAAGGGGCCCACACAAGGACTTGGGGTTCACTGGGGGGGGGTTATGTTATTTTTATTGTGATTCAACTGATGTATTTTTTATTTAAATTGTTCTCCACATGACAAAAGTCTTTTTTTATATAATATTGAATTAAAAAGTTTTAGTGTTATTATTTTCTAATAACGTAGCTGGTACTACTTTGGTTCAATAAAAAGCTTTAGAAAAGCTTTGTTTGCTTTAGAGCAGGCAGACCAAGAAGGGGCTGGCCCTGTATATACTACTCTTCTTTGACAGAACTGGAATGCTGTGTTTGACACAAAAGTGCCTTTCTATGACTGTGCTACTGTAAAACCCTTCATAACAGAACGACATGGCCACACAAGAGTACATATTCTTGTTGACAGGAGTGAAATGCACATACAGTTGGGCTAACATGTGCAAAGACAATGTTTTATTTAAACTGCCTCAATGTCTGGCCTGAACTGTTTTATTTTATTGCTTCCTACTATTTGGAGTTGATGTTGTCTCTTTGTGTGAAACTCTTGGATCCAGCCCCGCTGTCCTCTATCAGGGCTTGATGTCCTGTGCATTATTTTTCACTTAAATTTATATAAATATGTACATGGATTTTATACTGTAAAATGTGTATTTATTGTAAATATTAAAAACAAGGAAATTGAACATTTGACTGGTGACCTCCTTAATTTCTATGCATGCTTCCTCAGTGTAGATAAATGTTGTTTGCGCGGTTAGTTTAATGAACCTCATCCACCCACTCAACAACAGGTTTCATGCTGTGCTTACAACCAGTCCACGACGTAGGTGAAGCAGACCTGCAGACCATCAGATCAGTTACGCTAAATAGGTTAGACATGTTGCCATTGTATACCCACTTTAATTTAAAACATGGGCACTTGATTTCCACTGTGATGTTTTGCAGCTGCAAGACAGAGAAGGGCAGCCGCTTTGTGGGCTTAGCCTATAAATACAAACACTCCATTTCCATAATTACAGAGTGAGCCGGGAGCCGTCTGGACAGAGGGGCACAGCAAACCCTCATCAGGGAGCCCTTAGACTCCCTTTCTGATGGGTAGAAATTATAGTAGGACATGAAAGGGCCTTAATACTACAATTACACATAGTCACTCTGCACTATAGTTTCAAAGTATCTGAGTCCGTGCATATTATGTCTGCATGGTGTCAGTGAGTATTTGTTTCTCCCGCATCAAAGGCTGCATTGAATTGATATATCAAAGCCAGATGGCATTTTAAAAAGTAGATAAATATTAAGCATTTTTCTTCAAAAATGCCATTCATGATTGACCCAATGCCTTTCTTTCTGTTGCAATAAAATCATGCCTTTCATCAACAGTCATGTCACACAGTTCTAGTTATCTTAAATTCACCCATAAGAATAGCATGTACACGCCCAACGTGACGATGTGTTGATAGCAACACTTTACTAGAATTTATCTACATACATAAAAAGAGGAAGTACACACTAGGTAAAAAAAATATCTGCCATGGTAAATGCAAATGTATCATTCTCATTTCACTTTTTTTGTTCCAATATCAATGCAGAACAACAAGATATAAACAATGCATCTCAATTTAGCCCAACTCTGCACTGCACCTTTCTTCATAGTATCAGATTAAAACCTAAGAATAGAGTTCAGCAATGTCCTTCCTTCACGTCATGTTTGTGCAATGCTGAGCTACTGTTCCTCAAGGCCATCTACAGAATGTAAGTTCTATATTAATCGCTGATACACTTATTTTACGATCAAACCATTCATGAGCTGCTGTGACAAGTTACTGGCTCACTTTTGTCGGCAGTTGTTACAATATTTCATCTAAAAGACTCCAGTGATTTTGTTCCAGGAATGTTAAAAATCACTTTTATTCAGTAAAAGTTATTACAGATTTGAACAACTCAAAACTCTGAGATTCTTTTATAATCACATACATACTGTGCAATATTACATGATACAATGTTGATAAATAAGGCCCTGTCACTCTGTACATGTCCAGTAAGCTCTGGAATATACAGTGCATACATTATGTGCCGAATAAACCTGATTAGTGTTAGATAATTACAAGGATGCAATATTTTAAGGCATTTAAACAAATGTCCTCCAACTGAATCATAAGACATCATGAACAAAAAGAACAAATCCACAGAAAAAAAAGATCCAATTGTTGATTGGAGTGCTGAGAGAAAAGCAAAAAGTTGGAAGATGATGACGTTGTGCATCAGTGGTAGTGTGGAGAAGTGAAAAGAACAAAGCTAAGTGTAACAGCACCAGCATAAACAATGTAGGTTTACACTTCTTCCATTTTACAGAGGCTTTTAGTTGTATGGGAGTGCAAGTTGTTTGGGCGTTACAACAAGGCAACCAATGATGAATCATCTGTCAAACACAAGCTGTTGACTTCAGAGAGATGGTGCAACAGCACTCCAGGTGGACAAGAAAGGAAGACCTCAATGATTATCGCTAGCATCTTAATTATTGTAAATACAAGAGGCGACTGATGATATGGGGCTACATCATATTTAACTAAAGCTGTTAGGAGTAAAATGCTTATTAGGAATTACCAAAAAACATATTTTCACTTTGACTGGACTAGGGTTAGATTGTTAAAAAAAACTATTCAATCCATGTACTTTAAGGCCATAAATAGTCCATATGCAGGCAATACATGGCAAGAAACACTTGTAATATTTGAAATAAAAATCTACTTCATGCCATTGATGATCTAATCACTTAGCTACAGTCCTTTAAAACTGGCTTGTTTTTTTAAAAAGGGACTCTGCTCTTCCAAGGCTTGTACATAAAACCATCATCTAACAATATTTACAGTACATGAAGGAGTTTCTTAAAAAAAAAAACAAAAACAAAAAAAAAAAAAACATTTGAAATTAGACAAACTCAATCATAGGCCAACAGAGTAGTTGGCGTATATGGTTTCACTTCCAATATGATTAAAAGTTATACAAAACAGTTTATACAGTGCATTTTACAGGTATTTCATACATCACAGATTCATTGCTTTTACATATAAATAAAAACAGTAAAATATTCTTAAAAAGGTTAGGATAAGTCAGGTGACTAGCCATAACAAGATATGGAGCTAGATATAGGTTGTAGTCCAGTACCCTGCTGGTTCGGGTTGTGTTAAATCGCTATGTTTCTTGCAAGATGAAGCCAGGCTTAAATCAAATGGCTCCGCATTGTCCCTGATTATAGTTGCCATGTAGTTTGGGAGCAATGAACCTAAACTGGTTGCTAAATGTGGAGTCATTTGACATGAGTCCAGTCATAGCTGGAGAAACACTGGTCTCTTAAACAAATTGGTAACAGGGGCTGCTAGTCATGTCGGGCCAGTGTTGTTGCTGTTGTCATGAGCCTGCGGACAGGGGGACTGTAAGGCAGAAGGAGGAGGACTAAAAGCTGTGGTGGGGCATGCCTGGTCAGGCGCTGGGCATGTCGGCCCTGCTGAGAGCGATGGCGAGCTCCAGGTCCTGCTGCTCCTGAAGCCGCAGCCGCCTCAGCCTCTCCTGCTCCTCACGCTCGCTCTCCCGCTTGGCCCACTCCAGCTGCTGGCTCTCATTTCCAAACTAAAGCAGAGACCCAAACATTAGATGTGGACAAAAATGCAGAGATGCAGGCGGAAATTTCAACACAAACAGAGAGAAGTCACTGGGCTAAAGCAAGACGTAAAAATACAGGTGGATGCAAATTTAAAATCAAATGTTTCTAATTAGGCAGAACGTCAAAAACTACTTCAAACATAACATAAATTATTTGATATGAAGCGGTAAATTCTGAAAATAAATGCAAATATAATGTCGTTTAGATTTCACTTGGAATACACAAAAAAAGCCACGAAAGCAACACTAAAAGCTTAAAAAAAAACATAAAACGATTCCTACACAATGCACAGAGATATACTATTGCCATATATTCCCAGTCACATATTTCCAGTAAACATTCAGTGTTTGGATCAATGTGACTGGGCACATTTATTGAAAATAACTGTGAATCACCGTACTCAGATTAAGCAGTGCGGACAGGTTTTTCACATGCAAAGGATTGACCACCACACCCCTGTACAGTCTTACCTTGACATATTCAGATCCTGGCAGAAAAACAAAAATTACAATACAGAGCTTGATGTAAAAAAAACACAAATCCCTTTCACAACTGTCATGCTGGCATGAGGGATAAAATAAATTAATGTCATGTCAAATGATACAAACCAGAAAAACACAAGAAGCTGCCATGCACCATCTCTCTACTTGAGAGCATGCTCAGCCGTTAGGCTATACATGATGGCAAAGAAGCGGAAGACAGAGGACAAAGAGGCAGATTTACTCTGTTGTGCTCTGCTTCGAGGCATATCATGCTTTGACAGCAAATAAGCCTTTAGCTTGTACTTCAAGACTTGAAAAATGCTCCTCGAGTGCTACCTGACCAGGCAAGTTCAGTAACTCGCTGACTAAAAGTGAATAAATCCTGACTTCCTGTCAAAAGGCTGAGGCCTGAGACAACGGCAAGCATGCAAAAGTAAATCCCCTATACGAGGCGGACAGAAGCAACAATCAACCACACAGAAATAACTATTGGGACTGTCCAAGTCAGTCATGTAACCATTTAATTCCCTCCCACACCAAGCCCTTAAAAAGCTCTCACATATTCTGTCAGTTGTTAGTCGACAGCCAGTAAGCACGGCGGTCCTGTGATCGCTTGCTAAAGTCAGTGTATGAGGGAAAGTTAACAGAATGAGGCCGAGTGACACAGAGCTGACACTTCTGAGCCTTCCGCTCTACAATCTGAAGAGTGAGATCATGAGATCAGCAGCTCATGCCGACAAAGAGACTTGACCCAACAGAAAACTGTACGTCGGCTACACTCACAGAGCCAAAATCTGCAAAACCCACAGGACAGTCTTTGGATGTTTTACTCGAGTGTGTCGTAACAAAAGGGTCTTGACTGTCTGCTGTGGAGCAAACGCCCTGGAACGGCTCTGATGAAGTCAAACTGAGCATACCTACTGGAGAAGGAAGACATTTAAACAAATACCAAAGATAGATAACACACTTTAGTGCCTTCAATTTAGATGCCAACAATGGGTTGCCCCTTGGGAAAATATGCTCACATTTTAAAGGCTAATGTGTAATATTGTGTCGCTACATTTTTACAGGAAGCCAACAGCTTTAAGCTGTAGTCATCCACGGGACATTGATATTGGTAAAAAAAAAAAAAAAAAAAAGAAAAGGTGTTAACCACATTTTTTGAGTAAGGTTCACTGATGCATTGAAGCTTGACAAGCAAAGTGTGGTTTTTTTGGAACAGATGATTGTAAAAGATGGACCCACCCTTGTCTATAGTAAGCTCGAACACATTTCCTATATTGACGGTATTATAATGTGGCCAGAATTATTCATCGATCGAACTTTGTGCACAAATACCACATTGGCTGCAATTGCGAATTGAAAGGCTTTTGGCAAACAAAGGGCTCCACTTATTAAAGAAGAACAACAGTAACAATTCTAATGTTAAATATTGGTGGGATAAATATTGCTCAATTAAAATATGCCTGAAAAGGTGCTGCATCACAATTGTAGGCAAATCACAAAATTACACCTTCTAACTGTTGTGCAATTGTCCCTGTGATGCAGACATTCAGAACAACACACGACTTAAAGAGTGGGCTTCTCACTTCCCCATCATATATGAGGCACATCTCTGAAGATATCTTGTTGGATAACTCTAACTGCTCAGCTCTGCCCCTCTCTGTGTGGTATAGCAAAGGGGAACAACAACTTTCTCACGCTGTGGCTTCTGCTAAATGAATAAGTGCAAGGTCACAACGGAAGGGCACATGATGGACATGGCCTGTGGGTACTGTGTTAACATACACACAAAAAACAAGATAAACATGAGTCTAAATGCATCCAAAAGGCATAGAAACAAACTTTCCATTTCATCACACTATTCATAAGTTTGACTTAACTGCACTTGCTTTTTCAAATGTTGGAGGCAAAAATAAATGTCTAATAACTCTAACAAGTGCACATTACTCTGTAGACCCATTGTACTACCACAACTCTACCAACAGCTTTCCTGTTTACAACCTCAAAAGAAGAAATTACTTTCTCTGTACACTCACAGCTCAACAGGGAAGTTGTTTTTTTTCCGCCTTTTTAGTACAACAGTCAATCACAATGGCTACTCCAAAAATGTTGCTGCCATTATATTTCTGTGACAAGTTGCAACCATTAAAACTGGCAAAACATAAAAACATTAAATCCCAATTGTGAACATCACTGAACCATTAATGTCAAGTTAAGCTGCAAGCACAGTCATGTTCAAGCACACAAACACACGCACACAAAATCAGGGCTCACCATAGGGAGGTGCAGGCCGGTTAGGCACATTTTTCTTTGATGGGAGTGCAGGGTTGTCCAACTTCTGTTCACACACAAGGGAAAAGACAAAAAACTTCTTCAAACTATCACACAAAATGATGACTCCAACAGAAATGTCAGCCAAAATCTAAGTTTCTGGCTTTATACCAGAGAGACTGTTTTCATAAATGTGATAAATTGGCAGAAAAATAAGAAATCACTCATCATGAAAGTAAAATGAACAACACAGCTTTCTACAGCTTAAGTGGAAAATTATGCTTTATGGTGCATCTGATTCATAACTCCAGTTTCCAGAGCTTACCTTTGACATCTGACTAAAGTCTGCAAATCCATCCCCCTTGCTTCCAAAAGAGTTGCTTCCAAAGGGGTCCACTGTCCCAAACACATCTGTCACAAAAGTACATTGAAATGCATTTGGAACATTTGAATACGTTTATGGAAAGAGCCAGAAACTATAATGAAGTTCAGCCCCAAACCACACATTCAAAGTCATCTCTGCATCTTGCTTATTCTGAAAGGGCCTGCATGCTATTTTCAGAGAGGGGAATGTGGCATGACCGTTAATTTTCCATGACTTTTTGCAAAAACCTGGAAAGCAGAGGTTTTGTTTAACCTGACGTACGCATCTGATCAGCTAATTAAAGGCGTCAGTTGGCGCACTGTTAACCAGAACTGTGCCCGGGTTGTTTTGAAGCTCAGTGGTCTGCCGCTTAATGAAAAAAACAGCAAACTGCAGATGGTTACAGTGAAAAAACAAAACATTGTAATAGAATATGTTTGTTGTGAGTGAGCAACCACAAGAGACCCCATTCATGTGAAGTACGCAGTGTTTTCTTTTACGCACAGTAACTCAGCTCAGGTCTACAGTTGCCTCTGTGTTCTTCTGAAGGTGTGTAGCATGGCAGAGCATCGACCAGAGGTAGCCACTAACTTAAAACAACTTCCGTACCAAATGAGGGAGAGCAGTTCAATAGCAGCAGATATAAAGACAGAGGACAGAGGCAGCAGAGAACTGGTTAAAGGAGTGGCAGTGTATTCTAGTAGAGCAGGACCAGCAGTCACAGAGTTTCTGTTATGTTTGGCTCCTGCAAACCTCCTGTTTTTCCAGGGTAGGGGGAGTATTTTTAGTTGGCCAGTAGTTAAATGCGTAGGTACTCGGCTAAAAATAGCCCCAAACCACAGGAAAAATTGAAGCCACAGTGAGTAAAAATTGTTTGCTCCTGATGCCCCCAAAAATAAAATCTAAATCTAACACGTCACCCAGACTGGCAAAGAATGACTCTTTGAGACGAGTTTCACAAATAGAATGTTCTTTCACGTTCAGAGGTCAGTTAATAGAGTCACATTCTGGGAAATCTGCACTGAAAATCTGCACGTATTTAGTAGAGGGATGACTATGCAGTTGCACTTTTATTTGAAAAGTTACATGGCAAGAAGTCAGAACGTACTGTACGTTCTACTGAATAAAAACCTTAATTTTTGTGTAAAGCATGTACTAAACGTTTGAAAATTGATATAAATATATATATTTTTTTACTTTAAGACTATTTGCAAAATAATCTAAAGTCAAGGTAAAATGTATCTGATGCTTGTGACCAGCAACATACCCATATCCTTTGGTTTTGGACTGTTTGATGTGAAAGGGTCACCACTGCTGAAGGCACTTGGCTGAGAAAAACAAAGAAGCAAAGCACAAGTACAGTATACAGCTATACAAAAGATCTTGTTTAAAACACACACACACACACACACACACACACACACACACACACTCAATGACAACATCAACATACCACAAGAAATCTCTCTTTGTAGTACTGATTTGCATTTTTTTTTGCTACAGTAGTGGCGAAAGGCGGGAGCTTGTTCCTATCATCACTGATACCTTTAGCAAGCCATTATATATCATATCATATACCGTAACATTTTTAACTTTTGACAAAAGAGCATTAGGTTTCTCCCACAACAGAACCATGATCAGCACTTCCAACAAAGATCATTTGAGTGTTAAAATGAAGAGGTGTTTGATACCTTGGCTGGTGGTGTGGGTTTTCTACTGAAGGGTTCTGAGGATCCAAACAGGTCTGACTTGTCGGTTCTCTTAAAAAAATCTTCAGATGAGGTGCCTTTGAAAGGGTCGCTTTCTTTGAAAGGATCTCCTCCAAATGGATCTATAAAAATGGACAATACAGTGAGAAGAGAGAAACTGGCATGGCTGCTTATCGACTTCAATCATTGTCTCTAAAAAGAAATATTCTGAGCTTTCTTTGATTTTTTTCCACAGCATGAATTCCAACAGGAACATCAAACATTTCAATTTCATTAAAAACCACAATTTGGCATCTATAATGTAGGTACATTTCAGGTATTTAGTGGAAATGCTTATTCACAGGGAGATAAAAATAGCGTAGGTGATTACCAGCAAGCAACAGCTGGCAGAGCAGAGAATAACCTCGATCCTGACAGAAATACAGGAGTAAATTATAAAGAGATACAAGAAAGTATTCAGACCTTTGAAGAGGTCAGACTTGAAGGGGTCCTCTGTCTTGAAGGGGTCTGCTGGAGGCTCCTTAGCACTGCTGTTGTTGAACATGGCTATCCTTGATTTGAAAGAGTTATCCTGCTGAATGAATACAGAAAAAAAAAAAATAAATCAACACATGTGGCAGTAGTCAAGTCTTGACTATAAACCAAACAAATTAGAATTTGTAAGTCGTCACTAGGTACGTTACAGCAGAACACAGTGAGACAATCATAAAAAGAAAATGTTCACTTTCTAAAACAACTAAAATAAACATGGTTACATATGGCATAAGGCCCCTCTCCACCAAAATATCGATGAAATATAGAAATGAAAAACAAAACTACCAAACTGGGTAACAAAAAAAGGTTTCATAAGCGTATTTGTGTTTGTATTCCTCTGGCATCTGAATAGCCATGAAACAGGCAGATTAGGAGTGTGCTTAAAGAGATACTTTTAGGGGGTATGAATCATAATCTGAAGGTGGGTCAATAAGAGGAAAGGTGAATAACATTTCTGGAATCTAGGCTAAATTCTTGTGGTGGAAAAGATGTTATATTCATGATCTCCTCACCGCACTTCTGAAACCTCCGTTCTCCTTCTCAGCAAACCCTTCACCTAAGTCCGGCAGGTTGCTCAAGTTTCCACCGTTGATGTCACTCAAAGCGCTGTTGTACTGCTCAATGGTCTTGGTCACCTCCTTTTGGTTGTCCTGGATCAGGGACAGCTTACTGCGAGCCTAGAAACACACAAAAGTCTGTTTAATCAATATCTGATTCCATAAAATATACTGATTGGATTTCCTTTACTGTCTCTTTTAAATACATGGTATACATTAATATCTTTTATGAACGTGGCAGAAATGGGCCACTATGATTTCAAGCCACATATTCATATTAAGAAGTATTTTCAATGCAAAAATAGAATTTACACACTATTACCTGAATAGAGGATTTATTTTGCTGAATCCATCATAGTTTTACTATTGCTAATCATGTAAGTGGTGGTTAGCGGTTAAGCTGATCAAAAAAACGAAAACAAAAAAAACCTTAACCACTATGATGTGACAGTTTCACTTCAGTGTGCTTCAGAGCATGGACGTAAAAGTAAAACTAAAATTCCCAAAATACATAAACATAAAAACCTTTCGGTCAACACTGACCTGGTTGATCTCTTCCTGAGTGGTTTTGAGCGACTTGATGATGCTGTCCAGCTGGACACGACCAGTGAGCAGGCTCTGCTCCAGCTGCGCCTCCTCCTCCTGCAGCCGGCTCAGGTCCACCTTGGTGCGGCCCAGTTCATCTTCCTGGCTCCGGAGGTCTGTCTCCTGAGAGCGGATCTGGCTCTGCAGGGACGAGATCTGGAGGGTGAAGCAGGAAAAAAAGTTGTTGTTTTATTATTGTGTTTAATAGCTGTACATTTGTAGTAATTACTACTTTATATCAGACTTAAATTTCTTTAGGACAGATCAAAGCAGCAACATTGTAAAGTTTGTTCTCAGGAGGATGCAAAAAAAATACAGAGGTTGGCATTACAGTCAGATGGTGGTAGACATTATAATTACTTTAAAAAGTATACTCCTGACCTAATTGGCCTCAAACGATTCAGCAATGCAATGTAATTTCCCCCCTAAAACAAAGTAAGCAAAACACAAACTAGCTACGATATTTTAAAACACTAAATGGCTTTGTTAAAAGCAATAAAGTTCCACATTTTTCTTTAAACAAACCTCAAACTCAACTGACCTCAATGTTTGATTGATAACCGATTGAAATCTGGTATTGCTCTCCAAAAATACCACAGCATCATCTGATTAGCACAAAAAGTTTGCACCCCAAAAAGATAACAATGTGCACGTGTTTCACCAGAGCACAATACAAAACATAACAGCTTTTATTGTTATAATAAGTCAAGTCTCAAACCATCTGTGTCTCTTCCTGGCACTTCTGCTTGATGTCGTTGAGCATTCCCTCCAGCTTGGAGCGCTGCTGGTCCATCTCTTCCAGACGTTCCTGAGCATCCTGCTTCTGCGACTCCAGGTCCTGCAGGCTGCTGCTCTCCCTGTCCAAGCCATTCTGCATGTCCTGAGGGTCCGCCAAACACATACACATGCACAGGTGTTTGCATGGTACAGCTACTGAGTATCCTCTTTATTCAGCTATTAACTCTCAAACCACTTTACCTCAAAATTGTATAATTTGAGTGGGAATCAGCAAGGGACTAGTGAGTACATATTGTTATAGTGATTAAGTTGAGAATCTTCTTGTTTGTATATATACTATGTATTTGACGGTTGTTGGTCAGCCATATACAAAAATGTATTTGAACCCGAAAACTTTGTATTGTTCCCAGACACTAAGATGGACTTGTAGTCAGTCATAACGCATATTTTAACCCTTAATGGACAGCTTGAAAATTATTTTGGCTCAATCTTACCTGAACTTCACTGTTTTGTTGTCTGATGGTTTCCTCCTTTTCCCTGATCTCTTGCTCCAAAATGAATTTATCTCTATTAGGTGGACAACACAGGAGAAGAGAAAGGTAAGTAACAAATGGTGTTATTACTTTCTCACAAAGTGTTGTGTTTTTTTTAAACATGGTTCAAAAAACAGACATATATCACATAAAAATGCAATGTGTATAATCCCATGAAATATATATTCCATTTGATGGTCACTTTACTTGACACTTTTACAATTGTCCTGATTTGGTAAACTTGAACATGAATGGGCAAAAAAAAATGTTTAAAATTGTCTTTTGGCATTGTGGAACATGGAAACAGCAAAGGATGGGGTATATGTTCCATTTGATCAGTATTCTTTTCTATGACCTTTGTGACAATATCCACACTTGAAACACTAAAAGAAATCATAATATATAGTTTACTGGTGTAGACAAACCCTAATAATTTGAAATACTGTCAAGTACTCCAGGTACGGAAATTGTGTTACATTCACTCAATCCAAACTTCTAAAGAATGTAAGACAATTATTATGATGATGATACTGACATGACAACTGCAATACATTTGAGTATTGTCTCTTTGAGTCCACATGTTAATAATGGGCCAGACAGACAAATATTCTCTAACTGGCCCAAAGCAAGGCTCTGTGGTTCTTCACTAATTCTCTCTTGGAATAAAAAGATCTAACAAGAGCATCTGGTTAAATAAAGATTAACATTATTGGATAAAAATATATCTCATAGTTTAAAAGCGCTTTGAACCATGAACTTCACTTCACTGCAGCCTCCAATCCTTTTTTCCAGAGGAAGAGAAACAAAGCTACCCTCCTGCTACTCAGAGTGCAGGGGCTCACCTCTGCAGCTGAGCTATTTCCTGGCTTAGGTCATCCAGCTCTTTGATGCCTGTCAGCTCGGCCGACCCCGTGGAGCTGGTGCTGTCCTGAGGCGAGAGACAGAGACAGACGAGTGAGAGAGGGGAGAGAAAAGTAGAGTTGGGTAAGAGAGTACGATGGCCGTGGAAGTGAGGGTGACAGAAGGTGAGAACAGACACGACAAGAGTGACAACAGCAGGTAGGACAGGGAAATGGACAGAATGGATGCAAAAAAGAGGAGACAAGAGGGAAAATGTTCAGATAGGGAAAGGAGACAAAAAGGAGGGTGAAAGAGAGCAGAGGGGACATGAATGGTACGCAGGAGGAGAGAGGAGCTCCCCGCTGATACGTCTAACAAAACAAAAGACACAGGAAGGAAACACAAACACTCTGCACAGCTAGGGGAGGGAGCAAGAGTTCCAGACAATGCATGAATCAGGAGAAATGCACACAGACAAGAGGATAAAAAAAGACAATTACAATTTAACACTACAGTGAAATCGGGTTTCAATAGAAAATCACGTTGTCCCAGAATTCTCTCCTTTTACGACCAACCCACCAACACCCACCCCGTCAATTTCTTTTTTAAACTTTCATGTTTAACCTCAAAAAAGGAACTGTAATAGAGCTATTACTTTGTAATGACAGTACTTAAGTATGAGTTACAAAACAGTATGTATTTGTATTATATTTCTTTGAATGCTCTTACTTAATTGATTTTACTCTATTCATGACATCAATGTTTTCATAATAAACACAAAGGACCAGAATTTCTTTGACGTGGAAGGCTCAACTAGAGTTACTTATTAGTTGTCCTTGCCTTTGTGGTCATGTTTGGGGTGACAGACCATTGATGATGAAATAGCAGCAGGTGGCAGTGTTTGCCTTTAGCACAGTGGAGGTTTAAAAAAGAAAAGTCTGAGGTATGACAAACATGATGCAAAGAGTATACAAGAAATTCTGTGTTTCCCTTTGTTAGAAAAGTAAAAATAAAACAAAAAAGAACTAATAGAAAGAAACTAATATAGTATAATATAGTACAAGGTCCATAAACATGGTCCTATTTACACCTAGTGCTTCAGACTGAGACAGAGATTATGACAAGACACAAGCGCCACCTTGTGACAGAAAAAGTTCTACTACTCACTCTGCGTATATTAGCTAGTGCAGCATGTTCAGGCCTCACAGCTGACATAAGCCCCGCATAGCTCTGTCAGACAGGACAGAAGAGAGCTCAAAAAAGCAAAAGCATGAAAAACTGTTTTGCAAAGCAAGGCTGAAAAGGCAGTAAGCAGAACTCACCATTTAAAATGCATATAGTATCAAGAAAACATAGACTCTTGAGGTACAGATGCAAGTGAAACATTTGGCTTTGGAAGATTGAAAGGGTGAAAGAATTTCAAAAAAATTGAAAGATAAAGCACTGGTTGCAGTGAGCTAAAGTCAGGACTCACAGGGCCCGCTGCTGAAGCTGCAGTCCTTTCTGATGGGGGAATCATGTCTGGGGTTAGAGTGGAGGGAGGGTCTACGCCTTTAGTGGCCTTCTGCTGGATCAGATACATGGCCAGAGAGAACTGCTCACGGGTCAGCTTCCCTGTCTGTTTAGTGTCAGCGAGTCCCCTGCGGAGAAGAGGAGGAGGAGAGCTTTTACTCAAAAAATAAAATACTGTATCCTTTCTCTGAAATAATACCCAGCGTCCACTGATAACAACCTCCTTTAAAAGGTCACCATTTCCTAATGGTCTGTTTGCAATGCCTTGTTATGGCACACTTTTCAAAATCATTTTTGCACCTTATGTTGCACCCATCTTATTCTGGAGAAAATGTAATGATTTAAACTGTCCACCAGAGAGAGCTGGAGCTAAACCTAGAGATACTAGCTATGCATAGGTTTGGATGATTCAGCACTATTCAGGTGCCCAGGTATGATGAAAAGCTCTAGTAAGATTGGTTATATAGGGAACATTTTTCTTGAAAATGAATATGCTTTGTCAAATTGGTGAATGCATTTCCTATTTTGTAATGTTTTCTTTAGTTGCAGTGTATTGAGCTCCCTTGGCCACAGTAATCTTCTTAATATGTGAAAAGTGTGTTGTGAAAGTAAGGAGGAAAACACCTGCAAATAAATACGATCTGAACTGAGCTGTAGGTCTCACCATATCTGTGCCAGCATGGTCTGGGAGAGAGTGGAATGCATGAAGATCTCTATGACCTCAGTTCCAGTAACGAGACCATCATTGTCGGTGTCTGTATTCTTGAAGATCTCGTCATATCTCTCCCTGTCAGCCAACGGTACCACCCAGTTGACCACTGGCTGGAATTAACAAAAAACAACATTTACGAGATGTTAGATGAGGGAGAAAACATCTGCTAAGCAATAATTTGGGTTTTTTAAATGACAGGTGATATTTACTGGTTAAAAGTAAAAATGAACTGTATTTGGATCAACAATGGATACAAATGTACTTGGTAACAGCATGCTGATTTGTCACAACCTATCACACACATTCAAACAAAAACTGGCGATTCTTTTTTGCCTTGGATAAGTTACACAGAAAACATAGTTCTGGGGCAATGGTAATCAAACTGACAATTAAAGACGTAACATAAAACAGGAATGAGAAGTGGAATGACAGAAAGAAAGAGGACAACAAAACAAGTTTCATGAGAGCCTTATTCATTTGATTCTGGTCCAAAGTATGTCCACATTGTTGCTTCTCTTCCTTTTCAAGAAAACCTGTTTCTCCAAAAGTCACAGTTGAAAAAATCCCTGCAGCATTTACAATGCTGGAGAGACACTAGGCTGTGCACAATGATCAAAACAATGTGGCAAAACAAGTCCACCTATTAGCAACAGTAAAGAATCAACACATGAAATGGCAGGCTCTGCCATTGTGACACCTACTTAGGGAGGAGCAAGGAAAAACAAAAACCTTATAGTTCTTGACATTAACTAGCCATATTCAGAAAGTGACATCCTAATACATCCCAAGATTACCCTGGACTGCATGACACTGCACTTAGAAGCAAATACAGTATATGGAACAAGCATTCTTAAAAAAAAAGAGAAAAAAGCAGCTGTGTGAAACTATCCAAGTTAGCAGGCATAACATCCTGTGAGGAATGTTTCCTCCCTCATGAAGGAAACAAGACGTGTAAACAAACAGCTAGAGCAAGAAGTGAAACAACCTTTGTAACTAACTCAATACTCTACATTTTCAGTTGAATTATGTGAAAATATGATCATGTCATATTTTAATTTTACAACATTCTGTTGTCTAAACGAAGTATTCGGAGCAAATTGTATTTACAACCTAACTAAACTTTTTTATTTTACATGAATGACCAGTTGTTAGATGTAATGCAGAAAAGTGGATCATAGTTGTGCAGCATATAATGGCACTGAACATTAGTTTGATTACTGAGTGTGTCATATTTCATACAGTTTCTATATTGGGATGTATAGCAATATAGAAATTTTATTTCTAATAATATTGTTATGTTAATTCTAACCATACTGCCTAGGAAAGAGCCTTTCATCGCTCACAGACTGATAAATGCAACCATTACGCCTACGTCAATAGCTCAAGAAACATAAATTAGGTGACATACCGGTGAGCTGGATTTAAAGGAGTGCTTTGGAGAGAGGTTGACAGTGCTGTTGCTGAGGAGGGTTGCACTCGCCAGAGGAGGAGTGCTTCGCAGGGACTCTTTGAGAGGAGCTGGGCCAGCCATAAACCCAGACAAAACCGGCAGCACAGGCACAGCACCTGCCATCGCACCTGCAGACTTCTTCCTTTTAGAAGGGGGGATGAGGGAAGTGGGTAAGGTAGTTGGGACAGGCTCCTTTTCCATGGCACGATACACAAGATGCATGGCCTAGAAAATTATAAAATGAGAAATTAGATCATTTATTAATATTTGATTTTAAAAATCAAGTGTCAGCTTCCCAGAATTACTGTGGAGTAAACCTTAGCACCAGCTTACCACTGTGAATTCATCTTTGTCCAAGTGTCCATCTTTGTCAACATCACTTAGGTCCCAAATCTTCAGAAACATGAAAAATCAACAAGCTTAAGTTCCTTTGAATTGTTAACTTCAGGGAAGATGGTGCCACAGTATTATGTGTTACATCATTCTGACATGTAATATCACCTTTCCTAACACATCCAGGGGTAGCTTAGAGTTGATCAAAATTGGCCTGACTTTATCACCGGAGAGGAGACCATTTATAGGGGACAGACTCTCAAAAATGCCCTCAAACTTCCCTTTTTCATCAGGCTGCGGAAGGAAAAAAATCTCAAGTTAAGGTGGCAAGATTGATTTTCTTTTATCCTCATGATTATCCTTGACAAATGGTATCAACTCACCCTAATTGCCCACTGTGAGTCAGGTCCCGAAGTTGAAACACTTAATAATGGACTGTTAGTGTCTTTCTGTAAAAAATTAGATGGGGATAAGATACTAACAAGCAGAGCAGATAAACACAGTAACAACTTTGTGAAGATGGGAAAAGACAGTGCAAGTCGTCCCTTACAATATCACTTTCAGAGACATTCAATATCCATTAGTTTCTCATATGAGCTATAGAAGTAGTTTTACACCGCCCACTGTGTTCACATCATTGGATATTACAATTGTCAGGAGAATCATTTATCACTTACAAACTTGGGTGCAGCTAAGTTTTGGTTGAGGTTGTTAAGGCTGATATCATTTCCGCCCTGCGCTGAGGCCACCAGTCTCAAAGCTATGAAGAAACCCTACAAAAGAGGAAGAAAGCAAGGCAAATCCGGTGTTTGATGCACACATCAGCATTACCAGTAACAGCAAATCTACAGAGAAATTCAAGAGAAGACAAATGTTACCCGCTTATCCAAATAGCCTTTTCTTTCTGAATCTGCCAAATCCCAAATCTAAAACAATGACAAGCGGGGGAAAAAAACAGTTTAGATGCTATTGACCGAAAATATGAGTGTGTTACCTGTACGAGAGTTTGTGACCCACCTTCCCCAGCGTACTGTCTGACAGCCCGGACTTTTTAAGGAACTGAGCTGCATCTCCAGCCGATATTTTGCCTGTGTTTCCTGGATCCAGCTGCAAAGAATCAACAAGAAAACACTAAGTGTATACAGCAGATACAGTTGTGTCTGTTCACTGATCTGATGCCACAGATTAAAAATCAGCTGCATGAACCCTGGAAGAGGCTGGAGTGGAAATCACAGCAGACTTTAGTTACCTGTCTGTAATAGTTCTCATAGGCTGGAGTTCCGCTTGATAACTGGAGAAGCAGACAGGAGAGAAAGATAGCACAAAGTCACAAATGAGCGTGACAGCTGGTCAGCGCATACAGCAAATGATGCCGCTGTAACATCAGCAGACTGCACATCATTCAGTTCGACACGAGTCGATAATCACAGCGTTCATCGATAACGCTAGCCGCCGAAAGGCTTGTTTTTACCCAAGTTTTACCCACTTGTGAGCCATCTTTCTACCCTCATTAGTACCCTCCTCGCTGTTCACGCCACCACCTTCCCTGCAATAGTCTCTTCCTTCCTCCATTAAAACGCAACATACAGTAACTTGGCTGTCCTTAACCTAGCTAACGTGTTAACTTAGTTCACAACGAGCGGCTGATGAAACGGCTCAGCTGGTCAATATTCACCGCAGCTCATGGAGCAGTAATGTGCTGAGGACATAATACGACTGTCACGGCCACTTGGTATCGAACAGTATTCGGATTTGAGACTTTTTCTCGAGCTATCGGGAGTTGTTACCTGACTGAGAGTCATGAGCGCCGCCATATTTCCTGGTGTCTCGGGAGTGCGCACACGCCCCTTAACTGGGCGGGCACGAGCGGCGCCGGCCACGGACCGTCGTTCCGGTGGGTGCACCAAATTATTCAGAACACCGGGGGGCAACGGAACTGCCGCTGCGCGACTTACAACCGAGCCGTGGGTGATACTGAGGGGGATCAGAGACCGAGGGGGAGATATTGTTCCAGACTGTAGCTGTGACAGGATGAACCGGATGTCGCTGATGGAAAAACACACCATATGACCAGGCACCAGGTGGTGACCTGATTTAAAAGCGCCACAGGCCCCAGGGTTCACTGTGTGTGGCAACTTCACTTATCACAATTTTGTGTAGGGATATGGATCCCCTGTACCATAATATGATCTGCATGTTTACCAAATTTTGGAGAGTCCATGTATGAAGATCTAATTGTACTATTGTATTGTACTTTCTGCTGATAAGGTGCATGTTCCTAAATGAGGTTGTGTTTAATCAAATTACCACAAACAAACTGCCAGGCAGTAAACTTGGAGTTGGGTAGCATCCCAGCGGCAGGAGTACTGGTCGGTTTCTGAAGCTGCTATGTGTTTGAAGACAACAGGACATACGCAGTTCAAAGAGAGAAACTGGTGGGTCAACATCTACATTTTGCCCTAGGGCCACCAAGCGGGTTTGTCCAGCCCTGAGAGACAGCAACACTTGTTTTACACTTCTGCCACACCATTGAAGGAGACACAGCTTTTTCTTAAGGTATTCCCTATGCATAAATAAAACACACTTTCACCGTTAAAAAACTAGATTTAAAAACTGTAATATTGCAGGATTTGTTTTAAATTCTGTCCAACACTGAAAAATATAAATAAATAAAAATTTTAAAAAAGTACTTGAAATGTGAAGTCATAGTTGCCATACTTCCAAATTGTGCATATGCAGTACAAAATATAATCAGACAATAAGGTTATAATCTTTTAATAAAAACTTTGGTATCAATAACATTCTGTCCGATAAAAATAAACATGTGACCCTGATGTCATGAGTCACACCAGGGGCTCACTACCATGTGTTTCTCCAGACTTTCAGGATACAATGCAGATCCCATGACATTACCATGAAGACATGTTGACTTCTGCCATTTCAATGTAGACAAACAATTTCATTGTGCACTTAGATGTAGATTAATTTATGTCAAAACACCTCATTCAATTATACCTTAAAGAGTGTGGAAAGGAAATTAAGAAGTCAGTGCCACAGACTTAACCAAAATAAATTACATTACAGTTTTGATTTCTGTCTGTATTTTGTGATTTGTTTTGCGCAAAGTCTTACAGTTTTCATGCATAATATGTTCAGTTATGTGCATTTTATGTTTCACCAGGCTGCAAGAGAAACTTTCCTTCAGGGACAAAACAGTTAAAGTCTGAATGGCTAATCCTTATTCTCTGCAAATCTCAATGTGTCATATTTACCACAGTTTCTGGTTAACTGTGCAATCTGTGCAAGGGAATCTGTAAATAAAGTAGATTTGTAGATCAAGAAAAACAGTACATGTCAGTGCCCCATTCTCTGTTATTACAAAATGAGGAATAGACTTTGTAGATAGAAAACCTTAAATTCAATCCAGCAGTTCAGGGCCAACAGGGTAAAATCATGACCAAAATTAAAGAGAGACTAAGTCCATTAACATCCACTTGCCACCCTACACTACATTTGCCCCCCCAAGTTGGGTTGTGTCCAAATCGCAGGGAAAGGATGCACAGCAGCCACAATACCCCTGGGAAATGTGTTTTTAAAAGTTGGGACAGACAAAATCTCTGGCCACACCTCCTCAAAGCTCATCTTTCTGCTTTGCTTCCTCTTCACCCATTTCTGAAAGTGCCTCCTCTAAGTCGTCCTTTGTGTCCTCCTCATCCACGTCTTCACCATCATCACCGCCATCATCATCGACATCCTCATCATCAGCTTCAGTGTCTTGGTCTTTGTTCTTCTCCTCCTCTTCTTTTCGTTTCAGATCATCTTGCTCCTGTTTCATTTTCCTCTCTGGTTCCTGTGGGCAAAGTTTGTCACAAACCATGTTTCATAATCTATTCAGTGTCTCTTTGGCAATGGTTTCATGTGTTGTACAAATGAAACAATATGGCTTAAAAAGAATACCAGCACCAGCATACCTTAGTTGCACCCCATGTCTCCTTTGCAATGTCTTCTGCTTCCTTCACATCATCTGTGATCAGGAAGTTGTCAAAGATGGTACCAGATTTCACCTAAAATAAAGTTACATATGTTACACTGTAATTTAAGCATCACTATGATTATAACAATATTATTCAAAAGATGACCTCCTTATCTCTCACCTGCCAAAGATCAAGACCTAAAACACCAATGTTGCCAAACTTGTAGATGTTCGAATCAGGACTGTATTCAGGATTGTCAATCTCAGGATGCACCCAAGACCCTTTGTAGTTGGGGTTGTCGATCTGTTTGGGTTTCCATTCTCCCTGCAATACAGAAGGTATTTATCAGGCTGAAAAGGCAGGGCAGAGGACATCACACAGGTCATTAAGCCTCACCAAGCCATGACTATCCAAATTCAGCCTACCTTGTACTCTGGGTTGGGGATCATGGGTGGCTCCCACTCTCCGTCCATATCCACATCCCAGTCTTCAGGTTTTTTAGCATCAGGGTCTGGAATGTTTTCAGGTTTGTCCCATTCCTAAAGAAGAAAATTGAAGTTAAACTTACAGAAATGTGAATGAAAATGTGGATCTTTAAAGCCCGGGATAGCTGTGGAAATCTGGGAGAGAAATAAATAGAAAAACACTTTGTCGTCACTTCCCACGGACGTAACAGGCCTTTCAGTCAACACAGGTAAATTTTATAGTAGATGAGATTATTTAACTTTATTACTTCATTATATTAATAAGCTTATTCACCTCAGGCTTGGTGTCCTCAACATCGTCAATCTTGGCACGATCATCCCAGTCCTCTGGCTTCTTGGCTTCGGGGTCCTTAATTTTCTTAGGAGGCAGGAAGTCCCAATCATCTTCCAGACTGCCGGATTCTACCTTCTCGTTGTCAATCTTCACCTCATAGGTCTGATCTGGGTTCAGGATCAGCGTGTACAGGTGGGTCAGCTCATCATCCTGAAAAAAACAGAAGTGTTGGGATTGGGACTGTTGCAGATGCAGTGCATATTTGTATATTGTAAGCTTTTTATGTTTATTTTTCTCAAATTGAAAATGCCATAATTACCTTGCACTTAATCTCTTTCTTGATGAGGTGATTCTTGCCCTTGTAATTGAAAATTACATGGACTTTCTTGGTGCTGTAGCCACAGATATCAGGGCCTGGATGAAGTAAATTAAATCACTAAATATTCAAAATCGTGTAATAGTAACCATTCTATTATAATTGATATAAATGATCACTTACCAAACATGATGTAGTATGAGGATTCTCCATGCATGGCAGCCTGATCCAAGTCAGCAGGGAAGACCTTCACATAGCCACCGCCACAGTCAATCTTTTGCTCATGCTTGACTGTAAACTGAATGACCAAAGGCTTGCCCTCGTTGCTGAAAGGCTCAAAACGGGCAGAGGTGGCATAGAAACGAGCATCTTGGCTTGTTTGCAGACCTGAAAAAGAAAGTGCAAAGTACATATTTAGCAAGACACACAAAATATTTTCTCTTTAGCTAACACTGTAGCTCAAAATCGAGACACAAGGGCACTTAAACTGGATAGTTTCAGGTGAAAGAGTTGTTTGAGACAATGTCATGGTTGAGCTGAGAAGGCACGGATGCGATTCAAGCTGTAGAGTCAGGTTGCAACTTGTGACTTTTTAATTACTTTATCTTATTTGTTATTCCCAAAATATCCATGGATTATTTCCACCATTCAAATATTGAGTAAATGTTAACATCAGGAGAGAAACACAACTTTTAAGCCATAATGAATATAGCACGATCAACACTAATGAATTGTTATTCTTAATCAAAGCACATAATTCTTGTTTTATTATTATAATAATATAATAATATATACCTTTGTCTTTCTCTGCATCTCCATAGAAGCTGCCAGCCGTCAGTTTCCACTCTCCATAGTCAGATTTGTGTTTGGAGTTCATCCAGCGACTTCTCCATTCATCTGAACAGGAAAAGATCATTAAGTTTGCAGAAGTTTAACACTCGGAGCGCCTCTTTCAAATACATCCAGCTAATTCTCGAAAAATCATACTACGGTCAACTCTTTGGAGCTGTCAGGAGGGCGTCGTTGGTTTGGTGTGCGAACCTGACACATTTATTCTGAAACTTAGGCCACAAGTAGCAACTTAGGATGTAAGTATTACGTTTGCCAGCTTCTGGGCCTTGCTTAAGTTAGCCAGCTGACAACCCGGTTACAGACAAGAAACTGGGAATTTCACTGAGTCGACGATTGAAAAAAAAAACAACATATTTCGTGAAGAGAACAGACTTTCAAGAGAAACACGTGATGCCAATTGTGACCAAAAATAATGGCTAGCAGTCGAGCTAACATGCAATGAATTAACCTCCTGCACAGCTATCGCCACTATTACACGTTTCTGTGCCAAACTTACCACCGTCCAGAAACTCCTCCCGAAAGTAAACCTTCGCGTGTACGCAGTACACTGCTAGGATTACCGCAACTACACCCAGGACTTGGATTTTGCCCATCTCTGCTCCACTTTGCACCGCTGCCAACGTCTCTGCTGAGTAGCTTGGTGAATACCTTGTGGAGGAGGAAGAGAGGAGAATATTTTAGAGTCGCTCCAGCGAACAGATGTCTGCCTGCCATTGGCCGGCAAGACGGTGTGTCTGGACCAATAGCAGTAGACCACGAAACATATGTCGTCCCCGGAGCCTGATCCAGGACCAGCGGTTATCTGAACGGTTTAGACCGTGTCGTTCAGTCGACAGCCCTGAAGAGGGGGCCAAATATCAAACAGAGAAAATAAAATGGTGACCGGAGGAGGACCCGGCAGGCATCAGTGTCGGCCCTGCTCACCCGATGATGTGTCTCAAGTCGGTTGGTTTGACAACAAGCAAACCGAGTAATACCCAAATAATAACTCAGCATAATTCAAAGGGCTAGAACTGAAATAAACACACGGACAAGTGCGAGTAAACAGTGGACAAGCAGATCAAAGCTGAGGGAAAAAGGCCGCAAACAAACTGGACGTTGAGATTTAAACTGTGTCACCGCGTCATTAACGGCCCGCAGCGCGTGGCGTCTCCCAACCGTCGTCAACGGTCGGTTAACCGTCACAGCGGCCGGAGACTTTGGACGAAGATTTCACTTTCAGCGGTCAAAGAAAAGAAAAGAAAAAAAAAAAACACCAACCGGCCATTTTTCTACTTGGAAAACAGAAACAGCACGAACAGAGAAATGCGGCCCGCACGCATGTGTAATTGTATCGGGTGACTGGGTTTCGGTAAGGGCAGAAAGTTAAATGAACGACGAGATATTCGTTAGCAGCCAACTGCCTTGACTCGGAGATGGTGTGCTAACACCGTGATGTTACCTGGCTAGTTCAGTTATCGGGAAACTAGTTTAACTTTAACCAACTAACGCGGACCTTGTCACCGGAAGTAATTTAACAACTATGGCAGCGAAGTGACTGGCTTTTACTTTGAGTTAGCCTTAAATCCAGTAACTTATAATAAGTGACCCTACTGTGTCACACAACATGTAGGATCATGTTGATTCAATTTAACTTTAACTCACCGCTCGGTGAAAAACTGTATTACTGTATTTTACTGAAAAAATACGCCCATTTATCAGCTTACTGATATTGCCACCTTCTTTCTGTGTGTATTAGACAGCCAGGTCTACCAGCCTACAGGTACAAGTACATTAGGCCCCAGCACCACTGGCTGTGTAATTATGTTTGTTGATTTCACCTAGAGAGGATAAGCAGAAGAACTTTAAGATGGATACACATGATGCAAAGGCAAACAAGCATGAAGTTCAGGTAAATGGATTTAATACCTTTGCATGTAGGTTTGCAGGATACTAGTAAACATCCATTTAACTTATGTAGCAAGTACAATTACTACCATTTACAACCCCTTGTCTTCCTCAGGCCAAATACAAGCAGGCCAGAGAAGAGCGAAAGAAGCTCCTCACCCATGCACACAAGTACATGATTGACCTCCTGGCTGCCAGGCTGTTCTTGGAGCCAACAGCAGTAGAGGATTTTATTTTAGATTCTTCATCTGTGAGTTTGTCCTATGGGTTTCGACAATCAATGCACAGAATATCTTATAAGACAGGTTATCAATCATCCCAGTGTTTTTGGCCAGTTTCGCGATGGAAACTCTGTGCTTCATTATATACATGCTTCCAAAAATTCCAAACAGTAGAAGGTTTGGTGGCGTTCAAGTAAAAAGCTTTTGGGATAAAAGGCACAACGTAACTTTTTAAATTCTTAAAAATTCACAGGTTCTGGTTTTAATCTGTCAGAGGGTAGGATAGCACTAAGCAAAGGTTTATGATGCTTCCAAAAATGTTTCAAATTGGCTACACATGACTGTTGGAATGCAACATTTCAACCACTACACATCATATTGATGTGTGTTTCTGTCTGCCAGTGAGCCTTTTTGTTTCTACAGTACCACTGGAAGATGCAGAAGTCTGACATTTTCAAATCTTACACATAGTTAAAGTTACTTTGAACTTTTGGTTGAATGTCTTTCATGCCTATGATACCATGTCCTTAGTGTTAAAACAAGGTTAATCATTTCTTTCTTTGTTTTCTTGCTGAACAGCTGGCAGCTTTTGATGATTTTTTTGCCAAAGGCGGTTGTAAAACCATTTCCTTTGTGTATCAAGAGTCTGAAGTTCCAGGAAAGGGTAGGCATAAATCAAAATTTTCTAAAACGGAAATGTCCAAAATCGGAAATCCAAAAGAAATATCAAACATCTAACTATCTGAAATCTGAAATTGATTTTCCATTGTTTTTTTCAGTCGAGTTATTCACAATTCATGAGAGATAGTCTATGTGTCTTTGTGGTTAATGTATGTGATTGAGTTTAGGTTCCCTCCATTTTTAGTTTGGTCATTTGTATAATTTGGGGAAAACTCTTTACCAAGCCTTCCAAACTTAATGGATTGTATTTGTCCCCATACTGGTGAATGTTCAGATTTTAGTTCACGGAATTGATTTCAGCAGTGGATAATTTTACAGCTCCATTCCAGTTTTTCGTCTCATCCAAAAGCTCATTTGGATTTAATTTCAGAGTGTGGACGCTCATATCCTGGGACTATCAAAGGGGGGAAAATATTGAGGCTTTTTGTTGCCGATTTGTCTAAGACATGCCTTACAGGCATTTGCTGCTCTTTCACCCGGACTAGAGTGGACATTCCTGTGAATTCAGACAACATACATGAGGTAAGACACTTTTGTATGTGAAAAGTCGTCTCTCTGTAATTGTAACTAATTTACTGTTTTGTATGATAGGCAAATTTTCCCATTGAATTGTTGCATTTTGATAGTCAAATAAAACCACTAGTGCATGTGCATGGGCTTTATAAAACAATGACTTGTGAACATTTTAAAGTCAGCCAGAACCATGAGAACTGAGTTAAGGCCATTAAATGCGTCATGTTTCTGGAGTGTTCCTTTTGTCAAAATACTGTCAAGTTGCTTTAAGTTGATTCTATCATGTCTGATGGGTATACATTTCTTCATACCTTTTAACAAAAACAGCTGATTTTACTCATCAGCACACCAGTGCAACCATTCCCTGTATTAATTTGGGAAAAGCTGGCAACTGTTGTCATTGAAAGCACATGTTCTGCATTATTAAGGAAAAGATGATCACGACTGATTACCAAAGACTGGATTTCATGAAGTGTGATGGAATGATCTTGTCTTGATGCTTTGTAGGAAATCTTCTTTTCAATGGTCGATGCCAGAGATGGTCTCCTGAAAGGAACAAGGAATGCCTTCAACTTTCTGCTACCAGCTCTTGATGCATCTCAAAACTGGGGAGTCTTAGATAAGTCTAGACATGGAGAAAAATTTAAAAAGAACTTCAAGTACACCATAAAACGTTGTCTTAGCTCTTTAGATGGTAAGTAATTTTTCTTATTAAAGTAGTAATTTTTTCTTTAAAGTTTTGATGTTTAGAGGGAATTATACTGCAACATTTCCATTTTGTTTGGTAAATCATGCTTGATTACTTTAAAATTGTCATTTGTTGCATTATCTCTTAATAATATTGTTGTAAACAAATGACAGTCTTTAAGTAGTTTTTTCTTGTACTTTGTCTTTCTTGTTTGTACCCCAGACATCCAGATGAGCAATGAGGGTATTGTTCATCTGAATTCAGTCACAGATGTTGACTTCTCTAAATTAGCCTCCCTTGAAGATATGAAAGTTGCAGCTGCCAACCTTGACATGGTGCATCGAATGGAAGAAATTCTGATGATCTGGTATAAGCAAATCGAGCAGGTTGGTAATACTAAAATGTCATATTTGTTATTACAACACTAACAGATAGTCAAGATTATGTGAACAGAAATTGGGTCTCTTCCAGTATCAGGATCAAAGAACGAAGACTCAAACAATACATTGTCATTAGGATGTAATTCAGATACAGTCATGCATCTGTTTAGGGTGTATGCATTTTGTCCAAAATGTAAATGGAAACTGCAGATAACATTGACCATAAAATGTTTAAAGTGGTTAATGGATCCCATATTTTGAACTTCCTAAAGTCTTATTGTAGATTAATTGATTGAATTCCTGCCCTGTAAAAGGAAAATGTAACCTTTCTCTGTATCCATAATCATCAGGTCCTGATAGAAAGTGATCAGCTGAGGAAAGGGGTTGATTCTGCAGGGCCACTGAGTGAGCTAGAACACTGGAAAAAAATGTCTTTAAAGTTCAACTCCATCATCAGTCACATCAAGGGCCAAGAGTGTAAGGCAGTGGTAATGGTGCTCTATATCAGCCATTCCAAGATTATGAAGGTACGGATGGTTAAGTGTTAAACTTCAGCAAAGTAATGCATAAAGAAGTTATTATTTTTACCAGGGTTTTACCAGGTTTTTGGCGAACCTTCCTAAGGTTTAAAGTGTGTATAGACTAAATATGACTAACTGATTCTGTCTAAAATAAAACGAGACAAATGTCTGCAAGTTATATTATAGATGTTATTGTTGGATGAGATATAGTAATTATCCCAGATCCAGTGTCCACAGTATGAAAGTGATTATTCCAGGTGAATGAAAAATGATTGTGCAAATTATTGTGATTCATGATTATCTTAATATGTAGCTACCCTGCGTGAAGGTGCTGCTAACCAAAATCTGCTGAGTTTTAATGGAGAGCATTAATGACACATGATATTGTAAATGCCCATTTCTAGCACTAAATTATTTTTTGTCCATCAGCAGAAAATTAATCCATGTCATAATAGATCCTTGGTAACTTATTTTAAAACATTCTATCATGTTAAGATATCACACATTTGCTCCAACTTCCAAATTTGTTACATTTGTTTTTTTTGAGTGTTTTTGAGTATTCTGCAATCTGAGAACATCACTTTGGGCTCTGGTACAGGAACTTGTGAAGTGCATTTTATGGACTAAAGAATTAAATAAAACATGTTGGTTGAAAAGGTTTAAGTTTGATTCTTCAAATCCATGTACCTATGTAGATGTGGCAGGAGCTGGATGCCAGGATAACAGATCGCGCCAACGAGGCAAAAGACAATGTTAAATTCCTTAACACACTGGAGAAAGTCTGTCAACCACTTTACAACAGTGACCCGGTACGTCATTTTTAAAGTCTAAAGAACAATGTATTTGTTACGATTTTTATGATAACACAATATTGTTACTGTAGAATTACCTCTGTAATGAATACTGAACAATTTCAGTCTTGTGTGTAGCAGATGGAAGTTAAACCTCAAATACAGTGACATCTAGTGGATATCAGGTTATAATTAAATACACAGCCACTATATTTAGACTGAAGATAGCTGTGCTTTAAACACAGTTTATGAGGTAAATAGCGACAGGGTTTAAGAGACCCTGTGGTTCTAAGTGTTTGTTCATTAGAAGGTTATGGGATGCCTATAATTTCCATAGTGACTGAATGTTGTAGACAATATAGATGTACATGGATGTGTAATTTCAGGTCACCATGATGAAAAGCGTGCAGAACGTCATCAATGCCATTCAAATGATTTACAGCGTTTCACTGTACTACAATACAAGTGAAAAGATATCTGCACTGTTCATCAAAGTAGGTGTATTGTATTCAGTCTCAGAAAAAATACAAGTTCCAATCCAATTTACTTTGTTAAACTTTGTAATTGCGTTCCTAAAAAAAATTCCAGGTCACAAATCAGATGGTTGCAGCATGCAGATCATATATTACTGACAATGGCACACGTCTAATATGGGACCAAGATGCTGAAGACATCATCAGGAAAATGCAGGTGATGATGACCCCTACCTATATGAATAATATCTATGGTGTCAATGCTGAGGCTTGAACATAACACATGTTTACTTCAGCATATAACTGTTTTTATTCATCTTTTGTCTTCGGCAGGACTGTGTCTGCTTGTATCAAGAGTATCAGTCTTGCTTCCAGAAAACAAAGAAACAAACAATGGAAAGACCTGGAAAGAGGTCCTTTGAGGTTTCAGAGATGCAGATTTTTTGCAAGTTTGAGGGCTTCTGCAAGCAACTTGAAAAGGTAAAGTCCATCCTAATTTCTTAAATTTGAATCCCACTCATACTTTAAGGCCTTGCCCAGTAACAATAAGCATTATCTTTTGTAGATCACACAAATAATTACAGTGTTCAAGAAATTTGAATCTCTTGGAAAATCAAATATTGAGGGCATTGAGGTTCTGGCCAGACAATTCCACACTGTGTCCATGAATCTGAAAAGGAAGCAGTATGATATGTTGGCTCCAAGGACAGTAGAATTCGTAACGGATTTTGCTAAGTTTATGTCTCAAATCAGCCAAATTGAGGTATGTATAACTTCCACCTGTTTACAATTTGTGGTGTAGGTAGTTTCCATTGTCTCACTCTCTCTAATTTATATATAAAGTATTGTTTCCAGTGTGGATGGTCACTGAAATTTTGGCTATCCTTGTCTACAGAACCAGCTGCGAGCATTTATGAGTTCATGCTTCTCAAACATCATCTCATCTCAGCAAGCTCTGTGCCTAATACAGCGGTCAGTCTAATATAGTATTAAAGTACAGTGTAGTAGTATAATATAAATATTGTACTGTAATTATTTAAACTGGATGATTTGGCACTATAGTCAGAAAATTCTAACACGCCTCATAAATTCCTTTATTTGTAGTTTTCAGAGGCTGAACCTCCCCTGTCTTGACACAGAAATTTCCAGCCTCTTGGGTCGTATTCTTCAGCATTATGCCTCAGAAGTAGAGTTTGTGAAAAAGGTATCCCAGTTTCAGGCTTGAGTAGATACTGAGAATAAAGCATACATTTATTGTCAAACATGGACTTTGATGTTTTTGATAAATTCTGTAAATTCTCTTTGCAGCTCTATGACAAACAGAGAGACAGCCCCCCGTTAGCTCGAAACATGCCTCCTGTGGCTGGAAGGATTGGTTGGGCCAGGCACCTATACAAAAAAATAGAGGCACCCATATCGTACATAAAAGTAAGCCTAAATGTCTCCCAGGAAAAACAACTAAAAATACATTGTTCTCCTACTGAAATGTTTTAGCATGAATGTATCTGTTCTCATCAACAGAAAAACTCTGACATCCTATGCAGCCCTGAGGGACAAGATGTACTCAAAATGTACAATCAAACTGCAGCTGCATTAGTAGAGTTTGAGTCTGTGTACCACAGAGCGTGGATGGGTGAAGTGTCAAAACTAGATTATGGTTGGTTCTCTGTCTCTAATTTAATATGTTGATACACTAGATGGCACACAATGCCCCTTGTTAAGTTGCATTATACGATTCTGTTAATATTCATTTTAAATACTTTCTCCCTATTCTGCTTCAAAACAGTGTTGAATATTACACTGCTGGTTCGTCACCCTAAGACTGGAAAATTAGTTATTAACTTTGATCCTAAAGTAACTGAGGTCATTCGGGAGGCTAAGTGTTTGTTGAAGACGGGCCTGGAGGTTCCAAAGCAGGCTCTGCGTCTGGTCAAGTTGGAAAGCAAAATAAACGCCAATCACCTCAGGCTACAGGTAAATCATAACATATTTCTTCACAGATGGCTGGGTTACTTTGAAATATCTGACTTGTATACCTTATTTGTTTTTTTTAGACGATTTTGGCAGATTATGAATCCACCTGTGAGAGCATACCTGTGGACTTCACCAGCTTGATGGCTTCAAAAATAAAAAATGTAAGCAGTGTAATGTAAACATTAAGACCTCAACCTTATATTTACAACAAGTCAGTGTAAACAAACACTTTGAGTGTTTTTTGCTTAGTTGCTCAGCAAGAAAAAACACTTGTGCATTCTGTGGGAAAAGGTATAAACCTGCAAATATGAAGGTTGCTACAGGGAGTGGGAGTATGTGTGGAACCAGCTTCCTCTCATTTTTTTATTTTATGGCTTTTGTGTCTTAAATATTTATTATTTCTTAAATTATCAGTGCTTCCAGAGTTGATAATTTTTAGCTATTATATTTTTGGTAAATTACAAGGTGGAATCTGTTCTTCGCCATGGGTCCGTGCTGCTCACTTGGTCATCCTTCCTCCTGGACAAGTTCTTCCAAAATGTTGACACTGCTTTGTTTGAGCTCAAACATGTTGTAAAGAAGGTATAGTACTGAATAAAATCAAAATGTTAGCTGTCTTTCCTTTCCAGATATGGATTTTGCTATAATATCAAGTATAGTCATTTACTGTCGAAAGTAGTACCTAAACTAATTAACTTCTGATTTAATTTTAAATTCCTCAGTATTTTTATTTCCATGTTGTTCAGAAGGGTGAATGGTGAATGGTTGTGGATCTGTAATTTATAAATTGGCTATTTACATTGCAATCACTAGTCAACAACCTTTCAACACTTTTTACCTTCAGATATTCATAAAAATACTATTGCTCAAGGGCAGTGTTTCTAGATGCCATGTTTCCTTTTTTCAGGTGCAGGACATCTGTAAGATTCACATTGATGATGTCCTTAAAGACATTTCAGAAACTGTGTTGATTGAGCTTCCAGAAGATCACGCGTCTTCAGTGGAGCACCTGATTGAACATAATGAGGTATATACTCTATACTCTATAGACTATAGACTCTTTTTTTTTTTTTTTTAAATGAATAATCCTTTAATTGGCTTGAATTGAAAATTACTCAAATGACAATGTAAAAACAATGTGAAAGGGTTACTCATAGTGATGAACCTACAGAGAATTCTCACCCAAATCTGGAAGTCCCCTCAGCGTTATGGAACTTAATAGCGAGTTTCAGCTCTTAGTTTAGGTGTCCCGCCCGCAGCTTTACTGTTTGGTCTTACATCCTGTTTCCACGCCCCCAAGTTGTTGTTTTTTTCTAAGAAATTATGAATTATGTGTGGTTCACCAATCCAATCATTATAAATCTATTTTTTTTAGAATCAGTGTAAGGAGCGGGCAAGGAGATTAAACTACAAATGTGGTCGTGTTAAAGAAGCAGTAAAGGAGCTGGGTAATGTGTTCAGAGTTTATGAATCAAAAGGCACCAAGAAGACAACTGAAGAACCTGTTTCAGGTACTCCTAAGTCCTAGTTTAAGTGCTGCACACAAATGGAAATAATAAAGAACAGCACCCAAAACTGAAATATATTTTATGTATGTTTGTGTATTATTTTCAACATTTTAGGACGGAGGAGTGTGACATTCTCAGGAGAGAGCCAGAAGACCCCCAATGAGGATGAGGGAATGAATTTAGAAGGTCCAGATAGAGATAAAGCAATCAAATTTGAAAGGGTATGTTTGCTTACCAACACCTAAGCTTTGCTCCTATATCAAATTTACCAACAAATGTGTTAACGCTTCGAATAAAAATCTTAATTTCAGGAGTTTAAGAAGCTATATGAATACTTCAGTGCAAGGGTATTAGATGCACTTGTCAAAACAACAAAATTATCCCTGGAGACCCTGAGAAGGAGAGTTTGTGGGACTAAGTAAGTATATCTGTGTTTGTCAGTATGTAAAAAAAGAAAAAAGGCCAATATCTAAGAACAATGATGTGATCTCTTACAGATTGAAATCAATAAATGGGAATTTTAGTACTAACCACAAGTCTAAGATGGCCTTGCTAATAAAATCTGAAGTCCAGCTGGTTATACCCGACGTGGTGAGTTTCTACTATTCATTGGCAACTGATGCACTACATGCTACTGGAGTTCCTTGCCAATCTTGTTTAACAGAAAACTAAAGTGTTTCCGAAATGTGTTGTCATCAGGTCATAAATCCCACTGTAGATGAGATCCAACAGGGCATAAATCACCTAATGGACTTGGTGTTGGAAGTTAGCAAAGGTGTAACATGGGAACGGGAGTACAGTCATGATGCTACAAAGAACAAAGGTATGTAATTGTCAGGATTCACATGGATGAAAATAACCCTTAAAGACAAGTTGACAGGAATGACATGTCCTTAATATAATGAAAATATGTGGATAAATCGACTACTTAAATTTACACCAAAAGTATATGAAGTTTAAGGTAATAAAGTTGTTAATTTGTACATCTTTGTATTAAAAAATTTAAAAAGGAAATAGTCAAAATGTATAATTTAATCATTTTATTTATCTCACAGTCCAATATCAATTGAAGTTGTGTACAGCCCTTATAAAAGCCCTTAGAAGAAGATAATTAGTTTTGAAGCTTTAATTGAAATTGTCAAGAAAAACATTTGGTTGTTTTTGTGTGTTTGCCTGTTGTAATGATCTCATAGGTGGAGAAAAAGAGAATTTCCATCACAGAATTGTTGAACACAAGGACATCAAAAAGGTTGTGGTCATTCTGAAATCAGCAGTCAGCTCCCAGAGAGGAGAAGCAGCTAATGTTCTGAAGCAGTTCAATCCTTTCAGGGTGATCTGGGTTGAGGACAGGAACCTCAAAGTCAAGGTTTGTTTTCTTCAGAACATGTTCTTGTTTTGACTTTTAGACAGAAAATCTGTAATAACATGATTATCTTAACTTTTAAAAGGAATTCATGGACAGCAAACCATCCTTGATCCAGGTCAAATCTGAAATCCAGCACTACGACTCAATTGAACGAGAAATTGATTATATCAAACCCGTCATTTATTTGGAGTCTACTGAATTGTCAACAGGTAAGGTAATGTAATGTGTTCTAGACAGCAACCAGATGAATTTTAAGTTGCTATTTTTACCCGTCTTCACATAACATTTTACACTGTGTAATGCTGGGTCAAATTCCATTAGAGAATGGAGACATAGTCAATGCATTACCGCACACAGCCAGAGGAAGGAGCTAAAGCTTTAGAGTTGTCCCACTACTGCAGTTAAAGGCAGCTATATGAGGCTGTACTTAAACACAGCAATGCTTTGGGCTGAATGCTAACTCGCCCACAATGACAATGTTAACATGCTTAGTTTAGTGTGTTTGCATGCCAACATTTGCTAATTAGGACAAAGTACAGCTGAAGCTGATTGGAATCTCAGTTTTGCAGGTATTTAATCATTAAACAAAGTATTGGACAAATAAACACTTTGAGCTGATGATTGCGGGATCACAATAGTCATCAGATGTATCCTCTGGGAACCACAGAGATGCTTGCACAAAATTTTATGCCAGTCCATATAATTGTTTGTCAAGATGTTTATTTCTGGAAAAAAAGTGGACTGATGGACCAACATTTGCATCTCTAACACACCTCTGATGAAACCCTCTGGCCCAAGAAGCAACATCCTCTTTGTCATAGGAACCATTTGATTTTATAGGAAATGTTTTAGTTTTGACTTTAAGAGTATTAGTGTTTGATAGTGGCTGCTAATTTTTCTAATTTTTCTTTATCCCGTGTAATCCTACCCTGATTTAATAATAATGAGGTTGAGGTTTAAAAGAAATACACTGATAATTTTAAAAAACAAGTTTCATGTCTTTCTCTTTCACTATTTCACTATTTGAGTCTTAAATAGAACAAATTATTTTCTCATAAATGTTAAGAAAATGTTTAATTCATTACTTGTAGGTTGTGCTTTGTTTGTGAACTGTGTGTGTTAGAGGGGAAGAATGCAAATTCTGCACTGTAAATTTTATTTTTTGTATACAGAGCCATTAAAGAAGTCCTTGACAGTTGAGACCAAAGCCTGGAAGAAACTGTTGTGCAGATACCTGAAGGAGGAGTACAAGAAGAAAATGATTGACACCAGCATACATACTAACAAATACCTCGTACAACTATCTCATCCTGTGGATAATCTGGAAGATGTGCGTCGTGCCATGGGGGCCCTGTCTAAGCTTCGTGATGCAGAAATACAAACTGATATGACATTGATATCCATTGAGGTATGAGTAGAACAATAATTTATTTTCGAGGATATAGCTTAAGTGTAGTCTGTAACGACAATGATTAAGTGACCAAAAATATTAGATATGATCCATGAAGTAAAAGATCCATTAATTTTAGTGCGTAAAAGACACCAAAACACCACACAGTGTGTGATACTATGAGCAATGCTTTTACCATAATTTTAGCCTCTGTCCTGACAAATGGAAAGGAAAGGTAATGAATTTGCAGAATGTGCACCTATTTGACTGATCAACGCCGTGCGTTGCCAGATGATGTATTGTGTTGCAACAAAATTTGAGCCAGAGTAAGTTTTGCCAGCAGACCCTCTGTCTTTTTCCATTTCTGCACTGTTGTGCCAACCCTCTGGTATCACTGAAATAAATAAGTACATTCTGCTCAGATGGTAGACCAAATTGGATCTACAGACAGAATATAAAGTTATGTCAGGCTTCCAGACTTGGAATCTGGATGAATCTTGGTGAAATCTTTCTGACAGATAATAAATAGAGCAATTGGAAGTTATATTGATGGATAAGAAATTCACCATGAAGTTGGTAAATTGCTGGCTTTGCAAGATCTGTGGTGCATTATTAGTAAAATTTTAAGAGATTTATGCTGTGTCTTAAATTTGTGTGCTAGTTCAGAAATGTTTTTCACGGTCATTGTCTATTTAAAGTCATGCATTATTTTTTCTTCACGAGTAAGCCCTGTAGTTTGATTTATATAGCAGTCGAATAACCATCTTATGATGATGTTATATTTTACAGGAAGCCTTTGAAATTTTGACTAAATATGAAGCAGAGGTGACCAAAAGAGAAGCAGAGGGCGTGTACAATCTGAGGGATTTCTTCACAAAGCTTCAGTCTAAAGCTGTTAGTATTATCTTTTTAGTTATTTTGATTTTTTTAATTTTATAATGTGTTCTTCTATAACTAAGGTGTGATCTTGGTTTTTGATTTTTGATTTTCCCAGAGATCAGTGCAAGATGAGCTTGTTCGTATGCAGCCCAAGTTCAAACAAAACCTTCTGGAGTGTGTTTCTACTTTCCAAAATGATGTTAGCACTTTTATGGAACTATATGATTCCGTAAGTAATCTCTGAATCTTTAATTCTTAGCCGATTTCAATCAATCTATTTAAATGAATCTATTAATCAGGTCTTGTTCAATCTTGTTTTTTAGGAAGGCCCCATGGTTGATGGAATAGCTCCCCAAGAAGCCAGCCGCAGGCTCCTGATGTGTCAGGTAACACTGTCAATGAAGTTAATATCATCCATATAAACTGGTCAGTGTTAACTGCATGAAAAGCATTTAAACAAGTAGAAAGGCCATATATTAAACAATAGACATTTTAGGTTAAAATGTATTGAAATTGTAAAAACTAAAAAAAAAAGAAAACATTTTTTAGATCCCCCACTTAAATCGAGACTTCAGTATTTGAGACCAAGTAACTTAGATGTTAATAGAAAAACTTAACAAAGTGAGATTGAGAAAACTACTACCGAATAGGTGCTAAATCAAATATCCTGAGCCTTTTCTACCGAAAACTACTTCTGTGGCGACCAGCTACCTACCCCATTTGCAGGGGCAGCCGCTGTAAAAAAGTGTATATATATCTGTGCTTTGATGTGTCCTTATTCTTTATGAGTAAGTACCAGTTCATCAGTTCATAAGAGACCAATCCAAGAAGTATGATGCAAAAGTATCAAAGTTAATAAGTGAGCAAGGGATTCAAATGCATGTACATTTTTTCTCTAAACACACACAAATATCCATATCCACACACATTTTTGATGATGGTAATTATTTAGTTTTTATTCCCTTTTTTTTTTTTGCTTTTTTTGCTTTTCAGAAAAATGAAATACAAAAATATGCCAGCATCTTGCTTTTTGAGATTGGATTATTTTGCGTATTTAATACAGACCTTTAATTTTACTCAGGCTAAATTTGAAGAACTGTGGAGAAACTTCAGCACATATAACTCCGGGGAGCAGCTTCTTGGCTTGCCAGTCACAGACTATGACTGTCTACAAAAGAAAAAGTGTGTTACCACTCTACAAAAGTCTACCCTACATTACCAGAACAATACATTTTTTTTTTATCAATACTTACAATTTATGCTATACAATACTATAGTTATGGTGTTCATCTTTATGGTATTTTATAATGTATTCAGACTAATAAATCTATGATTTCCTATGATTTCCTTAGAAAAGAGCTTGACCTGCTACAGAAACTCTATGGCCTTTATGATGCAGTGATGGGTAAGATTAGCGGGTACTTTGGCATTCTGTGGACAGAGGTGGATATTGAGAAGATCAATTCAGAACTTTTGGAATTTCAGAACAGGTAATATAAGTATTTCTGTTAACTCTCCCACCTTACAGTTATAACCAATTTGCTATGCACTGACATTTTTTATTTGATGGAGAACAACTTTGCTTTTAGGCGTGTGCCATTATGATACATCAATCATTAAACATATTTGTAGGTGCCGGAAGCTACCCAAAGGACTGAAGGACTGGCAAGCCTTCCTAGACCTGAAGAAGACGATTGATGATTTCAGTGAGTCATGCCCTCTGCTTGAGATGATGGCAAACAAATCTATTATGAGGAGACACTGGGACCGGATCACAAACCTGACTGGGCACCAATTTGAGGTGGAGTCCAGTTCCTTTACACTGCAGAACATCATGGAAGCGCCTCTGTTGAAGTACAAGGAAGATATCGAGGTTTGCTGGAAGTTTGGACTCTGTAGTTATAACCTGCCTTAATTTCTAGCCACAATATTTTATCTTATTATTTTGTTCACCCTTGTAAGCTTGGCTTTTTGCATTTGTACTGTAGGACATCTGCATATCTGCTGTGAAGGAGAAGGATATTGAGGCCAAGTTGACACAGGTGAAAGAAGTGTGGTCCAGCCAAATCCTGAGCTTGATGACATTCAAGGATAGAGGAGAACTGATGCTGAAAGGGGCAGATACAGCAGAGATCCTCACCATCCTGGAGGATAGTCTGATGGTGCTGGGGTCACTGCTGAGTAACAGGTACAACAGCGCATATACAAATACTTACCACTTGTAATTATTAACAAATGAGATTTCAAAACATCGACCACAATCAAGATTTAACACCAAGTCAGAAACAAGATTAAGGACATAAAAAAGAAAAAACTGCTACCACACTGATGTTACTATAACTGATGAGTCAAAGATGAATTTAAAGTAAGATACAGATAATTTTGGCTCTATTTATTTAAGGTATCCTTTCAGACATAGTGCCCAAACAATGTCTTGTGCTGTCTTAAGGAATTTTCCTTGTCTGCCTTTTACAGGTACAGTGCCTTTTACAAAGCAGAGATCCAGGACTGGGTCTCAAAGCTTTCAACATCATCTGATGTCATTGAGCAGTGGATTATTGTACAAAACCTGTGGATCTATTTGGAGGCTGTGTTTGTTGGGGGTGACATCGCAAAAGACCTGCCACAGGTATAGTTATTGATTTTTATCTTTATATTTTGAAAATACAATGTTGAGCTCTTTCTTAGTAAAATACAAAAATACTTAATTTTCCCAATGTAGGAAGCAAAGCGTTTTCAGAACATTGACAAGTCCTGGATTACGATCATGCAGCGAGCCCAAAAAGTTCCAAATGTGGTGGAGTGCTGTGTGGGTGATCCAATTCTGGGACAACTCCTACCAGATCTTCAGAAACAGTTGGAGTTTTGTCAAAAATCTCTGGCAGGGTAAAGTTTTGTCAACAGTGTTTTGTAGTCTAATTTTAGTTAGAAACATCAATGGGGATTTTTCTTCCAAAATCTCTTATTCTACCTGTTCTACTTTCTTAGTGTGTTGTATGTCTGTATTTAAATTTCAATGGCCTCCCCTAAGTTTACTACAAATTGCTACAGTCAGTACTTTGCAAACCAAAACACTGATTTATGAGAGATTAAAGCAGCATAGAAGTGTGGTTATTTTGCAGTACCCTCATTGCAAAGTAACCGCAAAGTTGTTTTTATCAAATCCCTGGTATTTAAATGGTTCTTTGAATTTCTTTGTAATTTATACATTTAATTTGGGTTACTCCTTATGCCTTACAAATGCTTTGGACCAAAAAGAAAAGATTGTCCTGAATGACATAGTGATGTGTACACTGGAGATGATGTGACCTAACTCGACAGGTACCTTGAGAAAAAGAGGCTCCTCTTCCCACGGTTCTTCTTTGTGTCTGATCCAGCCCTCTTGGAAATCCTCGGACAAGCCAGTGATTCCCACACAATTCAGGTTAGGATATTGATTGTCACTATAAAACATATTTAAGAAAACCTATTAAGTTTAAAAAGGAGTCACAATATCAATGCCAAGGATGTTATGTTTTTGGTCATATTTATATGTCTTAAATGTATTTCTCAATGTTAGAGAGAGGAAATTATATTTTCTTGTGAACTGCTGCACTTTATCAAGTAAAGACATCTGTCACATGAACCCTATGATTTTATTTTCTTAGTGACAAATATCTATGCTGATGCAAACTACAAAATGTTCAAGTATTTATCTGTTTTATTGAAATGCCAATTTCTTGAAAAATGCAGTAACTAATTTTAGGCACAATTATTTTTCAGTCACATCTACTTGGAGTGTTTGACAATGTAAATGAAGTGGAGTTTCATGCAACAGAGTATGACAAGATTTTGGATGTTGTATCACAAGAGGGAGAGAAACTGCCGGTATGTAATATATTATTACTGTAATGTAATAGAAATATAATATATTGCAGAATAGAAACATAAAGTGGAACTGCATATGTTACTTTTAATGTAAAGCACTGTGTTGTAGCTGGTCTAAATGGAACTGATTTTAATTATATTATATATTGTTGGGTAGTTGATGTGTAACAGTGCATCATATTGCATGATATGTCATGTATTTTGTTTGTGAAGTGTTAATCTATAAGATAACTTGTGAGTTTTTTACTTATTGTAGGAGACAAATATGGAAAAAACTGAACTAACATAAAAGTGTACTTGAGTAAATGCACTCTGTTGCTTTCCTGTACTGATCACAAGTATAGTATAATATATAGTGAATGTGTGTTTGTGGTTTCAGCTGGACAATCCTGTCATGGCACAGGGACCGGTGGAGCTCTGGCTTGGGGAACTGCTGTTACAACAGCAGGCTTCATTACACTCAGTTATCAAAGCTTCAGATCTAGAGATCAATGATGAAGACTTTGATCTTCTGTCTTTTCTCAACAAGTTCCAAGCACAGGTCAGAAGACAGTAGTGTGGCTATCAGTAAAACTGCTTAATAAGTTGGCAGATGTCACGTAAATATCTTTTTTTAAGATCTCAGGTCAACACTAGGCTTGTACATACATACAGATTTTCTCTGTTGCTTATGTCGGATACCATGAACCAAGTGTAACTGTCCATAAGTACCATGACATCAGCTGTCCACCTTCTCTGCACAGTGCCATGTAGATGCTTCTGTAACAGAGGTTTTTAAACACTGTACACTTTAAGGTGTTCCTAGAAAATCCTCATTACACATTTTAGGCTTATCCATAACCTGATCAAACTACTACATAGTGATCACTTGACCGCTTGGCCTGAGTATCAAGAATTCTGGACAGTTATTATTAAAGTTGATCATGGCTAAAGATCAGTGGCTGAGGCAGCCTAACAAATGATAGTTGTGATCCTAAAATAACAAAAATGAATACCCTTGTAGTGTTGAGAGGTATAAAGAGAGACAGGCGACATTATAGTAGTTCTTTAGTTGTATCAGTCAGTCAGTACAGGATGCCACTGCATGTAGATCAGCTCATATGTTCGCGATACATTTAGATAATTCACTCTACCTGGGATCCATCTTATCATGCATCTTTTTGCTCTTACTTTTTTAGGTGGGCTTGCTGGGAATCCAGATGCTTTGGACAAGAGATTCTGAAGAGGCACTGCAAAATGCTGAAGATGACCGAGAGATCATGCCTTTTACAAAAAAGAAATTCCTTAATCTACTCAGCACACTCATTAAACAAACCACTTATGACCTGAGCAAATTTGACAGAGTCAAATATGAGACGCTCGTCACAATCCATGTGCACCAGAGTGATATATTTAATGACCTAGTAGGTTCTTTGAAAAATCTCACTTCTGTCATGGATCCTTTTATATTATTGACTGACTGTTGTGGTCATTTATGTAACAACTTCAGATTGATATCTTATTTTGTCCTCAGGTAAAAAAGCGTATAAAATCTATCAGTGACTTTGAATGGCTGAAGCAGAGCAGATTTTACTTCAAAGACGACGTGGATAAGGTCTTGGTGTCTATTACTAATGTCGACTTCATTTATCAGAATGAGTTCCTAGGCTGTACTGACCGCCTGGTCATTACCCCTCTGACTGACAGGCAAGATAAGAGGAATTTTATTTAATTTAATGAACTTTTAATATAGTATTTAATTTCTAAGTTGAATCAGAGAACTGTTTTTTATCTACAGGTGTTATATCACACTGTCCCAGGCTCTGGGCATGAGCATGGGGGGAGCCCCTGCAGGGCCAGCCGGCACTGGAAAGACAGAGACCACTAAAGACATGGGTCGCTGCCTTGGCAAGTATGTAGTGGTGTTCAACT
This sequence comes from Lateolabrax maculatus, assembly GCA_031216445.1. Taxonomy (NCBI): domain Eukaryota; kingdom Metazoa; phylum Chordata; class Actinopteri; order Acropomatiformes; family Lateolabracidae; genus Lateolabrax; species Lateolabrax maculatus. The sequence goes on from CM062203.1 coordinate 8,030,528, forward strand.
GCTCGGACCAGATGGACTTCAGAGGACTTGGCAGGATATACAAAGGTATCCCAGGCAATGAAACAGTTCATCCAGCCGTGTGCTATACATTTTCAGTTATCTGGTGATGTTATCTTTTTTCAGGCCTTGCGCAGTCAGGGTCCTGGGGCTGCTTTGATGAGTTTAACAGAATCGACCTGCCAGTGCTTTCTGTTGCTGCTCAGCAGATCTACATTGTTCTGATGGCACGCAAGAAACACAAAAGTAGTTTCATCTTTACTGATGGAGACTGCGTAAATCTGAATCCAGAGTTTGGCCTGTTTATCACTATGGTAGGATACACAAATGCATAGGATTCTTATAAGAAACACCGTAAAACTAGGTAGAAAACATTAAATATACACTATATGACATGTCATCATTCCCATGTCTAGAATCCTGGATATGCAGGTCGTCAGGAACTTCCTGAAAACTTAAAAGTGCAGTTTAGGACAGTGTCTATGATGGTACCAGATCGGCAGGTGGGTCAAGGCTGCTTTTGCTGGAAAGTAATATTTTTCTTTGTGCTCTCGTCTTAACAGACAGTCACTTCTCCACTGTTGTCTTTGGCAGATCATCATGAGAGTCAAACTAGCCAGTTGTGGATTCAATGACAATGTCATCTTAGCCCAGAAATTCTTTGTCCTTTATAAGCTGTGTGAAGAACAGCTTACAAAACAGGTTAGAATCTTGTGGCCAGTGCTCAGTTACTATTCTGAATGATTGTTGACCTACTGACACACAACTTATGCTATTTGTCAGGTCCACTATGACTTTGGCCTGAGGAACATCCTGTCCGTGTTAAGAACACTGGGTGCCAGTAAAAGGGCACGGCCCGATGACTCAGAGTCCAGCACTGTCATGAGAGTTCTGCGTGACATGAACCTTTCTAAACTGGTATGACAGGAACTCAGTGTTGACCATCAGGGGTAATATAATACATTTTGGAGGTATTGTACTGTGTTTGTGATATCTTTCTGTATTTTTTCAGGTTGATGAGGATGAGCCCCTCTTCCTTAGTCTGATCAATGACCTATTCCCTGGTATCCAGCTAGATGGGAGCACATATGTTGAACTTCAAGCTGCAGTTGCCCATCAAGTTGAGCTTGCTGGTATTGTCAACCACCCACCATGGAACCTCAAGCTGGTTCAGGTACCTCAAAACCTCTTCATCTCTACGATAAGCTCCTGTTTTTGTTTTTGTTATCGTCTGGAACGTACCTTACTTATTTGTTACTGTCACTATCAGCTTTATGAGTCTTCACGCGTGCGCCATGGCCTGATGACTTTGGGCCCAAGTGGAGCTGGGAAGACCACGGTCATCAACATTCTCATGCGAGCTTTGACTGAATGTGGATCCCCACACAAGGAGATGCGCATGAACCCCAAAGCAATCACTGCACCACAGATGTTCGGTCGTCTTGATGCAGCCACCAACGATTGGACTGATGGGATCTTTTCCACTCTGTGGAGGAGGACACTTAAAGCCAAGAAAGGTTTGTAACACAAAGTTTAGTGCACTTTCAAGCTAATATTTCTCAATTTATGTCACAAATTGCCTTTTATAAAAGAATTTAAGGCCTGAATTGTGATGGCTTTGAAATGTGTGCACTTCAGGGGACTTCATATGGATTCTGCTGGATGGCCCTGTGGATGCCATATGGATTGAGAACCTCAACTCTGTGTTGGATGATAACAAAACATTGACCCTGGCTAATGGTGACCGCATCACCATGTCACCATCCTGCAAGCTGGTGTTTGAGGTGCACAACATGGATAATGCCTCCCCCGCTACTGTGTCCCGGGTGGGTATGGTCTTCATGAGCTCCTCAGCTCTCAGCTGGCAACCCATACTCCAGGTACAGTTGTTTTGTTAAATCATCAAAGGAGACAGTATTTGGAGAAAACAAACAATGCTTCTTAATACAATTAAGGGCTTAAGTGGAACCTGGGCTTTATGTTGTAGGGATGGGCTCACAAGCGCAATGCACAAGAGGCCGAAAGCATTATAAGTTTATATGACAAGATATATGAGGATGCTTACTTATATATGAAGCAGAACCTTAAACCCAAAATGGAGCTTTTGGAGTGCAACTACATAATACAAGTATGTGTCCAGAAAACTGCTTAAGACAAACGAATTAAATAATGGCTCTAAACTTGTGTCATGAAAAACTGAATCATATGAATACAATCCACCCTCAGTCTGTGAATCTGCTGGAGGGCCTCATCCCAACCAAGGAGACAGGAGGCTTGGCCAGTAACCAACACCTTGAACGCCTCTTTGTCTTCTGTGTAATGTGGAGCATTGGAGCCCTTTTGGAGTTAGAGGATAGGGGCAAACTGGAGGCTTACATCAGAGCTCATGACAGCAAAATTGATGTGCCACAAACCCAATCAGGAGAGACTATGTTTGAGTACATGGTCAACCCAAACGGTACTGTCATTTTATACAATAAATACCACATCTTTACTGTCATCATCTGGTTTTTAACAAAGTGTTTGAAGGACTGTTTTATCGTGGGCATATGAGTATATGTATAGTGTATGTGTTTCAGGTGAATGGTGTCATTGGAATAACCATGTGGGGGAGTATGTTTATCCAACCGACCATGTGCCAGACTATGCCTCCATCCTTGTGCCAAATGTGGATAACACAAGAACCTCTTTCCTGCTGGAGAGTATTGCAAAACAATACAAGGTGATCCTGTCTGTCTTTAAGTATTTTTCATTTAAAACTTAATTACTTTTTTTGCTAGAAGTCTGTGAAAGATGAATTATGCTTTTGTATAGGCCGTTCTGCTTATTGGTGAACAAGGGACAGCAAAGACAGTGATGATTAAAAGCCACACAAAAAAATATGATCCAGAGACAGACCTGTCCAAGTCCCTGAACTTCTCATCTGCGACAGAACCCATGATGTTTCAGGTAGAATATTTATCATGTTGTGGATGCATGGCTTTGTACAGTTCTGAATTTCTGATTGGAAAAGCATTTTTTTTCCACTACAGCGTATAGTTGAAAGCTACATTGAGAAAAGAATTGGCAGCACCTATGGACCACCAGGGGGACGCAGGATGACAGTCTTCATTGATGATATCAACATGCCTATTGTCAATGAATGGGGAGATCAGGTGTTTATATCACAGGAGATTTTATATATTTACTACTTCATGTTCAGTCTGATTAACTGCTGTATGTGACTGTCCAACCAGATCACCAATGAGATAGTACGCCAGATGATGGAAATGAGAGGCATGTACAATCTGGATAAACCAGGAGACTTCACCACTATTGTGGATGTACAGATACTGGCTGCAATGATTCACCCTGGTGGTGGGAGAAATGATATCCCACAAAGACTGAAGAGACAGTTTACAGTCTTCAACTGCACTCTGCCGTCCAACACCTCCATTGATAAGATCTTTGGTAGCTGTCTCTAAAATGATTCATTTTTCTGCTTACTTTAGGTTGTATGAAACACTTGAAACATTTTTCATTCTCTTTTTCTGCAGGTGTAATCGGCTGTGGATATTTTGATAGTTGCAGAGATTTCAAGCCTGAGATTTCAGATATGGTGAAGTGTCTAGTATCTGCTGGGAGGATTGTTTGGCAGTGGACAAAGGTAATCACTTGGAAGATGATGTGAAATTTATTATAGGGATAGATTTATTAATAAAGACATGACCTCATTTGATAATTTCACATTGAAGGCAAAAATGCTTCCTACACCATCCAAGTTCCACTACATCTTCAATTTGAGAGACTTGTCCAGGATCTGGCAGGGAATGTTAAACATTAAGGCAGAGGAGTGTGATGATATCCCCACTCTCTTGGCTCTTTTCAAGAGTGAATGTACAAGGGTGATTGCTGACAGGTACAGTGCTAACATACAGTAAATCCTCTTTAAAGTACAACAAAATGGCAAAAAGGTCAACTGAAACATTGTTTTCGCTATAGGTTTATTTGCTCTGAAGACAGGGAGTGGTTTGAAAAGGCTGTATCCCGTGTTATACAAGAGCATGTTGACCCCAGCCTTGTCTCAGAACTTCATCCTGAGCCATACTTTGTGGACTTCCTGCGAGATGCTCCTGAGCCCACTGGAGAAGAAGATGAGGATGCCTGCTTTGATGCCCCCAAAATTTATGAAATGGTATGAACTTAGTATTTACACCGTTGTATATTTGTGCTTTAGATGTAGAAAACCGTCACCATAATCTTGGCAAACTAATGTTCTTCCAGGTGCCAACATTTGAGTTCTTATCAGAAAAGCTGATGATGTATCAGGCCCAGCACAATGAGGTTGTAAGAGGCACCAGCCTAGATCTGGTTTTCTTCACGGATGCCATGACTCATCTTGTCAAGGTCAGACCAAAAGCCAATCTAATTGATACATATCCTGTAGAGTAAGCTATAGATGATTGATTTATTTGAGACTTGCCTTCCTATAGATCTCACGAATCATTCGAACTGACAATGGTAATGCACTGCTTGTGGGAGTGGGAGGATCAGGCAAACAGAGCCTGACGCGCCTGGCCTCATACATAGCTGGATACAACATCTTCCAGATCACACTAACAAGGTAAAAACAGAAAAAGAAAAAAACTGCTGTCAGCATTAGTGAGGCAACTTGGAAGAGGATGGCAATGTGATGAGGTTCTTCAACATATTTTACCTTACAAATTAATTTTACAGTTAATTATAAACGTAATTTAAATATAATATTGGAGTTACAATTTATTGCAGCAAATTTATAACACATACAGTACTGATTATTATGATACGTGCTATTTTGCTCTACACCAAGCTGTACATTTTTGTTCATGGCAAGACCATTTTGATTAGACACAAAAAATGCCTGGACAGGATATATATGGTACACTGAGGTTTTGTTTCATACACTGCTGTATTTGTTTTCTCATCAGAACATACAACATAAGTAATTTCATGGATGACCTGAAACTGTTGTATAAAACAGCTGGGGCTGAGGGAAAAGGCATCACCTTCATCTTTACGGATAATGAGATAAAAGATGAAGCCTTCCTTGAGTACCTCAACAATGTTCTTTCTTCTGGTGAGGTAAGCACTTCACTTCAAACATTTGATGTCTTTGAAGCCATAATCCATGGTCACCAAAACCAGCTGAGTCTGCATTTAGACAATGTGGTTGGGAATTTTCCTATTTATTATAACAATAAATCATATTCTATATCACAGAAACAAATAGATCAGGCAAAGTCTTTGATCTCAAAGGAAAGTTTTTACTGGTGCTGATTGCTTCACTGTTAAATTAACTATGTGCAGGTATCCAACCTTTTTGCTAAAGATGAGATGCAAGAGATCACCCAGAACCTGATCGCTGTCATGAAAAAGGAGTTTCCTCGTATTCCACCAACTTTTGACAATCTTTATGACTACTTCATATCCCGGTCCAGAAAGAATCTGCATGTAGTTCTTTGCTTCTCACCGGTAGGTTAAAATTTAGTATATAGGTTAAAACTTATATTTTATATATTATATTTGTTACCCAAAAGCAATAACCCAAACGTACATCAAAGGTTGATATCTTCAATGTCCTGCATTTGTCCTGTTTCATGCATGCCAATTTTGCAGTCGTTTCATTAGTCATGCACTTACTAAGTGAACAATCTCCTTTGATTTACATTATATTTACTCTTCTTGACAGGTGGGGCAGAAATTTCGCTCCAGATCTCTGAAGTTTCCAGGGTTAATTTCTGGCTGCACCATGGACTGGTTCACCCCTTGGCCCAGTGAGGCTCTAGTGGCTGTGTCTAACTATTTCTTGTCAGAGTTTCCAATGGTTTGCTCTGCTGATGTAAAGGCATCTGTGGTGACCACCATGGGTACATATCATGACAAAGTATCCGATACCTGTGAAAGCTACTTCGAAAGGTATAACATGCAAATCATAAATAGATTCACACTGTTACGTTATTATTTTTATCTAAATATTCTCATGTTTTTAGTTTTGTATTGTACTATGACATATTGTACTACATATGAAATTTAAGATGAATGTTATGTTGATGTCTTTCAGGTTCCGAAGAAGAACTCACGTCACCCCTAAATCCTACCTCTCTTTTGTTAATGGTTACAAAACGCTGTACACAGAAAAGCACAACTATATTAACACACTAGCAGAGCGCATGACTATTGGTAAGAAAGTTCAGCAGCAAGGCTATGACATGCTATAAAGATGACATCTACTCAAGGAAAGGATTTTAAAAGATGTTACACTTCCAGGGTTGGACAAACTGATGGAGGCTAGTAAGTCTGTGGCTCAACTATCCAAAGATCTCGAAGTCAAGGAAAAAGAGCTGGCCAAAGCATCTGTCAAAGCTGACAAGGTAAATAATAAAACAAGCTCAGCCGGATAAGCATGTATATGTATATAATGATAACGACATTACAGAGTGACATAAAAACAAGCATAAAAGTTTGTGGCAAGTATGTAACAATTTGGTCATGAGGGGAAAAAAACGTACACATCAGATTAAGTTAATTAATTGATCAAAGGGAGTTATGGAAGTATTTTGCATATATGTAAAGTATGAATATCCGAACCAGGTTGTGTGAAAACTAAAACTGGATGAAAGAGTTTATGGACATTTATATTTATTATACAACACCTTTTTTGTTGCATTCACATAGGTGGTGGCAGAGGTGACAGTCAGTGCTGAAGCTGCTACCATCGTAAAGAATGAGGTGCAGGTTGTGAAGGACAAAGCCCAAAAAATAGTGCAAGGAATTGAGAAAGAGAAAGCTATTGCAGAGGAGAAACTGGAGGCTGCCAGGCCAGCTTTAGAAATGGCTAAAGCTGCACTAAATGTGAGATTTATGTAACCTTTTGAACATATTTGTGTGTTTACACCACATATAGTTTAATACATGATATATTAACAAATTGCACAGACCATCAAACCTGCTGACATTGCCACCGTGAGAAAATTGGCCAAGCCTCCACATCTGATCATGAGGATTATGGACGCCTGCCTACTTTTATTCCAAAGGAAGTTGGAAACTGTCTCTATTGATCCAGAACGACTTTGTATTAAGCCATCATGGGGAGACGCATTGAAGGTAAAAAAAAAATATATTTTTATTAAATTTCAGTTGTTCGGATTCTCTTCCAATTACTCACAACCAGCACATTGTAAGCACTTTCTGTGAACGCATATAGAGACATATGACTGTTGTCTGTGTGTAAGGTCCAGTATGAAGGTTCTGTAGTGTTAATAATGATAATAACAAACCAGAAATAATCAACATTGTGAATTTACTAATTCATTGTCTACTCTTTAGCTTATTAGTGGCACTGGTTTTATGGCCTCCCTCCAGCAGTTCCAAAATGACAAAATTAATGAGGAAACAGTAGAACTGCTGTATCCATACTTTGACATGGAAGATTACACAGAGGAAAACGCCAAGAAAGTGTGTGGTAATGTGGCTGGTCTGCTAGTATGGACCCGGGCTATGGCCACATTCTTTGGCATCAACAAAGAAGTGCTGCCACTCAAGGTAAAGTTAATTTTCGTCATGGCAGCTAATCATATTTTGCAAGTAGAGCTGTTATAGTTGACTATTGCACTTTAATATTGTTTTAGGGTGTTTTAGATGTATAGTGTAGGAATCATAGCGTTTAGCTTATAGCCCTTGTTTTATATACATATATACCTTAGATTGTAACAAAGTAGACGTAGAAATACTGTGATGATGATAAAAATACTGCTTTAATTTTAATGCCGTCTGCTGTGCCGTATGTGCTTTTGTGAACTTCAGTGTCCTTTGTCTGTGTCCAGGCTAACCTGGCCGTCCAGGAAATCCGGCTAAAAGTGGCTAATAATGAGCTAGCCTCGGCTGAGGCTCAGCTGACCGAGAAGCAAATAGAGTTTGACAAAGTCAAGGCCAAATGTGATGCTGCTATGAAAGAGAAACAGGTGTTGTGGTTCAGCCATATAAAACATTTTTTATATTGCATTTTCTTTAAGCTAAAAATTGAAATTGTGGATCAATTAAAATATCATGTTTTTCAGGACTTGTTGGATGATGCTGAGATGTGTAGGAATAAAATGCAGGCTGCATCTGCACTTATTGATGGACTAAGTGGAGAGAAAGTTCGCTGGATAGAGCAAAGCAAAGAATTTAAATCACAGATCAACAGGTGGGTTACAATGAAAACTGAATTTAATGTTGAAAAAAAATACTTCCAAGGGCACATCAAATTTAGGGGACATTTATATTTATAATTGGGACTGGCTTTTTCAGGGGACATTTTTGAGCATGATATGTAAATGAGGTTATTTGTTTCTTTCTTGGCAGACTTGTGGGTGACGTGCTCCAGCTCACTGGCTTCTTGTCTTACTGTGGACCATTCAACCAGAGTTTCCGTGACATGTTGTTGAAGGACATCTGGGAGGCAGAGCTCAGGAGCCATAAAATCCCTTTTACAGAAAGCCTCAGCCTCATTGCTGCCCTAGTGGACCCTCCCACTGTAAGACCAACACAAACCTCATTTCATTTTACCTCACTACTAGTTGCACAATAAGTTATTCCTGTGATAAAACACACCTACACTCCTGTTTATGTTTAAGATAAGTGAGTGGAACCTTCAAGGACTCCCTGGAGATGACTTGTCCGTGCAGAATGGAATCATCGTCACAAAAGCAACAAGATATCCCCTCCTCATCGATCCCCAGACTCAGGGAAAGGCTTGGATTAAGGAAAAAGAAAAGGCCAATTCATTCCAAGTACATAATGAAATGCAGTGGAGTTGTGCCATGTTCACCCAAATTAGTTGTTTGGGAAACGTATGATAAAGAAGTAACCTGTGATCTCTCTTTCAGGTGACCTCACTCAACCACAAGTTCTTTCGCTCTCATTTGGAAGACTGTCTTTCAATGGGACGCCCGCTGCTTATTGAAGATGTATCTGAGGAGCTGGACCCTGCCCTTGACAATGTTCTTGAGAAAAACTTCATTAAATCTGGGACTAGTTACAAGGTTATCAGCTGTAATTCGCTGTTGATATCAACAATACAACTGTGAAATAAGTCCTCCCTTAAATTCTTGGATTTGTCTGTTGTAGGTTAAAGTGGGAGACAAAGAAGTAAATGTGATGGATGGCTTCCAGCTCTATATAACCACCAAACTACCTAATCCAGCATACAGCCCAGAAGTCAGTGCCAAGACATCCATCATTGATTTCACTGTAAACATGAAGGGCCTGGAGAACCAGCTACTTGGTCGCGTCATCCTTAAAGAGAAACATGTAAGTTTTTGCTGTTCACATTTTGTACAGAACAGGTATTCCTCACACTCCTGATTTTTTTTTTTTAATCAGTGGTAAATAATAATAAAAATAAATGGTAAAACAGCTGTAAAAACTTCATCATTACGGGGCAGCTTCCAAACGGGTCAGTTGTGTTAGGCTAGCTGAATCAGTGTTATTACCTTGTTATTACAGTATTGAACACGTAATATTGATCATACCTTCGGCTGCATGAGAATATTAGTTGCACTCATACATTGTGAGAGTTATTTGAATTCTTTCAACAGGAACTAGAGGCAGAAAGATTGAAGCTAATTGAGGATGTAACTGCCAATAAGAGAAAGATGCAGGAGTTGGAAGACAACTTGCTGTACAAACTCAGCAGCACAAAAGGTATGACAGTTACTGGTGTAGGTTAATGCCAGTTTCTTCAAAGAAATACCTGTAATGTATTAATATATTTACATGTTTCTGTTTGTGTGATTAAAGGTTCCTTGGTTGATGATGACTCCATGATTGGCATTCTGAGTACAACTAAGCAAACTGCCGCAGAAGTCAGTGCAAAGCTCAGTGTTGCAGCAGACGCAGAGTTGAAGATCAATATAGCTCAAGCAGAATATCGTCCCGTTGCCTCCCGGGGCAGCATCCTCTACTTCCTCATCACAGAGATGAGCATGGTGAATGTCATGTACCAAACCTCCTTGGGTCAGTTCCTCAAAATCTTTGACCTGTCACTGGCAAGGTATGGTTTCACCAAAACTGGTTTAAAATGTATGTCTGAACAATCTTGCCATTTGTTTTGAGTATGAAGGGGCTGTTACAGCTTTTGTATTATGGACCTTATATTTCACAGCATGTTTCAAATAAACTCTGAGCTAAACTTGTGAAAGTCACGCAACCATGTATTACTCCAGCAACCAACAAAGTTCTCTAAAAAGAACTTAAAATTAAACAAAAAAAAGATGCTAATTTTTAAAAAAGTGTTATGTTTCCAGGCTATATGTGCTGTAATGCGCTCAAAGGTGTATCAGTGTAGAAAATAATTGCCTTGGTGGCAGATATACCACTTTGTGTCGTTATTTATCATATCGAAACACCTTGGTGCACATCCTGTCTCCATGTTTACTATTGTTACTGTCATAAATATGCTTTTGCAGGTCTGAGAAGTCCTCTAAAACTCAGAAGAGAATTGCAAACATCATTGAATATCTAACGTATGAGGTGTTCAGATACACAGTGAGAGGCCTGTATGAAAACCACAAGTTCATCTTCACACTCTTGTTGGCCCTCAAGATTGACTTACAGAATCACAAAATAGAGCATAACAAATTTCAGATTCTTATTAAAGGTAAGATAATCATCTCTGCTAGTAAAATGTATTGCACGTCTTTGTTATGGCGTCTTATGACATTATAACTTATTTGAATATATAAATAGGTGGCGCAGCTCTTGACCTGAAGACCTGCCCCTCAAAGCCATTCAGTTGGATCCTGGATTTGGTATGGTTGAACTTAGTGGAACTCAGCAAATTACCACAGTTCAATAACATCATAACCCAGGTGAGTTTAAGTTCCATTGATCATACATCTGAGTCCTCCATAAAAGTGTCCTTACAAGTTGTTGCTATTGACATATTTTGTAGGTGTCTCAAAATGGGAAGCCCTGGAAAGCATGGCTCAATCTTGATGCCCCAGAGGAAGGCGTCATCCCAGATGGATACAATGCCCTCGATGTCTTCCATAAGCTTTTGCTAATAAGGTTGGATCCTGCTGTCAGATGTTGCTTATGTGTTCAAATATATAATATAATATTTAATACAATATTCTTACTAGCCATTTCCTTCACAGGTCTTTGTGCCCTGACCGTACCTTGTCTCAGGCCAGAAAGTATGTAGGAGACTCTTTGGGAATGAGGTTTGCTGAGCCGGTCATCTTGAACCTTCACAGCACATGGGAGGAGAGTGACCCTCGCACCCCTCTAATTTGCTTCCTTTCTATGGGCTCAGATCCCACCGACCAAATTGAAGCACTTGCTAAGAAACTTGAACTTGGTGAGCTCTACTGCCCTTTTTAAACTTACAACTTTTTAAGCTTCTCATCTTAACCCTTACGAATCGCACTTGTGCTGCATGTCTTGAACTCACTGCATTGTTTTGTCTTATAGAATGCAGAGCTATATCCATGGGGCAAGGGCAAGAGGTGCATGCAAGGAAGCTTGTTCAGACATCAATGACACAGGTGTGTATTCTAAGTTATCAAGTAGTAGGTTGTATAAATGAGTACTTTTAAAGTAAAGGCTGATGATTTCACCTGCTCTGTGGCCTCTGTATCTGCATATGTAAAGGGAGGCTGGGTCCTTCTGCAAAATTGCCACCTGGGTCTGGAGTTCATGGATGAGTTGCTAGAAACTATTTCAACTGCGGAGACCATGCACGAAACTGTCAGGGTGTGGATCACCACTGAACCACATGATCACTTCTCCATCACTCTCCTACAGGTGACACTTAACAAAGCTTTTATGTATGTTATTAATGGATTACTTCATGTCTTACGTTTTCTCCTGACGTAACCTCTACAAACACTGTGGTAGAGTTATATACAGCCCATGTACAAGCTTAGAGCAGTTGTTTCTCACTTCTTTACCTGTAGTCCTCTATCAAGTTTACCAACGATCCACCCCAGGGAGTGCGTGCTGGCTTGAAACGGACATTTGCAGGAATTTCACAGAACCAGTTGGAAGTCAGCAACCTTCCCATGTGGAAGCCTATGCTGTATAGTGTTGCCTTCCTCCACACTGCTGTGCAGGTACTGTCCATTCCAAGGTCGGATGAGGTGGAGGAGCTATATTTAGAGGAGCCAATGAAGAAACGTGTAGCTCTTGGCATCGTTCAGAATCAGGAGCAGAGCAAAATATAAAAGGAATCCTGACATAGCCCTACTTCATTTGATAATTCTTAGTTTTTTATATTATTATTTGGAAAGAATAATGAATGGCTTTAAATCCTGTATACATTGCCATTCCATTGTAATTCTGCAATTCAGGATTGTTATGTGAATGCTATTCAGCATTGCACACATTCCCAAACACAAGTTAAAAGAATACATATGTGGATATAAGACTTTCAGGGTGGCTATACGATGTTTACTGAACAAAAATACTCCAAATACATTATGGTCAATAATTTGGTATAGTTTTACATTGAAGGTTTTTATTTTTTTATTTAGTGTTTATCACTTTTTGTAATACTGAAATCCATCTGATAGTCTATTATGATTGAGTCATCAATGTTTTTATATAGCAAAGTGTGTTTAACATTTCACAACACTCAATCCTTGATTGAACAACATAATACAAAATGTTCTTGTGTCTTGGGTTTTTTTCTATCCAAGACAGTTAGTCAAGAACTTTTTTCATAATCAGGAACTGTCTTTCTATAGTATTAATTGATACTCATTGACTAGATTTTATTTATTGGTTCCTTTTTAAGGAACGACGCAAATTTGGACCATTGGGTTGGAACATACCATATGAGTTCAACTCTGCTGATTTCACTGCGAGTGTTGAATTTGTTGAGAAACACTTGGATGATTGCGGCCCCAGGAAGGTGAGGATTCTGCAACAGTGGTGTAACTTTAAAGTTTTTCTTAATCATTTTCCCTCATTTATCATTTTGTGCTTTTTTTCCCACAGGATGTGTCATGGGTAACTGTGCGATACATGTTAGCTGAGGTGCAATACGGAGGAAGGGTTACAGATGACTATGACAAACGCCTGCTCAAGTGTTTTGCACGCGTAATAATCCCATTATTGTTTTCATTCATGTGTTACATCGCCTTGATCAATCATTCTACCTAATTTTCTTTTTACTTGTCAATACATGAGAATGTTTTTATTTATTTTTTTATTGCAGGTGTGGTTCAGTAAAAAGATGTTTGACCCATTATTTTGCTTCTACACGGGCTACAAAATTCCACTGTGCAAGACAGTAGAAGAGTACATGGAAAACATTCAGAGCTTGCCCACTGTGGATTCACCCCAAGCGTTGGGGCTGCATCCTAATGCTGATATCACGTAAGGAAACAACATCCTAAAACTATTAATGTTATAAATACTGTGCTTATAATGTGTGGTATTATTATGAATTATGTAATGTGTAATATTATTGCTATCATAGCATTTATGCTTTGTGTTCAATGTTGTCTAGGTATCAAACAAACACATCTGCTGAGGTGCTAGACACAATCACAAATATCCAGCCCAAGGAAAGTGGAGGGGGATCAGGAGCGACTCGGGAGTCCATTGTTTACAGCATGGCTGAGGACATGTTGGAGAAACTGCCCCCTAACTATGTGCCTCATGAGGTCAGTTTGTTTGATCATTTGGATTTTAGTAACCAATTCTTGCACCAACCAAAATCTAAACTCTGCAACTTTTGTGGGTTAAGGTCAAAGCCAGGCTGTTGAAGATGGGAGCTCTGAACCCAATGAACATCTTCCTACGTCAGGAAGTTGATCGCATGCAAAGGATCATTGGTGTGGTGCGCGCTAGCCTGACTGACCTGAAGCTGGCCATTGATGGTACTATCATAATGAGCGAGGTCAGATTACTGAGTAACCCCATTACTCCCTCTAAAACACTAATGCTCTACTTTGTTTTTTAAAATACAAACTTCCACGATTGATATATAAAAGTATTTGCTTGTTACAATACTGAAACTCTTATTTATAAAAATCATTGTTATTCTTGAAAATATGATGATTAATCTATCTTTGCCAGTTGCATTTTCATGAGGGTTTAAAATGTTGCGAAACTATCGATTTGTACCTGACTCCTAGAACCTCCGTGATGCCCTGGACAATATTTTTGATGCCCGTGTGCCAACCCTGTGGAGGAAAATATCCTGGGAGTCATCCACACTGGGGTTTTGGTACACAGAGCTTCTGGAAAGAAACAAACAGTTCCACAGCTGGGTGTTTGAAGGCAGACCCAAAACTTTTTGGATGACAGGCTTCTTCAACCCACAGGGTGAGTAACAGGTTTTTGTAAAGGCTTTACTAAACTTTTACACCAATAAATAGAATAAACACAAAACTGGTTGTATTAATGCTTAAGTCACTGTAGTTTTGAGCTTAAAAGGGAAAAAAAGAATCACAACAGATGAATCCCAATTGAGACATGTTGAGTTTGTAGGTGCTAAGATGTGTTAAAATAAAGACCTCCAGCAAATGTCACCATCAGCTGGGGTTGAATTGATATCAGACTTATGATAATAATGTCTTTCCTGGGGGATGTATGCAGGGTTCCTAACAGCTATGAGACAAGAAGTAACAAGGGCAAACAAAGGCTGGGCTCTGGACACAGTCACCCTGCACAACAAAGTACTGAAGCAGGCAAAGGAGGAGATCACAGCCGCGCCTACAGTGAGTTAAAAAGCATGGAAATTGTAGTAATACACAAACTAATAACAGTTTACACTTTGACCAAGTTTATCATGAATCTGACACTGCATTAAGTAATTGTAAAACAATTGATGTTTATTTTTTGGGGAACATAAATCATTCTGTCACTGACTGCCTTTCCTCAACAGGAGGGGGTTTATGTTTATGGTCTGTACCTGGATGGTGCCAGCTGGGACAGGAAGAACACCCATCTCATTGAGTCCTCACCTAAAGTGCTGTTCACACCCTTGCCTGTTATCCACATGTTTGCCATCAATTCCACTGCCCCCGTGGATCCTAAGCTTTATGTCTGTCCCATCTACAAGAAACCAAGGCGCACAGACCTGAATTACATCACAGCAGTGGTGTTGCAAACCGTCCAGTCACCAGACCACTGGATCTTGCGTGGGGTTGCCCTGCTCTGCGACATTAAATAAAAAATAGCTGCATGTCTTTATCAATGTGCTGATATTACAACAGAAAATAAATATTAATTTTCAATGAATCCTGTCAGGAGGTATACTTCATCTTCATCCTCATGGTTAACTAGTTATAATAAAGGAGCAACATCTGGGTCTGAAAATGAAGCCATAATCCAGAGCAGCAATAAAGGTAAATTATACTAGTGTTAGAATGTCATATATATATCTTTTTTCATTCATATATGCATGCATGTAACCTTACAGTATGTCAACTTGGACATCTTTCCTTATAAATCACACCCAGAGGAGTTCCAAGCACTTAATAAGTACCCACAGTGCAATTTATAATTCAATTTTCAATTCAAAAATGGTCCTTGGAAGGCACAATCTAATGTGTAAAAAAAATTTTTTAGCTGTCTCAAACTAATAATGAATCAAAATCAACCAACAAGATTTAAAGAGGGGAATTGGCAGGTGGATTAATGCTCACACTCATGGGACTGAGCAGTTACTGCAATGATCCACACATCACTCCACAGCAACTAATTAATACTCCATGCCTGTTCTTTTTGCACAGGATCTGACCAACTGGACGGCTTCAAATAACATGGACAGATCACATCAACTGAGGACAGAGCTTTCATTTGACCACCGACATGTTTCTGTTGCCATCCCATCTTCTCAGTGAGTAATGGAAGACAGTAAGAGTCTCCTATTTGATATTGCTGTTTTTTATGAAATGAAAGCGATTTTGATGCTAACACTTATTTTATTATACAGGACAAGAGTAGAGATAAAGCCTGAAAGCACCAACAACTCAGAAGATTAAGCGAACCACTCACATGATGACCCAAATGCAGGTAATTACTGTTGGACAAGGGCCAAGAGAAGAGTACTAGTGAGTAGTTATCTGGGAACTGCTCCACCAAATACTAATGACAGTACAGGTAAAATCAACTCTTATTAGTCACAACATGTAAAAGCCCTGCCTCCAACGGAAGAACGTGTGACGGTGCTCTAATGTGCACAAACAAACGCATCGCTTGCTTGTGGTCGAGTATTGAAACAAGCAGTGCATTCAGCCTACAGTTTATCAACAATGTCAACAATGTTGTACAAACGTGGAACATACTGAACATGCAGATGGTAATTTTGATACTTTTCACTTTTGGAATCCATTGTAATCAAATGAATGACCATAATATTTTGAAGCCAAGAGGAAAAAAACAAACTATAATTACATAATCTAATATCATTACAGTTTATATATATATATATATATATACACACAGGCACATAGTCAGAAAAAAAAACCTTCCTCTAACATGGCTTCTAAAGATCAGTGTTAGGGTTACTTAAGTATTTATTAGTCGGTTAAGATGAGTCACAGAGATTGAATGTTAGTCAATGCAATGAATGCAAAATGAACCCATGGACATGTTTGCCGGTTTATGCTGTAAACATATGTGTAAGGTGAGGGAGGGTGTGCTGTTTGAGTGACATGTCTTTATTGTCAAAGTGAACACTGGGGCAAAGACGAGCAACTGGCGCCAGCCATCAAACCCCGCCCCCCTACCACCACCACCACCCTCTGAGTGATCCCCAATTATGTCAAGAGGAGAAAATGGTGTCCCTTTGAAAAGTGTTCTTAATCAAACCCAATTAATTCCGCTCCTTTTCCTTATTATTTCCACCGTCGACCACGTCCCGCTAGTCAGCCTGTTAACTAGAGCCTGGGCCCCAGCGAAGGTTACGCTTGGCCAAGCAAAATAACATAATAATGTGTGTAATTAATTTCTAATTCTTAGTGCGTCTCTAGCAAATGCTGGGTGTTGCCACATTAAGAATTTCTGACAAAGGTGTAGTGAAAGAGGGTTATCACTAAATATAGCATAGTCAAATACTTTTCATCTTCATCCTTTCCACTGATTTATTATGCCAAACTGCTGAGGCATATAATGGTATAAATATTTAGCAATTGCCCTCTGTAAAACTGAGGGGTAGCAATTAATAGCAGGGCAGTTAGAGAAATAACTTTATTAAGTGCATTATGTCCTATCCTGGGCAATTATTTTCATAGCGCAGAGCCGCTAAGAGGCCTGCATATTTTGTAAACCTTGATATAATGTTTCTTATTATGTTCCCAAGAGTCAACTAAAGTTGATGTCCAAGGCTCAAATACTTGTATTGATCTTATCAATATTAAGTCTAAAGTTGATATGTATAGACAGTAAGCAAGTTTCCCACACTTGTTACCTTTATTGAAAAGTGCTATACAAATAAAGAAGAGTTAATCATTTTCACCTCTTCCCCTTAGAGAATATTTGCAGAGTTGTTCTTTGCAACATACTGAAGTTTGAACACGTCTTAAAAATCACTGTTTCAGAACCAAACAATTTCCTACCCAAACATCAAAATCTGTTTCACTATAGACAAAAGCTGTGAAGCATCTGATGAGAGCATCTCATCGACTGTGTCACTAAACATAGTGGGTACTGAGTTTCGGTTGTCGGCCTACTAATGCATTTTTGCAAAGTACTCCGATGCAAAACAGACCTCTTTACAAAATCCCAAAATAAATTGGAACAGCTCAGCCAAACAGGCTACTGGAGGGCAATTAGAGCTTGAGCCCTTGTGGCCTCTGCAGCCTAGGAGGAGGGGCCTCCTGACACCCCTGGTTGGGCCTGATGGAGTGGAGCTTCATCTGTCTAACGGCCTGGCAAAGCTCCACAGGCCTGGACGAACACAACAGGCCTCCATCAGGCCAGCTCGCTCTGTCACAGCTTACGTGGCCTATTGTACACCAGCGCTCATTAATGGCACTAAGTCATGTTGGTGGCTCACTAATGCATCTGTAGAAAGAAAAACAAGATCCACAATCACAGGGCTTCTACAGTGATGCTACTGTAACTTTATTCTGTGTTTTGCACATGGGAAATAAATGTCACATTCTATAAACTTGAAATGACTAAAAAATAACTATATAACGATATCGACAAGTGATGAAAAAATGTTTAAAAATAATAAACATCTTCTAGTAATAAGAAATGTTATGTTTTATTTCTTTGGCTTTGTAGCCCCCTGTTGCCAACAGGGAGTATAACAAGATCAACAACAAAACCTATGAAACTGACTGAGTGTGGATGCTGCCATTTCTAAAGGCCATGATATAAAGATAGTTTTTTTGAAGTTATGTCAATTATAATTCTTCCTTACACCTCATAATGGTGTCCACGGGGGACTTTTATTGCCAGATAAATTTCCTTCAAACAATTCCACAGAGCTCACTACCACCTTTAGGTGGGTATTGATAACACCCACTTAATGACAAATTATTTTAGAGAGCTAGTGGAACTTTGCAAGTTCCTGTTCCCTTGAGTCCATTAAATTAGATGTTTTATTTCAAGAGCCAGAAAGAAAATGATAATTCGGAAAAATGTACTTTGCTAGCCCAGTGCCCTTCTGCATCATTTTAATGCACACACACCAAATACATACAGTATGAAACACACAAGCAAAATCACCATGAACTTTGTCTCTGACAAACATCATTTCCTTCTAGTTCCAACAGTTACATCAAACTGCTCCTTCCAAGAGGTAAGAGAGGCTGCCAGCACCCATTAGCTTTCTCACTCCAAATCCACCTGACTTAAGTGAATATTTTGTCAACAATGCAATGAGGTGTATCCTTATAAAGGATGCTTAACTTAGTGCATAATGAAAAACAACATTGATATGTTGTGCTGTGTCTGTAAATTTGAAATAATATAAATGTTCAAGTTTGAGGGGAGGGCCGAAGTCAATCAGGTCTTGAAAAGGGGTTTTCAGGGCCATCTGAGGGCATTCTGTCTATGGCTGAGAATCCGGGGTTAATCGCTTTAAAAGCAGTAATTAGGTGTTAAGAGGTATGCTTGTCTGTTTAAATTAGCCTCTGAGCCAGATTACGCTCTGTGACTTCCGATAACCTCCCCCATCAGGGCTCAATGCTTTCCAAAAGGCCAGTTTAAAAAAAAAAAACATATTGCTTTTAAACCTAATCAACTTTCAATTAAAAATACACATTTGGGCCCACTTTCAAAGCAACTGAAAATATACTAGAAAATGCTGGATAGCATTTAGACTGTCCCAAAACAATAATAGAAAAGACAAAGAGAAAACCCAACAGAACAGAAAAACATCTTTGAACAAACCATATTTACACAAAAAACTGTCTTGTTCTGTGGATTTAGTTAGCAGCAAATGCCCTCAAAGCACAGCAAAGTGTTCAATAATCCTCTTGAAGATATTATCACTTCAAGAGAGCAGAAAAATCTTAGGTACATGTAACCACGTACCTTTTTTCATAAAATATTTCCACCCCTCAATTAAGACAGCAAACTTGCATCCATTTTGTTGAAACATGTCATCAAGTAATAAGTCCAAATACAAAAACGTTGCTACTGACCACATGACTCTACTTAGCCTCTCATATACTATATTGCAGTTTGTCAGTACTGTCTGAAATTTATAAGGAATATACAAAATTAATGTTGACACAGAAGTGTTAAAACATTCATGTTGAAGATTTTCTCTTGCGCCAGAAAGAGTTTATTCCCAAACCTTTTGAGCTAAACCAAAATAAATGATCCCTAGAGATTTTTTTAAAAAGCCTCAAGAAGTTCATCTTCAGAGTTGCTTATCGGTGTCTGTGAAAATATATCTGATTCCTTTGGTGTCATGTACCCTCTTCATTGGTACATGAAACAAACGTGGAAAAACAGTTTGTAAACATTCACGGGAACAGCTCAAAAATCGGTCCACAGTGCCTAATCAGACTACATGTGCTGCCAGGTTTTATCCATTGACTGAATATGCTCTTTGGCTTTCATCCTGAGTGCTGCGATGCTGGAACTCCTGTCATCTTCCATAGGGTATTTATCGTTGAAGCTGGGTGGGCACTGGTAGGGAGGAGGGCCCATTGGCTGCATACCTTGGACCATGCCAGGGGGAGTGTTGAGAAAGCTGTGGCTTGGATAGGCGGGCTGAAGGCCCTGCGGTGACCCCATGAACCCCGGGATGGAGTGCATGGGAGTGGCACTGGAGATGGGCGATGTCAGCCAGGGATCTAGGGGCATCGGGTTGGCCATCGGCCCCACGTTAGGAGGCATCGGGGGACGATTGAAGGACAGCATGGGGGAATCATGGAGCTTCATGGTGCTAGTGTCCATCTTTTCTTGACGTCTCCACTTGGCCCTCCGGTTCTGGAACCACACCTAGACAGAGAAACAAATAGGTGCAGTGAGGCCCTGACACACAGGCAAAAAACATGTATCAAATATTTAAAAAAAAGTATTTTACTATTACTCTATTCTAACTTTTACATTTATTTTGTTATCTGCAATAATTTGGTTTTATGAGAGGTGTTGTTGGTTTATATTTATTTGTCCGAAAGTTAGACTCATAGTTTTTCCTGCTGGGAGCAAAAGGAAGAATGGGGAAAAAATGACAATGAAATTATGGAATTGTTGTATACTGAAGTGTAAATTATTTGGCATTTTTTGGCGTAATGAGGCCTATGACAAAAATTTTTAAATGATTAGCCATGCATTGAAGCTGCAGTATTCTGTTCAGTCTAGCACAGACTGTGTAACCAATAGGACACCATTAGGAAATCTCAGTCCTTACCTGAACTCGAACCTCAGGCAAGTTAACTTTCATTGCCAACTCCTCACGGCTGTAGACGTCTGGGTAGTGGGACTTCTCGAATGCTCGCTCCAGCTCATGAAGCTGATAGGTGGTGAAGGTGGTACGGTTTCTTCTGTGTTTCTTTTTAGTGTGGTCTTCCTCTTTAATGGTCTCTGGGGACCCCTCAGCATCGTCCACTTCCTTCTGCAGGTTGCTCATTTCTTCATCACACTTGTCACCGGAGAAAAGGTCTGATTCTGAAACAAAAGACAGGATACATATAGTAAGATTTGTAAGATGCAAGATAATGTATATCCATTAACAACTATCAGCATTATATGTGAAGTTTTAAACCACTAACTGGTGCAACTGGTATCAAGCCAGTAAGTAGTCCTTAAATTTTAGCAATGCTACCATCGCTACAATTCTTATTAGACTGAATAAAGCCAAGGACGTACATTTAAAACCACAAAAGCAAACCTCTCAGTAAAGGAGTCCATCATTTTAGGGACATTTAGCTACAACTTCAAAGTCAATAGTAATAACATATATCAGTTTGTAACGACAACTTGGTCAGTATGTACTTTCCTTGCTACTGTTTTATTTATTTATTTGATATCTGATAAATAATGAATGCTTTACACTTAATCTACTATAAATTTTCTTTTGTCTAATTTAAGAAATGGGATGAGGAAGAGGAAAATATAATTTATGTGTGATTGCTAAATTGTTACAATTATTTTGGAATAATCAACAAACACCCTGATCAAAAAGTGAAATCTTAACTTTTCTACTAATGATAAAACAGCTTAATGACTGATGCCCTTCATACAGTTAAGGGCCTGTGAACAGCAGGGGTTTGGCAAGTCCAAATGACATCAAGTCTTTCCCTGAATTCTTCCCTTGCAGTAATCCCATAGTAACAGATGCTACCAGTTAAACCAGCGAGTCCTTGCCTCCTCTAATAACAAGGGACTTTAGTTGGCTTCTGCACAAGCCGAGTTAACAGACCAAGTCCGGATTTTGCCTACCAAGAAACTGATGTAGAGTAAATGAGCCCATGCGTGTGATGCGCCAAAGCTCGTTAATCATACCAAATCATTAAAGCCAATATGGTCAACAGATCATTGGTTTGTAATAATAATGCCAAGCAGCAAAAGCTGTTTCAAGGTAGTTTGTGAATTATTTAAAGCATGATTGTTTCAAATTATCATTTTAATCAACACAAGTGTGGTGTTCTAAATTCAAATGATAATCTTGCAAATAGATCTTAAGTTAAACAATATAAAATATAGTCTAGCAAAATCTTGCTTGAGTGTATGAAACACTTAAACGGTGCCAGCAAGTCTTTTAATATGTGTCTCCATGGAAAATAGAGGCTTTGGTCAGATGGGTTTGTTTACAGTGGAACCAAACAGCGAAAACCACATCAGAAAAATTTTAATGTCTAAAGAAAGAAACACAAATCACTTGTTCATTGCTCAGACCTGCTCTTTCGTAGCTCACACATTGGCTTTTGTATGTTGGGGCTACTGTTCTGTACTGTTCACAGAAGTTGTAGCTATGTCAGTATACCATTCATATTTTCAGCTATTAAGCATAAAAAGCAGTTTACAGAGTAAGCTACATTCAGAAAGCACTGCTTTATTACATTCTACCTATACAGAGAATTATTGTGTCTCTTGGTTATTAAAATTCTGTAGTGTTCAGATGTCCTCATATGAAATCCTTTATGTTGACCAAGTAACAGCAGGCCACATTCAGGCATGGACACTGAGAGTCAATATGAGTGTCAATAACTTATGGATATGCAGGTGTCCATATTTCCAACCAGACCCACTTGTGGGTCCATACTTCCAAAAGCCTGCTGTTTGTATGAGCATTGCTCTAATCCACAGGACATTATTTTACATTTTTGTTTTACTTTATATTAAACATCATCCTAGAGTTATCAAAGGTAACAAATATACCAGGCTGAATGGACCTTTCTCATGATGGACATAGCAAGAAGATCACAGGTGTAACTAATTACATTAAATTTGGCTCTCCTCCATTTAGTTGTAGTCTGCAGTGGCCAATCATGTAAGCAAGTGTAGGTACCAGAACAGATGTGCTCGGCATGCCAGATCTGCTTTGGGTCCTGCTTGTAGAGAAAGAGATCTACTGTACAGCTAATAAAATGTAAATGCCAAACTTTACATGTAACTATTTCATATCTGTATGTGTATAAAGTCTAAGTACACAATGTATATATATCACATTATAACAAGTTGGAGAGGAGGGGCACGAAATTAAAAAAAAGCCGACAGGGCATTTGGCTTTGGGCACAGACCACCCCAACCTCCCTCTCTACAAAGCTGCTGCTGTTATTGCATATTATTACATATTTAACATCCGTGTCATTTCAGACAACCAGATAACTCATCTTGAGAGTGGCTGGTGAAAGGTGACATTGAACTTGAACACTGAACGTTGTTGGTCCAGTACATTGTAGTCCAGTATTGCGTTTTAAACCGGACATACGAGACTGACCAATACCACTTGTTGCACTGCTAAAGAAATATCCCCTGAACTAATTATGATCCTGAAGAAATGCGTTAGAGTTTTTGTGTCGGGCGATAGTTTCTTTTCTGAAAAGACTCACCATGGTAGGAAGAATGTTGGGAGCTGTCACCCAGCTCTGGAAGTTGCTCATAGGGGTCCGACGGGACCTGCTTCTCAGGGTGCTGTGGGGTTTCTGTGTTGTTTTTATGGCTGCCATCATCTCCTACCGAATGGAGTAAATGGTCCTGGTCTTTACTGAATCCCAGAATAACATCGATACTGTGGACCCTGCCACCACTGCTTGACCCGGCACCTTTTGCCATGTCATAGTTGTCCAGGCAACTATCGTCCACTATTCCCAGGGTATCCATTGACAAATGCATCCAAGCCTTTGGAAGACACTTTCTCTCTTCTTTGTCAGAAATAAAGGCAGAATGCTACCAAGTAGACAATGTGGCTGTTTGTGCTGAGCCGTTGTTCTGCTTCACGTGCAATTGAGAAGATTTACTGTATATGAAGCGTGCGGGCCGTATCCTTCAAGGATCGCTTCAGTGAGGCTTAATGTATTGTTTACACAAAATCAGAACAAACTCACATCTTTGTCTGCAAATGAATGAGAGAAAAGAAAAAAACATAGTAAATACAGTTAAGCTGTGCACTTTCAGAAGCAATTCAATGGCTTGCTTATATTCTTTATAGACCGTTTTACATCTAAGAGTTGTAGTGGAAAGTAGAAATGTCAATGTAATATCTGTATTAGAACGAAGAATACTTTGTTTTGATTACTAAGATAAATTATTTTAACTTTTGAGTGTGAATATCTTCATTCTACCACAAGAAACTTCACCCCATTTTGCTGTGTTAGCATAATTACCATTACGTTGGTCCATTACGTTTAGTCATCTGTTGTTGACTAAACACAGGGCATTTTATTGGAAAAAGTCAGGAAAAAGTAATCTAATTCTCCTTCAAGTCCGACTCCCATTAGTTTTTACTTATACAATTTAAACCTCAGCATTTTTAAAATTTTTAAAAAGGTATGCCATTTATTTGGTCTTCAGAGGCTCCAAAAAGCAAGCTGCACTTGGACCCATACATAAATAAATGTCACAATTGATAAAATGCAAAGTAAAGAAGTACATAAAGTAATCTTACCTTCCTTCAGTTTCCTACCACAGGCTATGCTATGCACATGGTATCTCTGTAGTCCATAAGCAGACGATTGACACTAACAGTATCTACTGTAGACACTTGTTACTCCCAGTTAAGTCCTTGAAATCCCCTGCACACAAATGAGCAAAGGACCTGCTGGTGGAGTCCTGTGCAACAAGCACATGTAATGTCTTTCTCTTCTGACAAAACTCTCCTTAACCACACAAGACACCAAAGCTTGCGGGGGAATGGTAGTAAAACCAAAGGGTTTAAGAGGTTTATTAATTGGAATCCTTCCCCTTTAAGAATGACTGACAGTTGTTTTCTGGTCAAGTAATTGCTCCAAATGTGTCCTGCATTCAGACCACAGAGGGAGGCCATTGCTAATGAAGCCTCGACAAAACTTTCTTTCAAAAAATCTATTGTTTGAAAGATAATGGCTTGTACTGAGAGTTTTCGCTAATCCCTTCATTATAGACAATGTAAGGGAGAAAAGACACAGAGATGGACTTTTAACTTGAATGGGTGCACACTGTAAAGACTTGTATTCAAGAAATAGTTTCATTCAAGTAGGCACTTCATTCTTTATGAGCAGCATTGCTTTTGGAATAGCCGGTGTTGATAATAAAATAAAATAAACAAAGAAGTGAATCACTTGTTCAACGCAAATTTGATAACATTACATTCTTTCGTGGAAAAAAAGAATAAACACTGTTATAATGGTTTCCTGTTTAAAAAATGTTGTCTAATTATTTAGTAGAGTTACACAAATAATATTTTGCACTGTATTATAATAATAATAATCATAATCCAATGTCTGATGCTACATTTGTGTACATGTTTATACTACGGGGACTTACAAGAAACCAAAAAAGTAACGAGTTAAAGTACAGGGCTAGAGAAGCAAAGAGGCAATCCTCTATTAAACCTAATTAATTCAAACACAAACAGTTAGTGGACAAGAGTAATGTTCAACCCAGTCCTTATCCTGCTTTTAAAATGTTTCAATCATATTGTTTACATGTGTTTCATAAATTCATCACAAATAACATGGCCTGACAAATAATTTTGTTTCGCAGCCTCTGATAGTTCACAGTGGAGTTGGGCTGGGGGCAGGGGGTTGTTTTAAACCTCGCAGGTTCTTTCTTGCCAGCTGGCACCACCAAAGCTGTGGCAGCTACAGTAGGTGTTGCAGAGATCAATCCCATCCTTAATGAGCCTAAAGACTTCACTAAAGATTTCCTCTGACCTCACTCCTCCTATATGAAGCTATATTTAGGAGTTCTTTGCACCAAAAACAAAAACTCATTGAAAAACATGGAAAAGTGGTGTACAAAGTATTTTTTCAGACAATATGTTGAGAAACAAATGTTTTAAAATTTAAATTGAGGTGTTTCTACACTGAGTTAAGTCTCAAGCATAAACCAAGCCACATCAAAAGCATATTGAGTTGTGTATTGTTATTGTTGTTGTATGTTAATTTGATTTAATTTAATACATCCACCCTTTTGGGGTTGGTCTGCATATATTCAGGCAAATTGTATATTTTTGAAGGTTAGGGTTAGACCCTCTCACTGAATTAAGACTTTTCAAGGCTTTATTTATTTAATTGTTGGACTCCCAGACTGCTTAGAAGAAAGGGGGACGCCAAAACTTTCCCTTTTATACTCACCCACATTGTACCTGGATTATTTTTACAACAGGGCATCGTTTTTGAAGATGACCACAATGACTGAAAATACAAAAGTCGATTCTACCAATACTTACATATATTGCAATGTCAGTTTTTATGGTACTAGCAGTCGGTGAAAGTTTTGCATAGTTCCACGGAATAGAGGGTGGTAAAAGGTCAATAAAACAAATTTAAATACCTTTTGACACATATTAAAGACCCTAGCTAGGGGTTTCCATCCCTCGATACGCCATCTTCTTGGAGTCAGGGACATACACAGAAACTCTACAGTTGTCTGCTTGATTGGCATATGCCTTAGGATAATTTTAAATGCTAACCAGTTTAAAGCCACCTGGCAACACCGGGCTGCATTGACAATGCTTTCTACGAACAGATCAGCTGTTGGTAAAGTGGCTTTGGATGAACACCTTATATTGGTTTTCAAGGTTGTTTTCCAAGAAAGCAGACTGCAAAGCCCATTACCTTTGCCTATGAGCGAATAGCTCTGCAAGAAGAACGAAATAAAGAACTTAAAGGTCCCTAAGGCAGGGATTTGCCACAAAGTAGGTTGTTGCCATATGGTGACTATAAAGAAAGTCGAAATAGCACGCAAAAACTTAATTTCAGTATAGTTTGATTAATTTATTCATTATTTAATAGGGAACTATCAGAATTACACAGTTTTTAAATGATTGTTTGGGTTTTCTTTTCTCACGTCGAATATATTGTACCAGTTTTTCAAAATATGCTTCTGCCAAGACAAAACATTGAAAGGAGCATTAACTGCCTCAGTAAGCTGATACCATACGACAGTCAATGGACTTAGCGGATGATAATTAGTCTCATTAATTAGGGATGCAAGTGAAAAGATTCACTGTATCTTGTTGAACAGTATTGTCAATACTTAATTTGTAAAAAAAAAAAAAAAAAAAACATCAGCTGGTATTTTCAGTTGACTCAAATTTAGCAAACTATGTGTATTTGCAGTTTGTCTAACCAAGCTGAATCACTGTTAATACACAGTATTTTGTCAGTTACCAGTGTAGAGTTACTCTTTAGAACTATCAAAATAAAGAGTTTGCAAAAATCATAAGCAAAGTTATACATCAAGTTTTAACAGAAATCCTGCATTACAAACAAAGATGTGGTCAGTTTTTTCAAGTGAGTACAGGTGGGGGTCTAATAAAAAAATGCTATGGAGTTGCATTGTGGGAAATGTAGGATGGACTGGATATCTTTGAGCATTCTTGTGTTTTTTTTTCTTCTTGTGTGTCCCCAATCTTTATGGAAGTGCAATACTAAATCACTGGAGAACCCCTTTTAAATTGCACAGAACATACCATGCAAACATTTTGACATGTTATCAGGAACAGAACGCCTACATTGAATTCCGCCTATGATGAATTCTTATTAATTCCATCTATTTGATAAGTCAAAAGGTCTGCTCTTACATTTTCATTTAGACATTTGTACTTGGAAATGCTATACTACTGGTGACAGATGTTTAACACATTCATAAACCTAATACAAATATTTCTAAAGGCATTAATTGTTTGGCCCACTTCATTAATGGCTAATATTTATATTAGAGTCTTGCAAGATGCTACTAATACCACCCAAGTCGTAGGCAAGGGAAATTGATAATCATTTTATCACATTAATATATTAAAGCTGTCCCTCTTTGCTTGTTTCCCCATTATCCTAATTGAGTACAAATTGGTTAAGAGGGTGCTGCATAGCTATCAAGCTCCTTAGTTTTATCAGATGACAATTTAAGCTCCTGAGATCCTATTAGGAAGAAAGCGGCTAATGTTTAAAGGTGCTGTGTCAGCTTACAGGGGGAAAGGGGGATGGTGAGCAGCAGGGGGATGACAGGGAGACGATGGAAAGGGAGGGTAAAATGTTGAGAGACTGATCATGTGATCAGCTTGAGCTGAAATGTGAAGGAAAGCTGTCACATCTTGTACAGTCGTAGACGTGCTGGTTCATGATCATTTTCTGTGAGCCACTTAGTAAAAGGATCTTTTTTTTTTAGGACTTTAAAACTTACTTTGTCGCCAAAATTAAATGCTTTTAAGTTTGTGTTGTTTAGAATTTTTAAATGTCAATGTAGAAGTGCGTCCTTGATGGTTGTACAATAAATTCCTAAATCTGCTTATTTTTAGCCAAATGCTTTTGTCCTACTACTATGCTACTTTAAAGCCTGCTTAATTAATATTTAACTGATGGAGACAAAGTCGTTAGGCGAGGGAAAAATAAATCTTTGGAGCATTCAGGTACTTTATCTTTTAATCTTTTGGTTTGTAATAATAATCGAAGGAGTTAACCCTCCCTCCACTCATCCAGATTAGGACCTTCCTTGACCTATGGTTAATGCTTCTCTGTCTTAACATCTATCCTCTTTTACTCTTAACATCTATCTCTTTTTGTAGTTGTTGACCAAATAGAACAACACGTATCACTTCTTAGTACTTTAACAGATGCACATACAAAGTCACACAAATAATCATACTTTAGACAAAGCAAATTAGAACATGAAGATGACAAATTAATTTAAGGAAGTAGCTTAAAATCGATCTGTGAGGTAGAGAAGCCCTCCACAGCAAAATCACAACTGTGATACCTGCAAAAGAGGAAAGATGGATCTTGCTGGGTGAAAATCATTAGCTGTTCAATACACATTGAACTTAAAGGGTCTACCATTGCATTTCATGTGACTAAAAGTTTGAAGGCGTAGGTAGGGTGCAGGTGCAGTATGTTGTAATGAATCGTAGTCACATGAGAATATACTTTTTTAGGGTATCCACCTCCATGTGTGGAAGTTCATGGAGGAACGAATCATTGGTCTTATCCTCTTCCTCATCTTCTTCCACCATTTTTTGTGAGGTCCTCTGGCAGGTCAATGTCATCTCCGGCCATCTGTACTGTTGCAGTGTCTTGATCATCTAATAGATGACGTAGAATATTAACTGCAACTTAAATGTACCTCAAAATACCATTCATTAGCAAACAATGGAAATTACAAAAAGATCACTAAATTAATAAAAGATCAGTTAAAATGTAATATTACTCTTCAACTAAATAGTTATTTTTATCATAATCCATTTATTGTATAAATTGTGTGAATATTGTCCCATATCTATGTTTCCAAGAAGCCTAAGCCCAAACATTGGATCTTTGCATAAGGACAGTGTATTAAAAGGTTAGGGCCAGACGAAGAAGCAGGTGGCTTTCAGTAAAGCTTTCCTTTAAGATCAGTGTCTTATCATCAGCAGCATTACCACATTACAGTAATGTTGTTAGTAAGGGAAAACATTTCACACCAGGAATGCCTGATCACAGCCAATGAGATCATTCTATGAAACATGAACTTACTAATCTAATCAACTACTCAAGCTGAACTGTTTTGATTTGGTTAAGAAAGTTGTATGCATGTCCTCATCTACTGCATATGAACTTTCTGTGAGATTGTGATCTCTACCACTTCAGGATCCTGGTTCTATTATAAAAAAATGTCTTTATGCTTGAACTTCATCCTCATTTTTTTATTCACAAAGCTATGAGGTATGACCCAATTTGGGCCTGTGTTTTGTAATTTTACAACTGAGTACAAATTGGCCTGATGGGGGCAGTATGACTGTGACCTGAACAACCCAAATCTAAAAGTCACACAATCAGTCTAGTTTAGGTTTAGGTTAATTCATTTGTTTAGGTAGTAGGGTGTAGGCCCCTATAAAAGGGATACGCCTTAGGGTCGCACAGTACTGAACAGTAGGGGTATAGCTCACTGAGCTAAAGCAGAAAATAAACTCCAACTTGTTCTCCTCCTCAATCCAGATTGACCTGCCTGGCCTGGAAAGATTGAACTAACGTCATTTGTGCTATAAGCCCACCTCTTTAAGTTTACCTGCAGTCATGTCATCATCAGTGCTATAAGACAGTCTCCATATTGGCACTGGATTTAACCCATGTCTATTTAAGGGTGGTCTACTCAGGTCCTGACCCTCTTTTAATAAGATTAGCTGCACCAAGAGCTACAGCTTGGCACAGCTCCGCGGTACTTAATGTCTTGGCCAGGGCTTCACTCCTCTTTATTCCTTTACACTGCTGTGTAATCTATACACCAAGATCAACACAGCATTTACTGAGGTGGCGTTTTGTGCTCGACCCACGAGTTCCAGCTGCAGTGGAATCACAGTGACCACAGGAGGAAACTCACTGAAACTGGTTTTGAACTTCTGTAGTCAAAGCAGTTTCATCATTTCTGGTCAGTGTGGATTTACTGAAACTGTGACTCAGACACAGACCTAGATACCGACTCTTACGTAGATAAAACAAAATGAGGACTTGTAGCTTATGTTTAATAGCTTAATCAAGTAATCTGTTGTTTTGACAGCCAGGCCCTAGTTTTGACATGTCTGTTTAATTAGGGCGGTTAAACGAATGAAATATTAAGACACGCACTAATATTTTTTTTACTTTTACTCTATACTGTAACCATAGAAGAATATAGCTTCAATATTATTGAACACCCTATGCCACTTGAATTGAAAAAAAATAACTGACATGTTTTACACAGACTGTGACACATTCAATCAGACAATGACCTTAACTTCATTACAATTTGTCTTTTTACTTAACTGAATGCATTACTTGAGTTGTAAGGTGATTAAATAATTATTGTTTTAAAGCACACTGGCTAAGAGACATGTTTAATGGTGGCCTCTTGAAACGGAGCCCTGACAAGTTATTACACACAGAGCCTAATCTGCTTCTCTGGCTAATTTGAGCCCCAAGGAAATAAACCCCCACCTAAAGCTACTTTATAAGCTTTGTTCGCATCCGTTGATGTCACACATGCATCACAGTTAGCCACCAAGGCAAGCAAGTTTAAACTGGCTAATTCACACCCACACACTTACATTAAAAACTGAAATCAACTTCATCTAATGTGTTGGTTACAAATGGTACTGGTGTCTGATTATCATTTGTGGCAAACATACCATAATTTAAAAATTTAAAAAGGGGGATATAAGTACAACATCTGTATAATTACAAGAGAATAATTTAGTGAGATCACAATAATAATGGGGTAATATCAGTGTAATACCTTTATAATCACACCAGAAAAAGCCTCAGTGAATCACTCTCTGTGAATACCAGACAAAACATTCCCCCTTCTTTTAAGGATATACAGTCACAACTTTATTTCTCTGAACTATAACATTTATATATTATAATTTAACCTAAACACCAAGAACAAGAGTCATTATTATGAATCTGGGCTGAAAAATAGTTTTCTCTAAATGTTGTGGTCATATGACTGTAAACTCAATGACCAGTGTCAGTACTTACTGTAGAAACAGACGGAGGCTTCTGTGTAATAACCATGAATCATAGCTGGAAAATGCAAACAAGTGCTACCAACATGCTCCACATTGCAATAGCACCCTGTGTGATTAAGAGTACT
Source organism: Lateolabrax maculatus (assembly GCA_031216445.1). Taxonomy (NCBI): domain Eukaryota; kingdom Metazoa; phylum Chordata; class Actinopteri; order Acropomatiformes; family Lateolabracidae; genus Lateolabrax; species Lateolabrax maculatus. The sequence continues at coordinate 8,062,196 of CM062203.1, forward strand.
TGGTCCACATTAAAATGTGGAAGTTTATCTGAAGGTGTGAGGCTTTTTCTTTTGTTTATTTATGTGTTTATATCTGTGGCTCTGAGACAAACATGAAGTGGGAGCCTACTTTAAGTAATACCGATCACACCTGCTAATCCCTGCTTAATGGATATGTAGGTCATATTTTCTGTTTACAACCGCTTTCTACTCTATTCAGCAATTCAGTATGAAACAATCTCATATCAATAAAAGCAAAATGTTGTCTGTTAAATTATACAGCTCAGTGTTATCTATTGTGCAAACTGCTTCCAGGGGCATACACTGAAATGTTTTAGGCATTTTTAATTTAAGATCCTTGGTGTGTGTGCATACGCTGTCCTCCACTCATTCCACATTGATTAACCATTTTTAAACATATATGCTGTTCAGTTTACCTGTTGTGCTGTATAAGTCATTGGTGTTTTTTAGCACTGTAATCAGTCTTGCTATGAAGATATAGGATGTGCATCTCTGCTTACTCACTTTTCCTCCACCAGCTGCTTCTGGTACTCCTCAAACTCTTCCCGGGACGTGCCTTTGGACTGTGGCGTTTCCCATCCATCTGCTCCTGCTTTACTGTCGTCATCACCTCCTCCGGTAAAACCTCTTCAACTTATTAACCAACATTTGATTCGTAAGGAACACCAAAGCTCACTTTGAGTGGATGTCATTCAGTCCTACAGGGAAAGTGGAAAGGCCGAGGGCTAGTGGAAAGAAGAAGGGTAACGCTAAAATCTAATCTTATGAACAACAACTAATTATTAACAAGAGCTGCTTGCTGCTGTAACTTCCCAAATTGAAACCTTGGCCATTGTGTGTCAAGATGATTAGACTGTATCAATAAAACCGCTAAAGAGCTTAGCTCATAATTGGAAGCCTAGAGACAATGAAGAGTCTTTACTTTGTCTACAAGGTGCAGCAGGATACACCCTCGGGATGTAGGCCGCTGCTGTCACCTCCCTAACCAGCACTAATTAATAATACAAATATACATGTGGTAATAAACACAGATAAAAGCAAGAACTACAAATATATCCTGTAATGCAATAACAGCATGCAGATTCAAATTTTATAGAAACATTTGTCCCTACAAAATAAATAATAATAAAATTACCTTTGTTTTTTGGCCCCGATCCCAATCATTTAATATTGGGTATCTGATACCAAGTCCAATCCAATATATATATTTTTACCTAAATCTTGATTAGATATGTATCTGACAAATTTAACAGCTGTTAACTACAAAATTTGGGCTGGTTGATCCAAATACTGAAGGTCCTGGTTCAAAACTGTTCCATTAAGAAGCTTAAATTATTAATACAAATTTAACTTTTAACCGCAGATGTTTGTTATTTTAAGCGGTAAAAGTGGCGATCAAATCGAAGCTGTTAGCTGAATGTTTTGTACACTTGGCTTTATACTCTTCCTTAGGATTGATTCAGGACATCTCTTTTGACAGCAAATCTCATATGAGGAATTCAAAACTTTTTAGATCTGTTTTGGTTTCCACTGACTCCTTAGAAAACTATCTAGAACTTAAGCTTGGAAGGTGGTTGACTATATGGACACCAGCTAGTTTCTGACGTTATGGGTCTTGTTGTTTGTACTGGGCAGGCGACTAACTGTCTGCAGTCGTATGTACAGTAAATGTTTAGACAGGTAAACCCAAACGATTTGTAGAGCCACAAATTGGATAAGTCTCTGATGATTTTGCTACAAATGACCTTTTAACATTAGGTACATAAAGTTGTTTGTTTCTATGTCAATAAAAACTGTGTTAATGGTTTAAAGGTAAGGTTTGGATGTTACAAATAAGTAAAGTCACATTTATCATTTTAAGAAAAATTGGTAAACCACAAAGGTCCTTTATAGAAGAACGGTATGGATAGAAGACCAATAACATAAGAACAGACATAAGAAGAGGTATTTACCTACAGTCCAAGATTATTCATTGGGCAATTTCCATACATTTTTGTTCTTATGTTTTAAATAAAGTCAGCAGAATCACAATGAAAGTCAATTGTAAAAACCTGGGTTGACTAGTTTGCAAAGGAAGCATCAAAAGAACAAGATACACACAATAAATTCTCATTATTGTGCAGACTTTCTCAACAAACTGAACATTTTCACTTTAAATGCCCCGGTGATTTTATTGAACACCAATGATCCAGTTAAAGGATATTTTGTGGATTATTTGCACGTCCTGATGGGACCTCTGTCGCTAGTGGATTTGTGATTTAAGGGGACTCAAGAAGCTGTAAGATACTTAAAGTCTCCCAGATCAGCTTTTGTGTCCACTACTGCTGCCATATTTGTCCTCATAAGACTCTGTGTTTTAGGGACACTGTGAACTTAACACCTCTGTGACTTGAAACCTCTGTACCTAACATAGAACTAGTAAGGCTCTGCACATTCAGCTTGTAGGTATTACTGCAAGATCACCTAATTACAAAAGAGCTGTTTAAATTATTTTCCTGTCTTGTGGAATCAAGTCAATTTATAGAGATTATTGTAAAATGGACAATGTTGTGTAGCCTGTCAGTTTGAATGGGAGAGACGTATCTGCCAGACCAAATGGAACATGAGCTCGCAGATTCGTCTGGTTCCCAGGCGTGATGTTTTGAGGGCTTTACATGGATATTTAGATGTTTTCACCCTGAAACCTTGTCACCACTGTAACCTGTGGTAAGAGATGTTTTTCTATGAAAGCCATGTCAGCCTTCATGGTTTTGACCTTTGCCTGTCATGTGATTCAGTACTAATGTACCTCATTTTTGTCAATAAATCACTGCACCCTTCTGTCTGCCTTTGGAGTCCTTCCCTTGTTGGCCTGTATGCACCTACGATACACGGGGTTATACTTTGGAGTTCACTTACACAATAACTTGTCAGTGGAGTATTATTTTTATTTCTTTTGCCGTGCCAGCAGCATGGCTCCAGGAAAGACAATGTCTGTCTGCCCCCCATTGTTTCAGACTGAAATATCTCAACAACTATTAGATGGATTTTACATAAATTCATGGTCCCTAAAGGATGAATCCTAATGACATTTGTGTTTAACTGGAATTTGTTTATTACTGATGAGCAAATGTTAGCATTCTTACACACTAAGGTGGTGACCATGGAATAAACATTGTACCTACTTAACGTCAGCATGTCATTCTGAGCATGTCAGCATGAGTCTTAGCTGTGTTCATTTTGCATTTTCATAATGCATTTGTATAATTACCCTTCTGAAAATTATACATACATTACTCAGCATCCGGCAATTTCCTTGAAGATATTGCAGCACTATATAGAACTTCACCAGAGAGTTCCTCATGCTATTATACCTTCAGGTATTATACATATTCTAGTTGCTGTCTATTCTCAATTAAATCCTAACCATTTTGATGTGACTTGAGGGAAAGGCACAGGCACAAAGCTAATGATTAATGTAGTAAAGTTTGTTGAGAAACTTGTCAATCTGCCACGAGAAAAATAACATGGACTTTTCCATCCATCGACCATCTTGTTTTTACTTTGGTGACCGGACTTCATGCCTAGAGACTGTTCAAGGAACAGCACTTTAAAGGTAATCTTTTTCCCGCCAGTACTACTAGACTGATGCATGCTTGTTACTTCCATAAGCAGGTTGTTATGTAATGTTATGTGATCTGTAACTTTTAAGTGACAGCTTTTATGTCTTTTGACAAACTTTGTTAACTCTATCAGGACTAATGTCTTAATGTTCATTGTTCTGTTAATGCTAGTAAGAGACCAAACTTCTTCCTCTCTTTTTCTGCAGTTTGTACTGGTTATAAGGACTAATTATGAACGAGTTACTGCCAAACCCTAATGACCTGTTTGAGTTGGACTCGGTAGAGGTTACAGAACCCCAGGACAACCGAATATACCAAAAATGTAATAGGTTCGCAGGTCATGTATCCTCATCCCAGAATGGATCTAATGTTATGGCTTTTCTCAAGAGAAATGCTTTTGTTATTCTCACAATGGCCTCTGTTGCACTAGGTAAGTTTTCTATTAACACTCATCACTTACCACTAGTTTACCATTAATTTACCATATACCATTGTGATGAGAAATTGTAACCTGCTGCTTGCTTGCTTTGTATTAGTGTGTTATTTCTCCAGCATTACTCTGTGTATTGGCTCTTCTGCATTTAGTATTTTGAATATACTCTGACAGACTTGCTGTTTTTATGTTTCTATGAGGGATCGGCCTGGGTTTTGCTCTGCGACACATTAATATGTCAGCCAGGGATATAAAATATTTAACCTTTCCCGGCGAACTGCTGATGAGAATCCTGCAGATGTTGGTGCTTCCTCTCATCGTTTCCAGTCTGATTACAGGTTAGATCCACACTGTTTTAACTGGATTTTAGGTATGATTTTCAATCAATCAAAAACCCACACTACACATGGTAATTGCTTCCTGATAATAATCACCGTAGTAGATAAACACAATCAATAGGCACAATAGAGTGATTTTGAGATGTCCTAAAATGTCCACTGTATAGAGGATAAACTCAACACAACTCTCACTGAGCACCACTCTCAAACCATTTTTTGTGCCACAAGAATATGTTGTTTCTCCATTAGCTGTCCGTCCAGCATCTTTGTTTATTACAGCTTCATGGGGCCACTATAAACTTCTGTTTGTAGTTTCCCCTGAAAAGATATCTAGTGACTGAAATGCTTTCAACACTTGAAGTTTTCAGGTCGTGTGTAGTGAAATTGCTGATTCTTTATATGTAACCAACCCTGAACCATCTGATGAGCTTGAGTTTACATATGAGTTCTTGTTTTAAGTGTTTTAACATGAGTTTTTCACCTTAGTTTGATGGTTTTAATAGGTCCACTGTTCAAGTTGAGTATCATTCCAGATTTTTTCCTGAAAAGAATATAACTGTACATATGTGTCAAAAATATTTTCCTAAAATTGGCTCATTTATATTTGGTTATTATTTTATATACAGTATATTCTTAGATTATATAAAAAAGCGTATTAACCCAACATAAACAGCACTGTATAACATGGATTTATGGATTTTATTTCAGGAATGTCATCTGTGGACAGAAAGGGTTATGGGAGAATTGGGCTAAGGGCCTTCAGCTATTACATCGTCACCACACTTATTGCTGCCTTCACTGGCATTGTCCTGGCTGTTCTTATCCAGCCGGGGAGATCATCCAGGACTGCCTCAGTGTCCTCTGGTGGTAATGCAGAGGCTGTGCAGACTGTGGATTCCTTTCTAGATCTAATCAGGTGTGTAAAATCTTCCTGGGAAACTGAACAAGGATGTGTTTCAGTAAAAATTACAGGAAACATGTAATGATACAGTTTGTGGTTAAAGCATCTAATCTGTGTTTTGGATTTATAGAAACATTTTTCCCTCAAATCTGGTGGAAGCTTGTTTCCAAAAGGTAAGATCTGCAATGGCTATCATTTGTATTTATATTTATATTGTCACTGTTTCATACTTACCAACAATTACCATTTGCTTATTCTTTTTATCCAGTATAAAACAGTTTATTCCAGGAGTGTTTCTCCAGGAAAGAGCCTTGGTGTCAATATGACCAGTGAAAACAGTGAGATCCCCTTTTTGTTCTATTCCTGTGATTTGAACCAAATGTTGATCTAACCCAGTGTCCCTCATGCTTTAATATGTCATCCGATATCATACATCTGATATTCATTATTTTTGCTACATAGTCACTACACCACCTACTCTTAACAAAAGTCTCCTGGGACCCCTATAGCTGACAGAGTACCAGTGCCAGGCACCTCAAATGGAGTCAATATTTTGGGTTTATTGGTCTTCTCTGTTGCCTTTGGCCTCATCCTGGGTAGTATGAAGACTGAGGGAAAACCTCTGAGGGATTTCTTCAACTGCCTGAATGAAGCTATCATGCGTCTGATCAACATAGTCATCTGGTAAGCACAGGTGGCTATCATAAAGATGTCTTGTCATTTTATTCCTATTAGCTATCAATTCAATGCTATCCAAAAACATCCCTGATTGCTTGTGATTTAATCTTGTGAGAAGATACTCATATATGGCGATATACTCACTGACTCCCTCTACATTGAGCCTCTCTCATTGCCTCTCCTCTGCTGTGTCTCGCCTCTATACCACAGGTATTCCCCGGTGGGAATCCTCTTCCTGCTGGCCGGGCAGATTGTGAATATGACAGACACTGGAGAGATAGCTCGTGACGTTTTCATGTATACTCTCACTGTGATCACAGGCCTGCTAATCCACAGCTTCTTCACCCTTCCCCTCATCTATTTCATGGTCGCACGTAAGAATCCCTTCAGGTTTATGGTTGGTCTGCTCCAGCCTCTCGCCACGGCCTTTGGGACTTCATCCAGGTGAGCCAGAGTCTTGATATTATACAAACACATTGCAGATACATGAACAATGGTGGAATGTCAGCTTCCTTTATATACTTTATGGGTGTTTTTTTCTCAGTTCTGCAACCCTACCTGTTACCTTCCACTGTATGGAGGAAAATCACAAAATGGACAAACAAGTGACGCGCTTCTTGCTCCCTATTGGGGCCACAATGAACATGGATGGTGCAGCGCTCTATGAAGCTGTAGCTGCTTTATTCATTGCCCAGGTTCATGATATGGAATTTAACATCGGCCAAATCATTGTCCTCAGGTAAACTCAAAACACACTGAGCTTTCAGTTCTGTATGTTTTTTCCAGTCTTGAGAAGCTCAGACTGGTAAAATATTTTTTTTCAATGAATCCGTTGACTAATTTCCATGAGTTATGGGATTCAGAAATGGAAAAGGACAGCCTTTGCATACTCTAGGACTAGTTCTCATAGAGATGATTGGATTTCTTCTCAAACCCACTCATCTCTAATCCCTAAACAAGCAATCAGAAGCACTGCAAATGGGCTGTGCCTGTTTTCTTACACCAATAAGGATAACATCACATAACCATCACTGTTTCTCCTGTTCAGTTTGATTGTCACAGCTGCAAGCACCGGTGGAGCAGGCATCCCAAATGTTGGCATGGTATCCATGGTGATTGTGTTGGCGTCAGTTGGACTGCCCACTGAAGACATATCACTGCTTATGATTGTTGACTGGTTGCTGTAAGTGGACATTCAACCAATATCAGATTCAGATCTTGAGAGAGAGAGAACATTTTTGGAAAGTGTGGACATTCTGATCATTTGATCTTCACTTCTTAAAGGGCTGTTTGGGGTTTTATCGATTCAGGTTAGGTTACAGGTTGGGGATAGGTGTGTATGCATATTTTCTGGTTTTAATGGAACGAATTCCAAAACTATGAGAAATTTTTTTAAATTAATCCAGTGAATAATGTTATCAATTGCACCTGTAACATAGTTATCTTTCACCCTTAAATTTAACATTTTGAAATCACACTGAACGTGTGTGTAATTGTGTTCAAGTCACACTCACAAGTTCCAACTATAACCTCAGATCTTCTTGTATGTTTGTTGATAGGGATCGTCTAAGGACTGTCACCAATGTGCTGGGGGACTGTTTCGGCGTGGGTGTAGTGCAGCATCTGTCCAGACATGAGCTGCACAGCTTGCAATGTTAAACTTTAGGATTTTTTGGGGGACAAAATGGATAAAATGGGCTGACAGTATTTGGAAATAGAGTATACATTATTAATTATTATTATTATTAATTAAAATAATCACTTTTTACCTCTATACTGTAATTGGTGTTCTTGGGTTTGTTTTTAGTCTGATGCCTCTAGAAGGCTTACATGTCATGATAAAACCTTTGGCTACCATTATTCCCAAATACCAAAATACCAAAATACCTATTTTATTTTCTAGAGGTACAGCAGGGAACTCTTTTATTATTCTCAAATTCCATATTAGTGGTACTATTGTGGAATAGTCTACAGGATATTATGGGAACAGCACATAAGTTAGGGTGCTAAATATACTAACTACGTAAAATATAACACAGGCTTTACATGTGGTGATGGAGAGGTCTACCAACCCAGGTATCTTCCTGCAGTATTGCATATGTGTCTTTCATAGGGAACGCTCTAACACCATCTGGTGGCAGGAAGGTCAACATGCAGTACAAAAAATAAATAAAAAATCTCAGTGACCCAGTTACGCTTAGGAGATGCATATAAACACATACATAAATGTTTAATACTTTATGGGATTGCACTTTATGAAAGTAAACACATTACTGGGACTGGAACCGAAATATGTGTTTCATATTTGTCACTGTTCTCCCAGTGTATTTGTTTGTTTTCCGGGTTTGAAACCTTGTAAATGGTGATATGAAGACTGGTGCCCATATGTTGGGAAAAAAGTTTTGAAACATTGAAACTTGAGTTTTGAAAGTTCGAATCTTTATTTTGAAACTTTTGTGAGAGAGTCTGAATTGCCAATTAAGCTGCTCTTTTTGAAGTAGTATGCTTCCACATTCCACAGTCAGTGCGGTGCACCTAGCCTCTGTCTGATCGGGGCCTAACTCAGTCTCTCTCATGCAGTAATGCTTTTCACTCACACACTAATCTGCAATTGCATCTCTCTCGCATGCTAAACAACAGTTGAATATCTGTCACCGTTTCCTTTCTAAATGCTCATAAAAGAAGCTCTGCAACAGGAGTGCAAATGTACATGCGCAAAAGTTTCAAAAAATGAAGATTCGCCCTTTCAAAATTTAAGTTTCAAGGTTTTCAGTTCACCATTTACAAGGTTTCAAACACGAAAAACAAACAAATACACCAGGAGAACAGTGAAACATTTGAAACTCTGAAAATGTCTATCAACCCATTGCAAGCCCTCAAAACTTTTATTAGATTTCAAGCTTCAAACACTGTTTCAAATCATGGCATGATATTCATCCCGTAATTTAAAGCTAGACAACCTTGTCTTGGAAATAAGAACAATCATGACAACGTATTAAATTATTTATTACAATTAGTCGTTAAAACAATGTTGGTATGTTGTAACGCCTAAAGCTATCTACTCTAAATTCAGCACGTCTCAACTGCACCGGAGCTGTGGGAAAACAAATGGTTTTAGTCACAAGTCTGGGCATGTTGCAGTAGGCTATTTCACTGCTGTACGAAGTAGCGTTATTAATCGAAAAAACTGTAAACACATCTGAAATGCACGTTTCTGCTAAACAGCCAATGGCAGGAGAAGAATAGGGAACTGTGGCTGCTCCCACTGGAAATGCCAGAGAGATGCCACTGACATCGCCCAGAGCTCAGTGCAGCTGTGAGGAGAGCGGGAGAGAAAGGGAGGGAGGGAGGGTGAGGCAGGAGGGGGTGTGAGCATCACAGTTAGCAAGCAAGAGAAAAGGAGGGGGAATTCATGTGGAGGAGGGGTTTCGTCAGGAGTGAGAGAGCTTAAAAGAGATGGTGAGAAAAAACGAGGTAGAGAGAGAGAGAGAGAGAGAGACTGTGTGTGTGTGAGGGAGGAAGATGCTGTTGCCAGGGAACGGCGACCAAGTAGAAACGTCCATCTTTTCCAGCTCGCAGGACGATAACCGAACGTTAAGTCATGGACGCAAAATGGACTGAACGTGAGGAGAAGGAAAACAGCTGATCCTGACTGGAGCAGCCGAGAGAATCGAAGAGAAGGTAGGCAGGTGTGATTATATAACCATCATAACACAGCTCCCATACGGGTGACATCATCACAGCAGGATTAGAGCCTGGGGTGGGGGCATTAGTGTTGGTGGAGGGAGGAGGGGGGTAGAGGGGGATTCAGCAGGGACGAGCAGAAGTAAATGGGAGGAAGAGAGATAGAGAGTGATCATTATGAGACGAGCTAGAAGCGCAGGGAGAGGATTATCTTTTGCCCCAAAAGCAGCTGACTGGCAGAGGAGACTGAAAAGATGAGAGCAGGATGGCGTTTGCTGTGTGACGACCCGGACTCTCCCAGCTGCTGTCCTCTTTACAGGAGCCCACGATTTCTCTCTCAGCCTCCACTGGCAGCATCGGTATACAGCGAGAGTCGCCCAGGGGTCCTGAGCACACGAGTGTCCCACCTGCAGATGTAAACAGTGATGAGCCTCACTCCGCTCAGGCAGATTTAAAGAGGAGGAGAGAAGAAAAGACAGAGGAGCATCTGAAAGCAAAACAGGGAAGCTTTCAAAACGGCGAAGAGGAGATCTTCCTAATTACAGTATGTGAGTACCCTGCTTTTACATAAGCCAGGATTTTTTCTGGTTTTGGCTCGATAAAGTGCTTTTGTTCAGGGCATATTCTCATTCAGTGACATGATATTTAATTAGTGGTTTCGGTCTGCTGCTGTTTGTGAATCAAATTACTGACACAGTGTCTGTTTCCACTTGTCAGATAAGGAGAGGATGGCAGTCGTGACAGAATAGCTTCTCTCCGCTTACGCACACTTTAACGCCCTGGAAATGTAATTTCTCAACCAGTACACACTAGACATCACATTAGATATGTATGTCCCTTTTAATTTGGAGAAAGGTGGTCATGTACTTTCTTTTACCAATCAGGATTTAGCAACATTTGAATCAGAATCTGGTGACTGTTGGCAGGTTGTTGATCACTGCCGTTCAAATCTGATCAAACCTCAGCCATTCAGTCCTGATGAAGCAGATTAGCTGAGTTTTCCAATGACAAACTAAATGATACCTAAAAGATGCTTTGATTGTTGCTTATAAAGTCATAAATATTCAGTGTTACAGAGAAATGCTTGAGGTTTGAAGCCAAATATATGGGGCATTAAATGTGTTTTACATCACTGACCTCTTGTCTGTAAATTGCAATCAGACAAGTTGAGGATGGTTCTACTTGATCATGATGTCTCTTTTTTGCCTTCCATCATCAGTGGCTCTATTGATGCTTATCTCCAAGCTGCAAGCCATGTAAATGATTTCATAATGCGGAGGTGGAAAGAATACTGTGATGCTCTACTGCTTCCCTTACTTTTTCCTCACTGTAAAGCAAAGGGGAAAAAAGTAGTATAGCGTCTGTGAATTTTTTGAGCATTTTCAACTATTTACTTTCAATCTATGAGACAGATTATTAGGTGAATTGTTTGGTGAATAGCTCACGAGATAGCGTTAGAAAATGAAGGCTGCTCTGCCATCTGGTCTCAAATCCCTACCAAACAAGTGCCACTTGAACATTACTATGTGTCCATCAATCAGCAGTTCACTGTATGAGTATGAGTAAGAGACATCTGCACAGGCAACAACTCACACGCTCTGATCTGCTGTTTCCGTGTGAATTTTCTACTTTATTCTCGGCTAGTCACACTCCTCTTTCATTCTTAACTTAGGAAGGAAAATGATCAATCTGTTTCTGGAAGCCTTTGTAAATGATTAGAGTGGGAGAACAGAGGAAGGTAACTCAAAGTGTGATTCAGCAAGTGGCATTTAAGGGGATCCCCATCAAACCCACACCAAACACAGCAACTTTCTCATGGGATAATACAGTGTAAACACTTTCCATCATTTAGAATCCAATCACAACACAGCAGCATGTAGTCCGAGGGCCTGAGTGCTTTTTAGTTTTTTTTGGGGGGGAGGGGGTTCAGTATAGTCTCTGATGTGTCTCTCTACAGCACATCAGTGCCATCCCAGTGGACAAATGGACTGTGGCAACGTCTGCTTCAGTATGAGCTCTGGCTGGGACAGTGATGTAGGAAGGGCACTCCTCCCCCATACGCACATTTCTGACACGAGACTCACACATGATGCTCGCTCTGTGGATGACTGATCCTTGTATGACAGCATGCAGCAACAGACCCAAACACTACACACTGTGTAGCTTTATGTTACATACAAAAAAAAAAAAGACTTGGAGCGTTGGATGGATGCTTCTGTCATTTCTGATTTGGTTATGTAAAATATGGAAGTTCAGATCACTATCGGCTTTGTGGTGGCACGCATGATTTGTTTGTATCGCCCTGAAGGGTGAATGAGCAATGTGTTTTTTTTTTTTTTTTGTCTCCTTCTCCAGGGATGTAGGGAAAAGAAGCCTACTGGGACTTAGTTTTGCCATTTGATTATTTATTATGACATCATTATAGAATAATTACCCGTGGCAAAATAGCACCATTGTTTTTAGAAATGGTAGACTTTATTTGTTCGGTGTAAACTTACCATCAGATGACATTTGCACATTTGTGTCATGTTGGTTATACAAAGGGTAAAAAGTTGAAAATTTGGATTCTTTATCACACCCATGTTATGTTTTTAAAGCTGCTCTCCAGACCACTTAGTTACAGCTCTTAAAAGCAACATATTGTAGCTATATCTAAGTTGGCATTTACATGGCCTATTTAAGGGGGACATTGCATAAGGTTGTTGGACTTGTTGTTAGGTTAAAAAAAGAAAAGGACAAAATTGAAGTAAAAGAGTCTGATATATCCTTATTTTAGGGTTCAAAGCTCCAAAAACACTGAATCCTACATTTCCCATAATGCAGCTGGATAGTGTCTTTCATTAAACCCTCCCTGCCTGGTAAACACCCACGTCTTTCAGTTTTTAACGCCGGCTTTCTGTCATAAGTTTGAAGTCTCTACAAACTTCAGATAATCCTGATGAAATCATGAAATAAAATGGGTGGAGTGCCCCTTTAAGTACGGCATGTTTTAACAAGGTTTTAACACTGTGTTTCCTGCTGAATGAAATTGTTTTATCTGTTTGTCAACCACTGAAGCCTGTCCTCCCTGGTAGAGGATGGGTACAGCAGAAGCCACTTTACGCATGGACAGCATGGAGGTTAAGGATGAGTGGCAGGATGAGGACTTCCCGAGGTAATACTCTGTGTGTGTGTGTGTGTGTGTGTGTGTGTGTGTGTTCTTGACATAATTGTTATGTGTTGCGTGATGAGCTTGTATCGTGACGGTGAACAAAATAGCATTTAGCAGAGAGAGAAAAAAAGAAGAGAAGTCAAACACAACACAGTGTCCAGCAGTGGAAAAATAGTCGGCCACCCACACTCATTTTCAGGCAAGAATCATTTCTACAGCAACATGTTGATGAAAAATGAGCAAAGTAAACAGATAATTCAATGACTTCCAGTATATTCACAACATACAGTATTTATATACAGTATATTACATAGTATTCCCCATGTTTAATATCTATCTATCTACTTCAAGTCAGTCTGTATTTATAAGCTGTAATGATAAAACAATGGTCTCCTGGTAGCTCAGCTGGCTAAAGTTCAACCATGTGTATGCACAGCTCCTGTAGAGAAACGTTTAAGAATGCTTTTACACTGCAAATAGTTTTTCTCTTCCTGTTTAATCCACTCTTGAATACGGGTTGGTGCCCTATTTAACTTATCTCTACAAAGCTGCTGACAACATAATAACAGCAATTATTCCAGCAGCTTCATCAGCTAGCCCATACTTGTGGTGTTTTAGGGTGTGTTTGTCTATGCATGCATGTCTGTGTTAATGTCTGTGTCTTTCGTTGTCTGTGTATGTGTGTGTGTTTGTATGAGTGCTTTCTACTATAATCTAGCCTTCTTGTCCCTCAGCACTGAGGGTTCAGCTGTCTTATTATAATGTCAGAGGGGAGTTGGTAATTACTGGTGTTGCTTTCTCAAACAACACGTATTGTTTCCAAGGACACGCCATAGTTAAATCACAATAGAGACATTCCAAAAACAAAATACTAAGAGTGAAAATGCAAGGAATGACTGCTCATACTTTCATTTTTTAACATAACAATTTATTTTCATGGTTAATGCTTACAACTAACAATTATACAAATACCACAATAATCATTAACTTTGTAGCAGGAAAACAGTAGGCCAAAGAAACTATATTTGTCATTTCATTTTTATATTATTTATACTGTTTCCATTGTTGTATTTATGCTGTCTTTATCTGCAGGCCACTTCCAGAGGATGGAGATGTTTATTCCTCATGTGGCCTCACTGACAACAGAACCAGTAAGTGGAACAAATACACAGCATTTTTTTTTTTTTTTTACTGTATTCTGTATCTAAATGTTCCCGACCTGCCTGTCTAGATCCTCCCACCACTCTGAATGTTGGCGAGACCATGGCCCAGCGTAAGCGTCGCACTCTGGTTGCCCCCGACATGAACCTCTCCCTGGATCAGAGCGAGGGGTCGATGCTGTCTGATGACTTCCTGGAAACGCCCGACGACCTGGACATCAACGTAGACGACATCGAGACCCCTGACGAGACAGACTCACTGGAGTTTATCAACAATGGCAATGAGCTGGAGTGGGAAGGTCAGACGATACTGACAATTTTAAGAAACATTTAGATGATCAGTATTGAGTACTAAGGTCAGGGGATGCATGTTGGAATTTATTTAAGAAGCAAATCATATTACCTGCAGTGTTGTTGGTTTGAGTCCTGTCTCAGATGTTGTATGTTATCTTCCTTTGGCTAAAAAACAAAACAACACTGAATACCTCAGTCACTGCTAGAAAGTCAAGGCTGTTATTCTTAATTTCCTAAATCCTGCAAAATTGTTCTCTCAAGCAGCTGAATGTTTTTCATTCTTAAGGAAATATTTCCATCGCCATTCTGTCTTCTGTGTTTACCACTAATAATAGTCTAAAAACTACCATAGACTTAGTAGATACTTATCTCCCAAAGGTAATAAAAACTATTCTAGTATAGTATTTTACCCTTACAGTACAGTCTGTGGTTACATAAAAGTCTTTTCAAATCTGACAATATTATTGTGGGACTCACAAGACACTTATGTGTCAAACATTGGTCAAAATTGAATTTTCATAACTTTTTATTTATATTACTTTTTTATAATATGAAATTTTGTCAATCACATTGAAGTTTAATAGCAGACGGTTATAGTTCCAACTCCTCGACCTGCATGCTGACTTTATGTGATTTAAAAATTGTTAATCCAAGTGGGGAATGAAGGTTAAACAATCTGACCAACAATTTATCTGTGTCACCTTGTGTCTAGACGACACTCCTGTGGCCACTGCCAAGCGTCTTCCAGGTGAAAGTGAAGAGGAGAGAGACTCATCTGGTCGTCTGTGGCGAACGGTGATCATCGGTGATCAGGAGCAGCGGATTGACATGCAGGTCATCAGGCCGTACCTGAGGGTGGTCACACATGGCGGTTAGTAAAAGAGTGCTTGTGTACTTTTTTACTATTTAAAGACCTGAGTGTCTATGTGTGTGTGAATAGGACATATGCTCAGTTGTCAGTTTATTAGGTACAGGAATTTATTAAAACTCATTGGTGACAGGTTACAAAAACTCAATCCTAAACGCTACGTGACTATACCATCCTGAAGATGGCATACAACTGACACTTTAGTGCATTTAATTCCCCTGTGCTGAACACTAAAAACTGAAAAAATAGAATTAAAATGATGTTCGGATAGATTTTGGCAAACTCTTTTTTTACTTGCTAAACATTTTAGCTTTTAAAAATAAAAAGCAAAGCAAACCTATTTATACGGCACATTTCACACACAACGAAAACTGATGTGCTTCACATTCAAAATATGTTACTTTAATAACGTGAACCAGACCCAATCCACAACCAACCATTCACAACAAGCATGCAAAAAGCACAAGGAACCACAATTTTAACAAAAGGCAAAAATTAAAGCAAACATTAAAAAGAGAAGTTGTGAAGCTACTTTGAAAGCGGTAAAACATTAAAACATATGTGAGTAATCAATAAATACAACATGAAATCAAGCAATTTTGGCAGATCTTTTTTTTTTTTTAATATTCATAGTTTTTCAGACCTCCATGATAATGCAGTCAATGAAACACTGTCACACTGAATGTGTGTCTCTCTCTGCTTTCAGGTTATTATGGGGAGGGTCTGAATGCCATCATCGTGTTTGCAGCCTGCTACCTTCCTGACAGCAACTGCGATGACTACACATACATCATGGAGAATCTCTTCCTGTAAGATCCATTCTTGTCTCTTAAGGGACTCTTTTACAGTAGCATGCTGTATTATAAACCTTTTCATAACAATATTTCAACACACTGTGTATGTTACTGTGCAGTCTGTGTCAGAGCTTGTTTATTATGTCCTCAGGTACGTTGTGAGCAGTCTGGAGCTGCTGGTGGCAGAAGATTACATGATCGTTTACCTGAACGGAGCAACTCCTCGCAGGAAGATGCCCGGCATCAGCTGGCTGAAGAGATGCTACCAGATGATTGACAGGAAGTAAGACCGATAAAATACCAGAGCAGACTGGGCAAATGTGATTAAAAATGATAATATAGTCAAGAATGTAAAACTCATGTTGTTGATTAAGATAAATGATGATAATACGATTTGAACTCATTATCACAAATACTTCTGAATCTGAATGTCTCCTGCAGACTGAGGAAGAATCTAAAATGTCTCATCATCGCTCACCCAACGTGGTTCATCCGGACGGTCCTGGCCATCTCAAGACCTTTCATCAGGTGAGGATGCATTCAGTGTGGTTTATAGTCCCTCAGGTTATCCTGTGAGTTACATATTGTTTGAGAGCTTCTTCTCCTAACAAATCTAAGAAACAGAAAGAAGATAATGATGCAGCAGATCATTCAGACCATCACAAAACATAAAAGTATTGCTGTTACATAATAACAGTGATATTACAAGGCCTGATAAAGATATATATGTTTTCAGACGGGATCATTTGTGACAATAATTTGCATGTTGTTGATGTTTCCTGCAGTGTGAAGTTCATGGATAAGATCCGTTACGTTCACACCCTGGACGAACTCGGCCAGATCATCCCCATGGAGCACGTGCAGATCCCTGAGTGTGTGTTGCAGTAAGTACTCTGAGCCACCAAGGGTCACTGTTGAGACGCCACACACGTCCTTCACAGCTTATGTCATGTATTGCTTACAGTAATAAGACCTCGAAAGAATGCTCACAGTACAGTGGTCGAACTGTGTTTAACTCATTATTATTTAGTTAGCATTTATTTAATTGTATATTTACTATATTTATTTTAATGTACTTGGACAGTGAAACAGTAAATAATTAAGATAGTGTGCAATATGTTGGCAGTCACAAAAAAGTGAACTACTCTAAGTCAGCATTCCCTCTGCAGACTTTCTGAATTGTAGAACTTTGGAATTAGTTTTTTGAAATAGTTTTTACTGGGTTGGTTTCATAACAAGAGGCTTTGGGAAGCACTGCAGTGAATACTTGCAGTGAACAGGGCCAAACTATCATAATATCATAAATAATCTTTGGCTTATACTGCAATTGACTTTTAGCTTCTTTGTACCACTGGTGAGACGTATGTTGATGTAATGACACATCAGCCAGAGATTTCTACTCTCATTTGTTTAAAGGTACGATGACGAGAAGATAAGAACACAAAGGGAAAGGTGAGCAGTAGGTTTTTTTGTGTGAGTTTTAATACATGCTCTTTTTCCTGCATCCAAGTAGTGTTTGTTAACATGTGCCTGTCTTATGTACAGACTTGAGCGAGAGCAGCAGCAGACCAACTCAACACTGCCTAAAGAAAGGTGACCTTATTTAGCAGTACATACAGTCCAGAGCCATCATGTTGTTTTTCTACTACAGTACTACAACATGGAAAATGTTCAGACATTTTATTTAAAACGGGCAGCTGCAAAAACCATTTCACTTTCACTTACACACAGTGCAACTTTAGTTGTTTCAGTTATTTCATTTAGTCAGTTAAGATACTGATACTGAGCAGCTCACTCCACTAATATCAAGAAAGCAGTCTAATATGGGCTACACGACCGAAAAAAATGTTTATATTTACTTATGGCTTAACTTCAATATGTCATTTCCAGGCCAAAGTCAATGATAGCAGAGGTGGGCCGTGACATCTGACATTAAGGTAAGGGTTCTCATTGACTTAACTACCTTTCCATCATCTTCAACCAGGCTGGTTTGTAATGTCAGCCCTCCTGTAACTAATCTCTGACATACAGGGAAATGTTCTCTTAGTGCACATACATATGCTTATGTGCGCAAAAGAGACACGATGCAGTCAATCACACAAATCCTGGACGATGGTCGGTCTCGAGTGCTGGGTCACTGACAAAGGTCCAGAGGGTCGGCTCTCAGTTCAGGAGCAGCAAGATCCAATTTAAAGTATCATAGCAAGTTAACTGAGATCACAAGCAGAAAGACTGAGCAGATGACTCAGATCTCAGTTACTTCAAACTCAAATCTTCTTTTAAAAAGATGTACAATTCGTTAAATCTTTCAATCACAAATAGAGCTGCAATGATTAATCGATTTCTTTTGTCTTATAGTAAATTACATTTTTTGTGGTTCTGGACTGTCAGCTGGACAAAACAATACGTTTGATTACGTCACCTTGAGTTCTCGGATATTATAAAGGAAGATTAATGGATAGTGAAAATAATATTTGTCTCAAATCAATCTAAGTACATCTTATTCATGGATAGTGAGTCCCAGGAAGAAAGTGAAGCCTGCACCCCTTTCTTTGATTACAATAAATTGTATGTTTTGACTTTGCTGAAGAAGCAAATTGCCTCAAAATGTTAACCATACACATAAATAAAAAGTAAAGAACCATGTGTTTCCTCCCGAGCTTTGAGGCTTATCTCTCTCTGAGAGTACTGAAGCACTACATATAGTGCCATATTATAACAGTCCATCATCAAGTCCAGTTCATTTTCTCTTCTGCCAAGTCATGTTTCAGGTCTTTAAATTCAGACTGCGTGTGAGTCCAGGAAATGTTAGCTGATGCTCTAACATCATATACCCTCCTTACCCCGTGTTACGTAAAGCACAGCTGCGAATTTCTTCAAGCCTGCACATAACCGATCGATTCTATTTTTAATGGCTTGTACAACCGAGGTCTGGCAAATTGATCCGCGTCGCACAGCCTGTCCTGAAATTGGGGGAAATACCCAGAGCAGGTTGGGGCGCGTTAGGGTGGGTGAGGTTGGTTATTTTAGAAACCCGCCCCCCTTCTGTGCTGTCCTGTGCTGCTGACTGTTACTATCAGCCCCCATATATCAAAGGAGCTATCAGCCGGAGGACTGGCGACATCCCAGGAATTGACACAGGCACCATCTCCTAACCAAATGCCAAGGGAGGAAGCTGAAGGAAAATAAATAGGCAAACCTGATATGTGTCAAGTGGGATTTAGTTTAGATTTAGTGCATGCCTTCAGGCAAATTTAAAGAGCATATTAAAAATGTTGTATTTGTGGAAATGCACAAGTCTCCATTGATATCTTTCAGACTGAGGAGGTGGTGATGGAGAAAGAAAGAAAATGTAACTGTCTTTACTGTATTTGCATTACAGAGCTTTAAACTGAAGAACCAATGAAGATCATTCATTCATTAAAATGGGAGCCAGCCTAGACCACCATCACACGCTTGTTACACAGGATTAAATATCCAATCTTGGATCCATTTGCTGCAAGACAATCATTTCTCTTAAACGTTTCTTCAGCGACATGCTTGCTTCTATCTAATAGTTAATATTACACCAAAGCACATAACTAAATCAAAAAGTATCTGCTCGGTGCATGTTAAGTTGAGCTTTATCTACAGCATGACCTCAACTATATTAATGCAAAATTAAGGACTTGGATGAACATTCAAGTGCCCAGAATAGCGTTTGTTTCAAAATGTACATACTTGTATATATATTTTTGAGAAAGGTGTTTGCACAGATTTTTGGTTTTTGATATGAACGGGTATTGTTTGGTTTTATGGCTGTTTCCTGAAAAATAACAGTGATGCAATGATGTTGTTTCTTCTCAGACCTTCAGTAGATGTTACTGATGCAAACGTGTGTTACAGTTTTCAAGTTTTCCAGAGTTTGATATGCAAGTGGCATGCTTGTTTATATCCTTCTGTCTTTGTTACATTTGTTTTGTCAGTTTTTAAGTCATTTGCCATCATGTTTCAAAAGGTACTTTTACAAGATGGAAAGCATACATTGTTATAAATTAAATATATTTAAAGAGAGTCAGATTAATTGATAAAGTGTTATTTATGAAAATGTGCCATTTACTGTTTGTAAAAAAATAAATGAGTGAATTGAGACTTTGTCATGCCATGATTAGTCACCTGTTGTGTCCAACCTTGACTTCTGGTACAGAACAGATGACCGCTTTGCTCATGTACATTACAGCTTATATTTCCATCTCTTTTATTGCCTCTAAACATGTTCCACTTTGGTCCAGAATGTTTTTGACAGACAGTTGCTGATGAGTTATTAAGGCCATAATTATGATTTATGAGTGTGTTGACCAGGTCAGTTGATGCTCTTTGTGTCACCTGATAGTCCTGTGCTGTTCTTCACAGTGGTCATTTGGACACTCCTGAAGTGAACTGTCTTTATTGTTATATAAAAGGTTACTGTGATCACAAGGTATTAACACAATACATAACCCATAATAAACTGCACTTTCTCCTGCATGTCCCTCAACATCTTTACAATTACTATCACTGAGTTTGCATAAAAGACAATAAAAGTTATTATCTATTATGCAAGTTCAGTCATTTAAACAATTAATGATTATTTGGATTAGACAGTAAAAAGATCATTTATTTCAGTGAAATTACATACTTCTTATGGATTTAATTAAATTGATCTGTTTGCCGAACATGGGGTTATAATGGATTAAAACAAGAAAATATTAATGAAGTGTTAAATCTATTTAAATTTAAAGGAATAATTCGACATTTGAAAAATAGGCACATTTGCTTTGTTGCTGAAAGTGAGATGAAAAGACTCACAGCTCTTACATAATTAAATCAACTTCATCAATTCTTCTCTGAATTCCATCCAGTAATATATAAAATATATATATATATTATACAACATATCAAACTTTTTGGGACAGATTTTTATTTTTGAAATTCCAAGTTCAGGAAGTTTCCTCTGGCTACAGGACTGATCCTGGCTTTCTCTGAAGTAAAATAATAATTCTACTAATATCCCTAAAGCTTTAATCTGTACGCAAACAGAAATGGAAAATTTTAAATTTGTGTTAATAGTGGTAGTTATATGGAAAGTATTTCTTGGCGAATGACTTCTTGGTGAATGTTATCCAGTCGTGGTTACATAATTCCCTCTGAAACCACAAATTTGCGTTTTCACATTTCTCTTTGTGTTCAGATTAAACAACCAACACAGATCATGTTAATTAGTGAGTTTTTGGTGTTTTTTTTTTTTTTTTGGGTAGCTGTTTCTCCCTGCGTCCAGTTCTTTCTGCTAAAATAAACTAGGCTAATCTTATCACACACAAGTCTCTGCAAGAGTATTTCCTAAAATGTCAAACTATTCATTTAAACCAGGAAATGTAGGTAATCCGTCATTATTACTGTGGATTAGCACCTGGGCATAATCTTATAAATCTTAGGTTGGAGAGAGAATGCTACAGTCAAATTCGAAATGTGCCAAAAAAGGTAATGCAATCATTCGTCAAACCAAGTCTACGAAGGAAAAAGTATGTGCACCACATGCTTCACATGGTCGACCACATGGTTTGGAGCCCCACATAATGTCTCAGCCTATATGGGACAGTTTTTTAATCCCAAATTCTCTAACCAGAATGCCACATTTTCTGTTCACAAACATCAGATTACTGCAACACATCAAAGCTGCCAATCACTTTTGGTAGAAGAGGTAAAAGAAATATTATCATCACGTGGTGTCAACAGGCATCTCTTCTCCGCTGGGAATGTCAGTGAAAGTTGAAGCCCTGAACATGAAACCATGTCCTCCGATAGCTGGGACTCAAAGTTCACCTCTTTTGCAGCCGTAAATGTATTTGTTCTAATACTGCACAAACACAATTAACACAAGGTTAGACTGCACACATCCCGAGGTGCGTAATAAAAAGAGGACTGATACGCAATGGGCGCTTAACTTCAAAGCAGCAGACCTGTGTCATCAGACCCGTAGCTGTGATTCTAGACACTGTGGTCACATGGCTGGCGGCCACGTACTCCAGCTGGTTGCATCAGAAATGTGTGTGACGCAGCAGGCAGACACACAACAGGCAACTAAATATAGTGCTTCTGGTTTTCACCTACCCAGAGCTGTCTAAGCATGGAAACTTTTCCCTCTAAAAAGCCCAAATAATGAGGTTTTCCTCTGAGCTGTGATACAGATGTTTCAGTAACAGGATATGACTTTTATTCCCTGGTATGTATTACAGTACATTGCCTCCTCTCCATACAGTGGATACAAAAAAAGAAAACTCCCTTATGATAAATGGCATCTGCACTTAAATCACATGTCTTATTGTTTAGTCTAAAAGAGTTTTCTCTTTAAATCAAATGTATTTCACATTAAGAATAAATAAATATTATGTAAGCTTTAAACTATCAGCATCAACTATCTACAGAAGCTCTCTGTCTGAGACTCCATGTGACTCTGACTCTTTCCAAAGAGGGAATTAATTTTGTGTTTCACAGCTTATCCCCATCCACATTTATCTATTATCTTCCAAGAACTCTGTTGGCTTTGGGATTTGTCGTGCATTTGCTTGGCCAGTGTTCACTGACTGCTGACAGCAGGTGGAACATTTTTGGATCTACTTTCATGCAAATGTGAGGCTCCTGAGTTCTCCTCCTGCGTAGCTGTAAAGCAGCAGCGTATTGGCTGCAGGAAAAAGGGGACCGATTGGTTTTAGAGGCTGTGACGCTGCAGCTAAATCCTTTAAATGCCCAGCGAGGAGATTGTCTATCAATGAAGTAGTAAAAGGGGGGAACATTTGTGGCAGAGGAGAAGGAAAGGTTTTCACAAGAAGCCTTTGATAGACTGTTTGCTTTGGCTGGGTTCCCTTCTTTTATTTACTGAATTCCAGAGGTGACCAATACACAGAACTGAAAATGAAGTTAATCATTGGCATTGGAGGGTAAGTCTCATTTAAAGTATTTACCTATTTGTCTAGCAGTTAAAATGTGCAAAATCAGTGTAACTCATCTGTGTGGCATGAATGTATCTAACTTTCAGTGTGACCAACGGTGGGAAAACCACTCTGACAAACAGACTACTAAAGACATTACCCAACTGTTGTGTGGTGCATCAGGATGACTTTTTCAAGGTAAGATAAATCAAGCCAATCTTTCTTTTTAGCTTTTTTTTTTCACTACATGTTTAGTTTAAAGCTACAGTAACTATTTTAATGTGTTAATGTTGAGTTGATGTAAGTATTATTTTTTTATTTATTATTACATTTTCTATGTTAAATTTGCCCTTGAGGACATTTTGTGTGCTCATAAATAAGCCACTAGTCTGACCTGCAGATGTCCTGTCATCACATTAGCCTAGTAACACATCTGGCTGATTGTCTCCTGGACATCCAATGAAAGGGCTGAGCGTCCCCACTTAAAGGCTTTGTCCTATCATAGTAAATTGCAAATTCTGCAACCAACTTTTTGCATGATCATTTGCCTCAAGCCAGCAGATTTTATCTCTACCAAATGAATTTTTGCGTGCTGCATTCAGGGCCAATTGTTTTTTAAATAAGAGCAACTTGACTTTTTCACCTTTTCACATTTTATGTTTTGCTGCAAAAGCAATACATCAAGAGTGTTGTCTAGGGCCGCACAACTGCTAAAAATCGAATTTCCAAATCGCAAGAGCTTGCAGATTTTTCTCTTAAAATCTTAAAATAAAAGCAGACCAAGACAGATTGCTAATCGAGCTAAAGTTCCATCTTTAAAAACTATTCTATTTCATTATTTTACCAGCACAGGTTAAACATATATTTAGAGTAAGCCATGTCCTAAAGTATTGCAACCGATACTTCGCAAGCGCAACATTAGGAAAAACATTTAGACCGCACCAAAAACTGTCGCCGTGCGCTGCTTTTGGTGGAGACGAGTCCTTGACTTGTCCTGTCCAGGTGTGATCAGCTTCGACTGGTTACTAGGCTGCAGCAATGTTTTATTGGTGACTGTTATTTCAGAGACCCGATCAAATAGATGTCGGGGAGGACGGCTTTAGACAGTGGGATGGTAAGAGTGGATTTCACGTAGGAAAACCATGCAGTAATGTACTTTTTCTTTCCTGCACATTTCTTTAGTTTGGTAACAAATCAATCCTAAACTTTGTGATATTCTATCATCTATTCTGTGAATGCTGCAGACATTCACTAACCGAGACTAATGTGTGTTAAAGCACATTGGTGAGGAGTGTTTTGTGCCTGTGTGGTGAAGCCCGCTCTGCTCTCTTCTCTCCTTGTTTGTATCAGTGATCACTGCCTTGGACATGGAGGCTATGATCAACACTGTGAAAGGGTGGCAGGAGAACCCGGTCAAGTTCGCCCGCTCACACGGCGTCAGCCTGTCACCTGAAGCTGAGGTATCCGACTCGGAGGAGAAGGGGATCCATATTCTCATCGTGGAGGGGTTCCTCATCTACAACTACAAGTAAGTCATCCTTCCATCTTACTTGTTTTTTTTTACACAAGCTCTTAAATTTAACCAGCAGGCCTCTTGACCTCTAAAGCTTTTCACTAATCCGAGCCTCGGTTCCCCTCTGCAGGCCTCTTATTGACGTCTATGACAAATGTTTCTACATTTCCATTCCTTATGAGGAGTGCAAAAGGAGGAGAAGGTAACAAGCTCTTAGAGTGACTTTGACAGATTCCAGTGTTACGCAATGTATCACAGGCTATGATATGACTTGATTGATTATGTTTCTGCAGTACAAGGACATACACAGTCCCAGATCCCCCTGGCCTGTTCGATGGCCACGTCTGGCCCATGTACTTGAAACACAGGAAAGAGATGGAGAACAACTGTGACAGATTAGGTACGTTAAGCCAATTCCTCACCTCTGAAACACAACACACAATGACCCTTGATGTGCCTACATTGCTCTGTCTTCCTTTCCACATCCCTAACATCAAAATAAAAGCAGAATATTCCCCTCTCTTCTTTCACGAATAAAGATTGAACTGCTAATTGTTGACATTAACGTCTGATTTGTCTTTTTTCTGGACAGAGTACGTTGATGGGATGACATCAAAGGAAGATATCTACAGCAAAGTGTATGAAAGTATTCAGAACTCCCTGCTGAACAGTTTATAGGTAAATAAAAAAAATTATTAAAAATATATTCACTGACAGAACGTCGATAACTGTTTAACTGTTGAGTAACTTCTCTCCTTTCTCTCTCTCTCTACAGCAAGACGGGGACACCAGTGGATTTGTGTATAGACTTGTAAATATCATTATGCGTCAATGTGTAACACCAGTTCTGTACTTCTAGCCTGATTTGTAAATAGTTAATCCTGTAACTTCTTAAGAACTGAGGGCAGAAGCTTTGTGTTTTGTATAATCCTGTGTAATTTTTTTCTAAACGATAAGCCACCTCTGGACTGCCCAGTGTTTAACATCAGCGACAGATCTCAACTCTGATCTTGTTGTATGTGAAAGTGTGAAACTCCCACTGGGAGGAAGTGTTTGTGTCTCACACCTAAAAGAAACAACTGAATCCACTTTATGGTTCCTGTTTTCTTTTAACTCATTTCACACACACCCATATAGTTCCCATAAAGGTCCTGTTCAGGACCACAAACCTCACGTTTTGATGACTGATAACATCCTGCGGCCCTTGAATGAGACTCTTTATCAACCAGATTAGATTTAGCCTCCATAAAAGTAGCTTGCAAACTGAATCACAGATAATGTTTGCCTCTGAAATACAATAGATTAACCATTATAGTTTACACGAAGGAAAAGGAAAGAAGGACAAATGAAGGTGATTCAATTGAATCGCCACTTAACTGTCATTTAAAAACATTAGAATATATATAAATATGAAAATAAAGACGATTTATTGTCATCTTCCTCTCATCCACATGCCACACACTAACCATGGATGAGGGTATATCTTTTTTCTCTTTAACATTACATCTATAACATTGATAAGGATTATTGTTTTAGCTTTTCATATATAAAATGGAATTAGAAATAGTCTAACTGTGACTAAAAATTTACATGAAGTCCTCAAATTTTCAACAATATTTCTGCTGTTTATAAGAAGAAATGCTAAAATCAGGCTTCCCAGCATGAGTGTAATATTGAATAAGCTAAGAAAAAAGAAAAAGAAAAAGAAAAAGGTCATTGTCATCAGATTAGGGGCACTTATCGGGACACAACGTCCACCCCCAGAGCACTAAATGAAAATATCTGCATTATATTTCTATGAACTGTGTTTCTCCTTTCACGTGGATTCACGCAGGAAGGTCAGACTCAGCCACAGAATAAACTGTATGTGACCTTAACACATCCAGTAACATTAAATAACCTTTTGTTATTCTAGTCTGTAGCTTTGCAGAATAAAAGAGAAAAATCTTTTTCTTGGCGTCCACTCAGTCAGCTTTATTTATATATTTTATCCAAAAGATCAAACGTCCTTTCAAAAGTCACCCACATCGCTCTACCTTCAGCCAACACTATCTGCAAAAAAATGAGGGGAAACATAAAGCACTGATATTTTCATATCAAAAGGCGAGTGAATTTATGGTAACCTTGAGGGTTTTAATTCCTATTCGCAGCGTGAGTTTTGAACCATAAAACAAATGACTTGTGCCTGACCGGCAGTGATGACTAAGACATCAAAGGATTTATAGTCCGAGCATATCTTAAGTCAATAGCGTCATAAAGTCTGAATCCCTCCTTCCTTTTTTTTTTTGATCATATACAGTAGCTCGTCACACTGTACATTACTCTGAGAGAAGTCTCTACTCTGAGCCCAAGACCTGGCAGAGCCACAGAGGGTGTGCTGGCGGGCGGGTGGGGCGGCTCGGGGTCTTGTGATGCGTTTCTTGGAGTCTTGACATGCCAACAGTTGGCCTGGAGCAGAGGGTAGCTGGTCTGTCCGTTTATATTTAGGCTCGGTGCCTGGGGTGTCAGGGGAATATTTTTAACAAGAGCCCGGCCAATTACTGACCCACACACCCACTCTGCGCTCCACAGCCCGCTCTGACTCAGGGGCCGTCCACACACGCCACCGCCGGGTGGGTGAGGTGAGAACCTTGTGGGGTGGCATGTGCTCCCACGTCACCCGCCGCCATGGCAACCCCTAAAGTACAGCTGGGGCGTCCATATTTGGGTCGGGAGGCAGGGACACAGGAGACGAGCGGCTGTCACATGCCGTGCAGACCCCCTGTACGAGTGGGTGAGGACCCCTGAAGCATGTGAACAGTTGTGGTTATGCCACTGAATGAATGACAGGAATATTTATGGATGCCTCGCTGTGACAAAACATATGTGAACAAATGATTTTGTGTAAAACTTAGCTTTAGCATTTCTAGGCAGTATATAAACATTTAATAAATGGTTCATAACACACTATAACGTAGATGTTTATTATGTACAGTATTTGTATTATAAATGATCCCATTAAGACATATTTTATATTATAACAACAGTGTTTTACTATATTGCCGTTCTGTTTATACAACAGCCTCCACTAATGGGAGCCCAGTTATACTACATTATAGTGGGTTATAAACCATTAATTAAATGTTTACAAATGGCTTCTAAATGCTGAATAAAGAGACTTAAAGTGTTTCCCATCTTTGTGATAAAAGAACCGGTTGTCCTTGTTTGTATCATTGATTCAGTTTTTAAAGGCCACTGGCTGATTATGTAACTGGCACTCGATCCTAATCAGTTTGCAGGAACTTAAAACCCATACAGAGAAATAAATGACACGTGGTGCTGATTCACCGAGCCAGTAGAGGTTCACACCACCAACTGGGGAGCTAATAGACAACCTTTTTCCTAAGGGATACATTTTTGTTTGTTTGTTTGTTTTGTTGTTGTTTTTTTTTTAGAAGAACTGGGTTTCTGAATGTGGCAACGGTTGATTTTTCTTCTGTTATATATTCTCTTTTATACAAACTACCAAAATTACTGTTAACATACACTGTTTAAACAACCTAAAACAACACTAAATATCACAGATAATACACATTTACTACGACCAGTTTTTATACTTCTAATTGTAGTCCAACATATACCGATCTATGCTTTCATTATTTTTTTGTATTTATTTATATTAATCCTTTATGTTTTGTCTGGGTTTTTTTTTTTTTTTTTTTGTCTTATTGGCAGTTTTTTTACGCAACATCCACACAATTTATTTTAATTAATGTGTGCTGCTACAAACAATACAGTTTATATATTATAGTAAAATTCATAGCGAAAATAAATAAAGTAAAATATCTTATATTCGATAGGGACAGGAAAGTAGTAGTAGTCTGCAGTCACTCAACTTAAAGGACAACATAAACCCCTTAACATCAGAGGGCGTGAACATTTCAGTTTGGGTTAAGGGTCCACTGGTTGGAAGTGCTTTAAAGACTGTTTTTAATAGCTCACATATTATGTGCTCTCAACGCTAATTTGTCACGTGTAGACCGACCTAAACGTGAATATAGATACAGCAGTATGTTGCTCAAAGCTGAAATGTGAGGAGAGCAGACCGCACTTACTCTGGCAAAGGTTAATCACCGATAACCAAGACGTGTGTCACAAGAAACCTGATGATCTGCAGCCCTGCAGTTGCCAAATAACGAATAATTCATCATTTATTAGACATTTCTATTTTAACCCTGGTAAGACTGTGCAATCAAGTCAGTTTTATTTCAAAACTAAATGTCCACATAATGGGAGAATGTCCCACAACAGAGTTTAATCATTTTGTTCAAACATTTTATTCAGCATCTCACCTGTATGTTCTCCCCATGATCTGTGGTAAACCCTCTGGATCTATCATTTAGTTGTAAACTCCTCAGACTGGCAGTGTGAGGCCTCAGGGGAAGACAACAGGTATATTCCTTGTGGGGAAGTTTTCTTGTGGTAAAACCATTTTAAGACCATCATCTTCGTTAAATCTCACAAGAAGCAAAGCTGTGAGCAGCCCTGGATACCTAGATTCATGGGATAAGATATATTCAAAGCGTAAAAGAATTAGTCTTTCGCACGGGGAAAGATCTGCTGCTGCTGCTGCTGTAGGTGTACGAAGAAAACAACCAGAAACTGTTTATTTTATTTCCAAACACTCCTAATTTACAGTAAAGAATAGTTTTTGTGGCAGCATTTATTGTGATTTGTTTACTTTCAGGTCAGACACACAAGAAAGACTCAATTCAACATTGATACTTACTGGCTAAATTTTGTGGGTTACATGTCCTGCTCGGGAAGTCTTGTGCCAAACCAGTGCCGAGGATCTCTGGCTCTTATAAATCTGGAGCTCAGCACAGAGCGGGGCGGGGCTGGACTTTGGACCAGGGGAAGGTTTCTTTGACTAAGAATAGAAAAGCACACATGCTCACCATCCTGATGCCCTATTTGGCTGAAGAAACGCACACCAGGGCACTTTGTCTGAAGGGCGACAAATACTGAGCTCAGCGTGACTCCTCTGTTGATCAGTGTGTGTATCTTATTTTGATGCTAATACTTTTGTACTTTTACTTGAGTAAGATTTTAAATGCAGGACTTTTACTTGTAACACAGTATTTCCACACTGGTATTGTTACTTTTACTTAAGTAAAAGACTTGAAACCTTCTTCCACTTCAGTCTTTTATACACAGCTTGGGCTACACATGTAATTAATAGTATTTATTTTTTAAACTTAGTTGTAATGTTTATCAGAAAAATGTATACATATATATATATAATACACGAGAATGAGTTTGGTTTATAAATTATAAAAATAAAATAATAATAAAGGATGTTGTTGCTGAGGACAGATGGAAAAGGAAATAATCGTTTGTCTATACTGTTGAGTTTATTTTTTAAAACATTGAAACAGGGCTTAACCTTGTGTAACCTTCCTGTGAATATGAAACGTATCCAAAATAATAGTGAAGTTGATAATATAGTAATTTTTGGACTGTTTTGGAAACCACATGTTCAACACACAAAACAAATTTTAGGAAGGATAATGTTCTGCATGAAGCCTGGTGATAAAAGGCTCCTGAGGAGGACCAGTGTGAGCAGGATGGAGACACACAGGTGCAGCCTGCCGCCCTGTGGTTGAGCTTCAGTGCCGCATGAGGCCCTGCGGTGCAGCCTCTCTCCAGTCCTTACACAGAGTTGGTAGATTTGCTTAAAAACTAACATTTGATATCTTTTTATTAATGTTGATCAGCTGGCCGTGTGTAGCACTTGAATGACATGGAAATAAATGGAATATTTATATTATGTAGGTTTTCTTCTCGTATTTTAATTAAGCATTATTACTTTACCAAAGACTATATTTTGTGAGAATCTGAAATCAAAAGACTTTTTTTAACCGATAACAGATGTTTTTCTTCCTTTACTGGGCGGGCTGCTGCTTGAAAATAACCATATTGAACGGTAACATTTAGATGACTTCAGTTCACACCCGTGCGTAAAGTTTACCAAGCAAACGTCCTTGTGTAAGTCTTGTGTAACAGAACTTAACCACGGCAAAGCATGGGTTAAATGTTCCTGCTAGAAAGTTTGACTTTGCGTAAGAAACTGGGCTGAATTTCGATAAATGACCTGAAAAAAAAAAAAAAAAAAGAAAGGCTCCAGCCCTCCTCTCCTCTCCTCCTCTCCACTTGTCAGTCCTCCTGAGAACTGATATGTGGTTCTGTGGAATAGCTGGAACTGAGAGCGCACTCCTGCTTTCCATCCACTTTTCACAAAGCAACAACTGTGCGAACAATTCATCTCAAACTCTGATTTGTCACTGATTTACACGAGGGATTTAATTTTCCTAGTTTTACCGCCATGGCAAAATGGTCCCTTTTATTTTTGTACTTCTTCCAAGGACTACTTCCCTTCATCTTTGGGCAGCAGCAGCAGCAGCAGCAGCGCACAGCTGGCCCCTGGCGGCACCGGATTCAGTGGGAGAACAACGGACAGGTTTATAGTTTAATGAGCACTGGATTAGAGTACCAGGCTCCGGTTAGGTCCAGGGGCCTCTCCAGGGTTCTTGTGAGCAGCAGGAGGGACGGCACCAGGACCCAAGTGCCGGGTGCGCACAGAGGAGCCACACTTGCAAGACCCGCACAGGCTGAGTCCAGACAGTTCCGGGCTGATCACGGTGTCGAACCGGGATCTGTTGCGCAAGGACACGGTGTTAGGCAGCAGGCGCCTTTTAATGGTCGCGCGTCGGGGCGCACGTACGGGGCGGGAGCTGCAGGTTACCCGGGCGCACGACGCTTAAACCCTGAACACGGCAACACCATCGACGCCTCTGCACCAGGCCGAAGAGGAGGTGTCAGTGCGGATGCTGCTGCACTGCACAACAGAGCAGGAGAGCCCGGGCCCGGTGCGCAATACCAACCTTTACGCGCGGTGCCAGAGGCGATGTCCGTCTCCAGGGAACCCGCGCAGACGGATCACTCCATCTCAGCACATCCCGAAAACCTGGGCAGGGAATCTGAGGCCGCCTTCCCGTTCCCCGCACCCACTGAGGATGCTTCAAACGAGGCGACCGGCAATGGAGAGAACATGGTTAACGACGACCCTCGAAACCCGTTTAAAAACCACAGGAATTCTGTTTTCTACAACACGTATCCCACAAGAGGGAGGTCGGTGGCCCGGACGCGCCGTCCGCCTGGCACAGGACACGGAACAAGATATTTCCAAAATGGTAAGTGAAGTGTCCTGAGTGCACTGATTTAAATGTTCTCAGACCAACATGATGGTCTAGTGGGCGCATACATTTTTGATAATACTCCTTAAAAAATAGTTTCAAGTCAGCTGGTTTGATGAATACTTTAATGCCAGTTTGCAGAGCCTCATATCTGACTCACTAAAAGGAGAAAAACTGAAAGACAGAAAGGGGAAAAAAAAAAAATATATTTGGGCTTTGGATCTCAAACTGACACCTCAGGAATGTAAAACTGTTTGAATGATGCCAACAAACACAAATAGCTGCTCTCACTTTCAGCCTGGACTCTCTCTTCTATTTCAGTGAATTGTTCTCAGCACAAAATAAACAGCATACATTAAGATCTCAGAATTACAAAAAAAAAAAAAAACAACTTAGATTGTCCCTTTAATCTCCTCTCCCAGGACTGCCAGACCTCGTGCCAGACCCATATGCCATCCAAGCAGGTGCTTACATCCAGCGCATGCAGATGTATGCGCTCCGCTGTGCAGCTGAGGAGAACTGTCTAGCCAGGTAAGCTGTGGTGCCAAAAGTGATTCACTGCTTCAGTACGCAGACACTGAAGCAGACTCGGTGTCTGCTTCAGTGGCAGACCCTGAAGCAGACACGCACACACCTGCTTATACTCACACACACACAGGTATTTCCTGTGTTTTTCCAGCTCATTGAAGATTAATTTTACTTGTTTTAGCAAATTTTGTTGTTGTTTTAGAATAACTTTCAATTATGTCTGTGTAACTTTCGAATGTGGCAGGATAACTGTTCTGTTAATAGAGTTAACAAAAACTGTTTGATGTTATTATGGAGCAATGATTCTCCAACATTATGTTCTGCCAAGACATAAATGTTCTGGGTTGGTTTTCCCAAAAGCATTAAGCACAATGGAACAAACCCTTTGCACTCTGTTACTTTTAAGAAAACTAGCTCCGGGAGCTCAGCCAGTGGCACTTTCCAGCGCAGCTTATGCCCGTTTCCCCCTCTGATCCATCCAAGGTCGGCTTATGGACCCGCCGTGAGAGACATCGACTTCAGAGTCCTTCTGCGGTTCCCCCAGAAAGTGAAGAACCAAGGCACCACCGACTTCCTTCCTGTCAAGCCGAGATATCAGTGGGACTGGCACAGCTGTCACCAGTAAGTTTACTCACCCTAAAAGTGAAATGACCTTACATGATTATAATGACTGGCACATCTCCATTTAAATCTGATATTAGCAAAAAATCCAAAAAATTAATTCACTTAAAAACATAAAACTCTGGCCTTAAAGGCTCTTGAACCCTGTTTGAGTCATGCCACAAGTAAGAAGCTCTTATTCATTTCTATTCTATTCTGTTTTACGCCCTCAGACACTACCACAGCATGGACGCCTTCAGTAACTACGACCTGCTGGACGTCGTCACCGGACGTAAAGTGGCAGAGGGACACAAGGCCAGTTTTTGCCTGGAGGACACGGGCTGTGACACCGGATTCAGGCGGCGCTATGCCTGCACGTCTCATACACAGGTAACACATGTGAAGTAAATGTTCTATAACCTTTCATTGATCAGGTAATCTCACTGAGATCAGGACATTTCAGTCACCCAACAGCTCATAAAATGCATTACAGGAAAAATAATGAAAACATAATATACATAAGTGTGTGTCTGTGTGTGTGTGTAAGTCCATCAGATAGTAGGCAAACTTCTTTACAATTTATAAAGTGAGAAAGAAATAAATTTGACTCACTCCAAATGGCTAATAAAAAAAGCAAACCTGCGCCATCTTTGAATTGGTTTGTTTTGAATTTAATGGAACATCTATGTCTTGAATAAATCATGTTTGTTTGTTTTTTTGTTTGTACCGTGCACGTGCCAAATGTTGTTTTATCACACCTTATAAGCCGCCAGATATGTACTGAGATGGCCATCAAAAACTGTGATGCAAAGTCAGACAGTCGAGATCAGGGCTGGAGTTTGTCAGTCTTGAGGTCTGGTCTGGAGAACTATGAATTTGATAAGAGATGTAATACACTGAAGCAGCTTCAGTTGAAGCCCTTTATAATATAGTGTTTAAACTGTAGTCATCACATTTTTCGGAGACAGATTTATTTATATATTTTTTTTGTCTCTGGTATGTGCCAAGATCCAAAAACAATACATCCTCCACTTTCTATAATGCAATTAGATAGCGTCTTCTCTCCACACATCTAGTTTTTAATGCCAACCTTTTGTTCAATCTCTGCGAGTCTTAGCTGAGATTATTCAAGAGATGTCATTTTTTTTCAGACTTGTCAAACCTCCTCTGGAGCCACAGAACACATTATACAACTGTTTTGACAGTGTCGTACTCCCTCTGACTAGTAAATTGACTTTGACGTGTAAAATTGGTGGAGTGCCTCTCTAAATGACAAATTGGGAATCTGATTAAAATTGAAACAAGAAGAATA
Source organism: Lateolabrax maculatus (assembly GCA_031216445.1). NCBI lineage: Eukaryota > Metazoa > Chordata > Actinopteri > Acropomatiformes > Lateolabracidae > Lateolabrax > Lateolabrax maculatus. The sequence goes on from CM062203.1 coordinate 8,096,234, forward strand.
TAAAAAGGGAAAGAAGCTGTTTTTCAGTAATTCAATCAAGGTCAGCAAGCTGACTAACCAGCATACCTGGATTTAGTCCACCATTTTGGACCACTTTGCATACCATACGGTCGAATACTGTGTCGCTGTGTAGCTCAAAGTCTCTGTAGGGGATATTTTAATTTTATCTTATCTAGTCAAACAATACCTAGCAAGGATCTGACTTGCACAGCTACTTTTGTTTTGGACTTTTTTTGCAAATCCTCCGGATCCACTTCTGAGAAATGTTTTTATAACTAAGACTCCAGTGTATGCCAATAAAAGAAAAACATCCTGAGGACATGGGAATATTTATTATATCTGTTGTCTGGGCTCTGTGTTTCTGGCTTTGCCCTGCTTAGTGCTGGTTTCTTGTAACAGCTTTGCTTCCAAAGAACTGTTTGTATAACTAAAACTCAAATCTGCTTCATTTGCAGCGCTTGTAGGAAAATTGTAGTCAAAGTCGTCTATAGAGCCTGAGTCAAAGCTTTAAACCACACTGGGGGGGTTGGGTTGTGTTTTCAGGGGCTGAGCCCAGGATGCCATGACATCTACGCTGCCAACATCGATTGTCAGTGGATTGACATCACTGACGTACCTCCAGGAAACTATATCTTGAAGGTAACACATGTCACATTAACTTTATATCAACTGTCTCTCTCAACATGGAGCTTTATTTAACTAACCTGCCTGCAGAGCGGCTCAAACCATTTTTATTTATGATTTTTTCAGGTTACCGTCAATCCCAATTTCCACGTCCTGGAGTCAGACTTCACCAACAACATAGTGAGATGTGATATCACATACACAGGAATTTATGTTCAGACACGCAACTGTCGAGTAACAAGGTACCGTACAAGTGTTTCTGTTGAACATGAATGCTGCACGTGGTGTATTTTCTTTTTTTTTTTTTTTACAAGATTTATATATTTTATGTAGAATTAACAGAATTGAAAATACAGGAGAAAAAAAAGGCAAAACAGTTTGATAACAATTATAGAGATGGTGTATCAAATCTAGACTGTTTACAATCAGGCTGTCTGTATTTTCACATCTCTTTTTCTTCCCTTTTTCAGGGGTTGAAATCTTCCTTCTCAAGCACTATCTGCAGGAGTTTTGCAGCAAACATCTGTCCCTGTACTGTACAGCAACATCGACACTAACAAAAAGTGCAATTGGTAAAGTGTTTAGTTGTAACTGTGTGCTACATAGTCCTGTGTTGCATTTACTGGAATTGAATGCAAAGGTTTACACCAATTTTGTACATTAAACTGGTGCGATCACCAGATTTACTTGATTATGTATTTCTACAAATGTGCCATGATTCATAATAAAAACAAGTACTGTGTTCATAGACATTTATTTCTGGAATGCTGGTTGATTGCTTGAAATGTGTGTTTTGTTGCCACTTATTGTCTTTGTCCTGTTTTTCTGCTTTGTGTCATTGTTACGTGCTCATCATTAGCTTTTACAGTTTTATTTAAAGGATAAGAGATTCGGTATTTTTGTTATTGTCAACAAACCTCATGAAAAGACAGAAACCAACAACGTGTTAGTCCGACTTTCTTACTCTACGGTTTGTGGCTCTCAGTCCAAAGCCCATTGGTTCCTACTGTACTGAAGATATACATCTTTAAAAATGGGTCACAAATCTAGTTTCATCTTTAAAAATAAAAACATTTAAAAAATCAATCCATGTTGGTTTTGGTCTTTTCATGGGTTTTGTTGATGATAAGAAAAAATACAGAATATCTTCAGACTCATCCTTTAACCACTTGGTGGTCACAGTAGTAGTAGATTGCAAATTTTTTGTTTGATGTTAAATAGAAGTATGTTTTTTATGAATGTGTGCTTGTGTATAACTGAGTGAATGGAAAATGAGGAAAACTGTTCATATTGCTAAAACATTGTTGAAAACCTTATTATATTCTCTTGGTATGTTGTTTTTAATTCAATAAACATGGTGAGTGAGGAGTCTAATATTATAACAGTTATTTCCTTTTTCTTTTGAATGATAACCACAGGCATCAGTTTAATTATTTATTGATCTCTGACGATTTCTGGATTGTAGCTGCATGTCCATGTTTTGTTATAAAAAGGCCAAGGACCATTAAACAATAGATTATTTAAACAGTTTTCTATCTAGTATCCTAGGTGGACAAAAGCGGTTTGTCCATACAAAGTATGTCAGTGCAGGACTGAGTGAGTATTTCGTCCTCGTCCTGTCGAGTGGAGGAGCTTTACTTTGGGTGATGCGTGCAGATTGTGGCCTCAGAGACAAACAGGCCTGCAGGCAGACGCTGGTGGCATGTTTGCTGACAGGCCTCTGTGAAGACACAACCCGCAGGATCTTATACAGCCATGCCATATCTACTAAAACACAGCCAGAGCACGATGAATGGAGGCCCTTTCTCACTCTGTCCTTCCTCTGTGCATGTAAAAAGAAGTGTCTCTCAGCTGCTGTAAGAGACTGCTTCCTGGCCCAGATTTCATCTCATCATGGCTCCATCCGCATCCATTGGGGTTTGTCAAAGACGACAGGCGTTTTATATAGCACTGGATATTTGTCTGAGTGCGGAGATTGACACAACCCGCTAGAGAGTCATTCAAAGATGTTTTTTACCAAGGACAAATGTGTTTTTGCAGCAAGCACTAGACAGTTTCAAACAGCAAAAGAATGACAGGAGAAACACTAAACCTCAATACTTTGTCCTCACTCTGGGGTGTGTACTGCTCCACCTGATTCAAAGATGTATTTACCTTGAGTAAATCACTCTAAAGCAAGCTTTATATATCATGAAGCGGTTTTGAATGATGTACTGGAAAACATGCATGTTCCAGACAATGTATGCACTGTTTAATACACAGATGTTGGGTATTTACAACGAAACAGAGCTCAGTCTCAGCTTAAGATGGCAGCGAACTGGGGAGATTAAGCGCAATTGAAATGGTTTACGTTGGAAGTTGCCAAGGTGCTTCCCTGCCAGAATAGATTGTCTATGTTATTGAAAGTGTCTGGAAAATCCCCCCAACTCCTATTGAGCCGACTCTAGTCCTGTCTGTCTAGGAATTTTCAGGACAATATTTACAGACAGTGAATGTTTCAGCAATTGACCGTTGAACCGGAGGGTTAAAGTCTAGACGCGAGCGGCTCTGTGAGGCTGTAATGCTTTGAGCTAAATGCTATGACACTCACAATGACGTTGATGTAACATGCTTATGCTACGAATGTATCATTTTTATTTTGTCATCGTCACATCATTACATTAGTGTGTACCAAATTTCATGGCGATCCATCCAATACTCAAACTCAAGACATTTTATTTAAAAAACAAAAATATCAACCTCATGGTGCCACTAGAGGAAAGGTCAGAGGAAGTCAGCAGGCTTGGTCCTCTGGGGGGCATTAATGTCTGTACAAAATTTCTTGGCTTTCTTACTTTCTGTCTGTCTGAACAACTGTCAGACATTTCCTGTCCTGATCGTGGCTAAAAACAAAGTTGGATGGGTGCAAAGTGCCAAAAGTGCAGAATTTATTTATTTTCTGCCATTTGGCGTTTATCTTTGGATTTTTATTTGCTTTGCACTCTTTTGACATGTGTGTTTTTACTCACTTATAAGTCAGACCAACATCACCATCCCTAAAGCCAATACAAATTCAAGGGATGTTGAACTTTAAGCTGTCCGATCAGGTGATGAGTGTTTGGCTGACTGTGTTCCTCAGAACTCAGCTGGTCTTCTCCTTTTTGGACCAGCATGTCATTTTAAACATGTCATGCTGTAGAGAAGACAGCGACTGTTTGCTCAGCTGTGGCGCTTCACACCAACATCTGGATGGAGGGTCTCGTTAGCCTTACACAAGCACACAGCATTGGCAAAGGCCAAGAAAGAAGAAAGGCGGGCTGGCACCTCTCATTTGGCTTCAACAAACACAATCCTGCGTACAGGTGGGTAAGGTGAGGACGGGACGGGGTTTTGCCATCTGCCTGCAGCCTACACTGAACATACTGTGGCGAGGAGAGACATTTTCCGGATGCATCTGCACGTAGGTGGGCAGTGTTTGGAGAGGTTACTAGGGCCAGGGTTTGGTATTTGCAGGTCATACTCCAACAAAGCCGGGCCACGTGAGTGCCTGGCGGGGACGTAACAGAGGAACGTGCTCGGCCTAAAAAGAGAGTCTTGACAGGTTGGTTTAGGCACAGAGCAGAGAAATTCCTCAGCAGTTCTGTCATCCCGTTGAGATTAAGAACAGTGCTGAGGTCAGCCGTAGACCAGCGAGGGCGCGTAGGGCAGACATACTGGGACTACTTCCTCACCCGGGGTCACTTACACAACCAGCAGACCACAGTGTCGTAAATTTAGAGAGTGAAAACTACATTGTGCTCTGAGACAAATCACAGAGGAGTTATCTTTGAGTGGGACTGATGATGAATTCTGTTGCTCTTTCAAGCTGGGTGGTATCATGACTTGGGTGGTATTTGGAGGGAAAGCTCAAATGATTTGCTATTCTTTGATTGTTGATCCGCTGTATTGTCAGCCTGTAAGCTCTTCATCTCTTACTTCAAGCACTAGTATAAATCTTTCTCTGAACCAATCTCTCTTGATCATGTTAAAAAGCTTGAAGGAAGAATCTGGTCATAACGGACGTGGAAAAAGTGTTTTGACTGCGAGTTTCAAACACTGTGAGACAAAGATTTTTTTTTAAATGAATTCCTTGTTTGATTGTCTTTGAAAATTGGCTGTATACAGAGTGAAAACTGAAAATCCCCAATTGATCAAAACAGTGAATTGCACATGTGTTACTTAGACTTTTCTGTTTAAAGGGAAAGCAACTCAGTTACTCTTACATCTTTTAACTTCAGGATTAAATTAAAGTTCTTTAAATTCTGGGTTAATCCACAGGTAAAATAAAATAAAATGTGGTGAGAATTCATTTAAGCATATACACAATAGTGTATACAGAGTTATCTTTACTATAATTCTTAATCATTTTAAATGAACACGCATGCAACCTAGAGTACCCAAACAACTGTGATTTATTTTTTTGGGAGACTTTTAACTCTTCATCTTTAATCTCTTATTTTATCTCTGGTTCTGAATATTAATTTTCAATCTTATATTGTCTGTTTTTATTCTTTGTCTTATTATCTCATTACTTCTGCTAAGGTTTCTTCTGTCCTTTCTGTTGTAGAAACAAAGAAATAAAGAAGTATTAAGCATAATTACATTACTGACCCCAGTACAGGATTTTTGAAGCCAATGCAGATATAACATATTCTTTTAAGTTTTAAAAATGACATTGTATCGACTGATATTCTTCCTTTTTTGTAAATTTTTTAAAAATTAGTTTGCACTAAGCTAAACATTTCACAATTAAAGAGTCATGTGACACCCACAGAAATTCTTGTTTCTGCTGGCCTCTAGTGCTTTAACTTCTCACCTTGCTGCAGTGATGGACGGGTGTACTCCAGGACGCCGTGACGTCACTGTTGGGAGTGGTTACAGGTGCAGCGGATCACACTTCTTAACTAAAACATACTTGAAGCTTTAAACCAGAGGAAAGCGAAACACTGCTTTCCAGTCTGGTGTTAAATTGATCTTTAAAAATTCAATTTTCTAAACTACCGCAACCATATCTCTGGCATTTGTTTACAGTTGTTTACTGTTATTTTGGTCATCATATACGTGACATTTACGCAGTTACAGACATAGTTACGATAAGCTATAAACTAGTCGGGATCCAATTTACGTAACTTGGCATTCTACAGCAATATATCAATAAAAATGTACCGTCAGTCCTTAAGCTTATTTTTCCAGGCCCCAAAATACAGCGTAGTTAATCTTCATGACATCGATTACAACTACATGTTATTACTTTAAAGCTGCTCCTGTCACTCCCTGCATGACTCATTGTTGTAGGAGGTTGGTTGGATTTATCAGCACCTGAGATAAAGACTCTGCTCTGAGACTGCAGTTGTTCAGCGTGCTGTAGTTTTGCTTTCCAGAACCTACGCAGACCAGGAAACAATACTCCACTGGACAGGAACTCCTGTGGTATTAACAGAATCTTACTCTTGTATTGTTTTTGGTTGAATGAGACAAACTGGCGGTGGCAGTACCACGAGTTGGTGTTGTTCTTGGTCTGAATCTCTGTCTGACATTCCAGAGTCACTCCAGTATTTATAAAGGCAGCACGGCCAACGGCTCAGCCAGTGTGCCTTCTGTCTGACAAGATTCATAGACAGGGTATGTAGAAAGGCTCAGACTTGGACAGCAGGCCAAGACACGGCCTTTCTCAAAGCCCACCAGGCTTTAGGTGCAGCAGACATTAGCTGAGATCCAGGTCTGCAGACCTTTAAGTGATCGCACTGAGGATTGATGGTTGTTTTGCAGTTTCGACTTGGTATTCATGCAGCGCTCTGAACATTTCTCATTGTAAGATATTTGTTTTAAAGGTTAGATTTTAGTCAAAAGGAAGAGTTGAAAGAAAGGTCTTTTAAAAAAAACACCCTTTTATCTGACTGCCAAAACAGACTTCTCTTATGAATAGCCAGCAAAGTGATGTTGTATCTGGACTATGGAAAATATTCGGTCACAGTTCATGACTTACCTATAAAAATATTTAAGCTTTGTCCTTGCAAGAAAACACTGAATTCAGGAGATACAATGTTGCACATATGATTCATCATTCCAGTCCATTAAGCATAAATCACTAACATTTTCTGGATGTGCTGCATTTTATCTGTTTAATAACAAAAGTGAATCATCCTTTAGCCAGGATTTTAGAATTACTGAGGTCAAGGGTCCAAATTGGTCCCCAGTGCATTCTCACTCTCAATTTAGCTGATGAAAAACACCAGCTAGATATCAGTAACTGTAGAATGAAAACAAACGCATGCATTACAAATACGTGACATAGTGACGTGTTTTGTGTCAGAAATCAAAGGCTACACAAAAATCTCTTCTTATTTCTTCACAATGAGTTGTGTGGTGGCGAAAGCAGTGTAAAGGGATTGAAAAAATAGAAATGGATTATGTTCTGCCTGTGAATAGATTCTGAAGATGTTGATTTTAGTACATAAAAAAGAAAGTCTGTATGTTCTTAACTTATTTTATATGTTCTGGACTTTGACTTACAATACAGCACTGTAAGCGTTGCATTTGAATATTATAAATTAAATGTAATAATTATGCTTTCCAAATTCATGATTTCTTGTTTAAAAAGGATTTGATTACTGGTTTGAGTCCTTCTTAAGATTTTGAGTAGGCTACTAAATAACTTGAATGTATGTGTTTTTTATGAGTATATTCTTAATTCTAACACAGGCATTGTTTTCATACGTCATGACTAATGTACCTCCTCTACCAGAAAATTACGCCCAGATTTAAAAATTAAAATCAGCTTTATTCAAACAAATACAGGAATTTGAGATGACGTCTGCAACCTAAAAAACACAGACACATACACTCGGATACACACACACAAACACACATACATAATGCATCTAAAAGTACAGATTTTGCAGAAGTAACAGGTCGAAGTCACAAATTAATGGAGGGAGTGTCATCATCATCATCAAGTCTTTTTTTCTGACCAGCTGACATATAGACCATCCAACCATATGTCAACATTTTGATTTGTCCACATGTAGAAGCGTGTGCATGATGCTGTCAAGCAATACTTTTGTAGACTGTATAAAAAGTTGGGGAGGGTGGTGTCTTCTAGCCTTTCCAAAACCAAAAACACAAGAGTAAACGTGTAAGGAATTAATTAAACTGTGTGGTTTTCTGCTCTATTAGAATGCATTAACTAACTAGTCTGCACGTCTGCTCTTTTATTCTGTTTCTTTTACTTAGCACATCATGTATGTAGTGTACGAACTCAAGTTTAAACCAGATTTTTTTGGCCACTTGGAGGCAGCGGAAACAGCTGTGATGTGTTGATTTGGTGAACTTGTTAGAAAACTGTTGCTTATTTACACATCCAGCAGTGACGGAGCAACATAAGCATTCACCTGGAGTCGTTTTTCTGTCCAACTGGCAAGTGTAAGTCCAATATTCACTTCTTTTACATCTGTTTGTTTGGTCTCTAGCTGCAGATTCAGGTGATCTGTAGATTCATCAATATATTATTGATCATCAATATTGATTATAGCTGCTTTAAGATTCTTTTACATGGTTCATGTTTTAAAACAAATCAATCGGTGTAATAGAACATGAGCTTAGCAAACTACAGCCAGTGTGCAGTTGTCATTTCAGGTGCAAAATCGACAGTTGCACTTTATAAATGACAAGATTTGGGGTTATTTGTGTCACATTGAGCTGAATTTATTGCTATTTCCTGACATATTATACTCCAAAGGATTAATCAAAAAGAAGTAATGGTCAGATTAATCGATAATTTAAAAAATCTTAATCGTAGTTGCAGCACTCCTCAGCACTATTTCCAATCATGGGACAGTAGATGCTCAGGGGTATTTAAATGTTGCTCTTGACATGTAATAATGGACTCTGGCACTTGACCTTGCCCCATCTATCTAACCTTCAGCGGCTTATCGACTCTTCCCAACCTCACCTCTCACTTGCCATTATAACACCATTAATCTAACTGCTATAGGCTGCAGACACAGACAGCGAGTGACAAAGTGGCCAGGACAGTTAACAGTTTGCGTGTGTCATCCTCCATCTGTCACTATAGCTCTCCATCAGGGATGCCGACGGAAAGACACAGAGTGAGGGATGTTTTGTGTGGTTGGATGGATTATACTAGTTGTTAGGGGGAAGCTGTGTGCTCTGATAGCAGCGGGTGCTTGTGAGAGCAGAGTGGTGAAAGTCTCAGACAAGATTTAAACAAACAGAGACACAGACGCTGGCCTGACTGGCCCGGGACGCAGCAGCGAGCGCCCTGACAGAATAAGGCCACGAGAGATCACACACTGCCATCTCCAGATCGGGCCGAGAAGTATTCCTACAACGTCCACAACCATTTGGGATACTTCTGTCAGACTCAGTGAATGCATAAATCATTTCCCAGAGTCAGGGGAAATGAAATGCTTTCTTTTATTTCATATTCAAATGTGGGACATTCGGCTGTCAATGCAACACCTCTGGTTAGATAATTGAGACGTCAGATTAATCTCAGCTCTGCTGTCCCAACTTTCCTGTCTCCGTGCTGATTATTCTTCTTACAAACTGCATCAGCCATGTAGCGGTGGGAAAGACTAAAGTCTAATCTCTTAATTATTAAAATAGCTGTACAATAGTTTAGATGATATAAATCTATATATAGCATACATTAGGTTAGGTAGTATTCAAACTGGCCTCAGCTGCCTGAAAATAGATTTCTTTGCAATCAAAAATAGTACAAATAAATTCACACTGTCATTAAAAAATGCCTTTATATTTCTATTGGTGGTTGTTGAGTAGCAGTTCACAGTTTATACTTCTTATTGTTTGCCACTTCATCACCAGTAACAGCAAAAGCATAAATTCTCAGAGAGGTTTGACTGCCATTCCTCTTAGCTTCTGTGCTTGTGTGACATACAGTCGCAGGTCGACTCCTGTGGGAGTTTTCCCTTTGGAAATATCCCCACCTTCAGGCCGTGCTCTGCTTCCACCGGCTGACAGCTTGTCTCAGTGGCATCAGCTCCTGCTGGAAACATCACAACAAAAAAATTGGGGGACAAAATCATTTAAATTCAGAACTCAGCAGCTCAGACTCACTGCTGCTCCCTAATCAAATACTGCATGTACTAGCTGTAGCTCTTCTCAAGGCTTTTCTTATAACATCATTTATCTATAAAACCACTGCCTTAATCTCAACTATAATGAAAGTGAATCAATGGGTCTGTGTCCTTGTGAGTCATGTTGCTTCGCGTCTGGAGGAGCAATCTAAACCAGGTTTCATAAAGGTTTTGCTGTGGCATGAGCTGAATGTGAGTTTTGCTTGAAGTATGTACTTAAAAACAATGTTTGATCTTGAGAGTCAATGCATGTCAGTCTTTGACATTTCAAGTGAAATATACTTTGTTGTTGTTGTGCAGCAAAAAAACACAAGCTAAAACATGGCATATAAAACGTATCATGTAAATACAAATAGGAGACATTTGTGAAAAATACAGTATACAAGTTAAAACAATTACTAGAATTAAAGTATAAAATCCTAAACTATTAGGACTTTCCATGCATCATGTATGTAACATGTTGCATTTTTGTCCAGCACAGACCTGAAAATAGACTACACACACATGCCAGTTAAAATTTGCCCAGAGATGTAAATTAATAAATTACCGCACACCAAACACACCCGGGGCTTTTGGGGCAGGCAGACAGGGCAGATGTCAAGTTCAGTAATCCAGCCTGTTTCTATATAAATATCCAAATTTGTAATCATCTTTCTTTTTTTTACGATTTTAAGTCTTGTTTTAAGATAATGTCATATTTAATTTTGTAAAGCGTTTTAGATTTTGAAAGTAAAGACATTTGTTGGTCCTAACTTTTGCAAGTGAAAAATACTTTATATATTTTATACAACATATCAAACTTTTTGGGCCAGATTTCTCTCTCGGTTATGTAGAAATACATACAGCCCTGTTCAAATTTTAATCATTGCTTTTATTTTTGATGCAGCTCATATTCCTTCTGTAAATGTATCTTTATTCAGTCATTAATGTTGATGCTACTGTCCAGATCTTTATCCCGTGTTGTTTGGGTGTAATCATGGACCTCATGAAACAATAAACTAAAGGGGCGTTTGATGGAAGACTTGGTTTTAGTGTTAAGTTTAGATTAATTAGGGTTAGGGTATGCACTGTGTCAATGAGGGTCCTCACAAGTGTAGAGGTATAACCGTGGGTGTGCACGGCTGGGTTGCCTAGCACAAAATCTGTTGTGCTATCCATTTTAACATTGAACCTGCTCTGGGTGACTAATTCAGATGAGTCAGGCCTTTAAAATCTCAACAGCAGTGTTTAGAAAGACATTCAAAGTGAAAAGAAAGGACAGTGTTGAACAGAAATCCTACATTACATTTACAATTGAACGCTTATCTGCCTATAAAAATGAAAGCTCAAGCACACGCACTTTTTCTCCCCGTTTCTCTGGCTGCCAGCCGCGACCTGAAGCTGCAGCCTTGGAAGCACGTCTCTCCCTGCAGCATAACAGGGAGAGCCGCTTTGCTGTGTAGCGGTGCTTATGTTTATATGGACGCCACAAATATACCAAGAGTTTGCCTCACTCCGTTCTGGCATGTGGCCAAGGGGGTTTTATGATTAAAACCAGATTGTGCTTGCCCAACTCGGAGAGGCTAGAAAAACAGATTGCAGTTACGCATAGTCTGCACAAGAGGGAAGTACAGAAACATGCACGTCTGTCTCTGAAGCATCTGTAAAGGTGGACTTTTTGGAGGAATCCATGGCTGTACATATCTGCTGTTTAATTTTTCCCTCTGCTGGAGGGACTTTTTCACAGATGTCATCTTGTTATTAAGTCTGCTTCCAGTTTACAGTCAGTAATGATACATCTAAGTGTGGCACGAGAAGAAAGGTTTAGGTCCTCCTCATCAACCCCTAGCAGTAAATTATGCCAATTCTGAGTCAGATCTATGATCTTCCTGTAAATATAATGACGCCTCCTTTGTGTCACATGATTGCAGTCAAGCGGCTGTGGGGTCTTCCTCAGCCAAAAACTACTGAGCTCCTGCCAACTCTCAGTTCCCTCTAAGTGGTGACTAATTTACACTGCAAAAAAAAAAAGCCTGTCCCAAGATTTTATCCTCCTGGCTGCCTTCAGATTTAAGTGATTAAGGTGAGAAAACTTGTCCAAAATCAAAATATCTTTTAAGCTTTAAGAGTTATGTTTTAAAATATGTGGCTTGTCTTGTTTTACAAGATCAGAAATTCCTCAGATCTACTAAAGAAAGTTGAATTTTACTTCAGCAAGTGAAATTTTCTCACCCAGCTGGCTGATTGTGACCACATGTGCAGCCAAAGTGGAGAGTAAATACTCCTTTCTTATTTCACTTGCCAAGACAGACACATTTTGCAGTGTAGTGAAGACTGGGAAATCATGTGACATCAACAAAAGCAGACACATTACGCCCCCTCCACTGCCGCCCACACACAGCCATCACACACACAAGTACATCAAACACACACATAAACCCTTTTTTTTTTGTAACAGGGAGGAACACTGCAGTTCATTTACTGACTTTGAAAACTACGTTGCCAGTAAACACGACAGACGTCATCAGCTGCTGAGGGAAACATCAACACTGTGAAAGGGAGAGAGAGAGAGAGAGAGAGAGAGAGAGAGAAAAAAAAGTCCTTGTAGCTGAACTTACCATGAGTTGTTCCCCTGCTTGGTACCACTCTGACCTCCACTTGCTGCAGCAGGGTCTCATGTTTCAGGCCCCCATGGCACTGGGGCAGACCACCCCCCCTCCTTCACACCATGCTGGTGCTGTGGCGGCCTCTCCCGGGGTAGGGGGGGGTCCTCGCAGGTTTGGGAGGCAGGTACGGACCCTTCCCACACCGCCCGTTTTGAGGGTACAGAGGGGGCTTCTGAGTTCTTGAATTGGAGGTGCTGTTACCAATAATGATCTTAGGGTCTAGGCTGTGTGGGTGGGGCTCAGGGTGAGTTTGGTCGATGTGGTTGGAGTCTCTGCGGGGGTACAGGTGAGGCGGGTGGCCGTTCACACCTGGCCTTTCATGGTTGATGTCCTTGCTGTGGCTGGGCGGGGTGAAGCGGCTGGTTTTGACGACCGATGCCATGTGAACGGGGGAGGGGGAGTTAGTTCTCAGGATGATGCAGTCTTCATCGATGTGTCGCGACACCTGGACTGGAGCAGGCTTGTGATTGGGCAGCGGGGCCAACCTGAGGTCACCCGGACGAATTGAGCCGTGAAAGTTGCTGGACGTTGCTGGAGTGATGCAGGGCGCCTCCTCGCTGAGGTCGATACTGGCCGTGAGACGATCGATCTGAAGAACCACCTAAATGACAAGGAAGAGAGTCGGTACTTGTTCAAACTGCTGTGGTGGAAAGGAACTAAGTACATGTATTACTTGTACTTTACCTGCATATTTACATTTCATTCCACTTCATACTTCTACTCCACTACAGTTCAGAGGAAAATATTGTACTTTTTACTCCACCACATGTCAGCTACAGTCATCAGTTACTTTTAAGATTAAGATATGATATATTAAGAAAAAATTACATTTCATTCAAAAGAGGTAAAAATCTTTCAAAGCAAAAAATAGGGAATATTCAAAAAAACATGTACACATTTGGATAACAGAACTTTTTTCTTCTTTATCATCATCAACCCCTTCAGATTTATCTTGTAACCCATTGGAGGTGCCCTGACCCCCTGTCAGGGAACTATCTGGATATAAAGTAGTTCAAATTAGTTCCACCTCAACTTGCTACAACAGAAAAATGCTGATTTTAGCACTTTAGCAGTTTTAACAATCTAATTATGTCATATATGAATATATGTTAGTAAAAGGGTTCATTTTTCATGAATGACTACCTTCATTTATGACTCACTACTTTAAGTACATTTAGCTGATAATACTTTTGTACTTTTACTAAGTAGGATTTAAATGCCAGACTTTAACATTGTGGTATTGGTGCTTGTACTTAAGTAACGGATCTTGTTCCACTACTGCCAAACTGTATTTATAATCACAAGTTTGTCTCTGACTGCGTTAAACCTGAAGCAATAATCAACAATTTCAGCCAGTCACGATAAATTAAATCTGGTTTATCTTGATGTGCTTTTGTTTCAAACTGTTTCAGTTCAATCATAGAGGTTTTGTATTCGTAATGTTGCTTCAGTACAACGACAGCCCTTGCACAGATGCATTCAGCTATGAATCAATGCTATTTTACAGCAGCAAGCAAAATGGATTCTGTAATATACTGTGTGATAATGTAAGAGCAAGGCATAATTTAGTAACAGTCACAAGCCAGACTTTTTAATGTGCTGGCCGGAACGCTGCCAAATCCGGCAGCGTTCTGCAAAAGGTCAGTGCAAATTGTTCTCAATCACCCCTTTCGGTGAGAGAAGATGACTGAGTCACAAACAATGCAGTCAGTATACGCACGCACACATACTGATTTGCTCTCATGAACATGCACACACAGATACACGTCAGGTGTCAAACTGATCTGCACTTTTGTCAGCATCTGAGTTTTGTGTTAATCGTTTTAAATGTCACAAGAGCCAGGGGAGCATCGATAAAAGCCCGAGACATCTGCACCTGACGCAGACCTCCATGTTTAGACACCTGATTTACACGTAAAGAATAGACCCTCTTACCTCTTTCATCTCCATGTGAACTTGCTTCAAACCCCCCAACACATCCTCCAGATCTGTCACCACTTGTCTAATTTGATCCCTCACCAAATCCTGCCTCCCCTTCTGCTTCACCACCCCCGAACCCTGCCGTTGGTGGTCGTTGTTGGTTGTCGGATTTGAGGGCTCTGAACTGGTGATGCCAGCGGGGGCGACGCAGGGCCCCTTCTGTCTGCTTTGGTTCAAGTGTTTTTGTGGGACTTCAGTGGGGAAGAAACCTCTGTGAAAGCCATCGCGTCCATTACAGTCCTCCTCTGATCCACCCTTCAGTCTGCTCCGGTCCTGATGGATATCTCTTTCCTCCCCTCCCTCAAACAACACAGGCTTCAGTCCACAGTGACCGTTTGGCATGTGTAAACGACCCAGATGGTGATTGTGTGGCTCCAAATGATAGTTCTCAGAGGTGCATCCACAACCTTCCTCCTCCTCATCCACAGAGATATACCTGACAGTCCTCCTGTGCCTGTACCCTTGACCTTTGACCTGAAGATGGGGGAGAGGGTGTGGTATCCCAGCGTTAAAGGGGTGTGCCCTGGTGTCGCTGCGCACCACACAGTCGCACTGTTCTCTGACAGACGGGTAGTGTCTCACCCCAGGCTCCGGCGGGTAGCTCCGCTGGGCAGGGTTCAACTCCCAGGGGCAAACTTGGCTCAAGTCATCCGACTGGCAGTAAGGGCCCGGCCCTGCGAACACAGGCCTCCTCTGTGGGCTGCGATGACCGCTTCTCTCCACTCTGTCCGCTGCGAAAGCTTTCCCTCCTACATCTTTGACCCGAGGAGCCTGGATGTCTCTCCCGCAGTCCAGAGATGGGTGGTCTGTCTGTCTGGCCGATGCTGGTGGGCATCCCGGCCCACCGTGATGGCCGTACGGCTTCTCATGGTGGACGCAGTGCTGGCAGGGGCTGGGGTTGGAGGTGTTGATTTGCTGAAGAAATCGGTGGTGTCCCGTTGTTTGTGCGCCTTCTGTGTACATGTCCAAAAAGGTCCAGAGGCTTGTGTGGAAAACGCCTTAGAAAACAACTGGTTTCCTTCCGTCCCTGCTCTCTCCAGCCCAGTCATTCACTCGACCTGTTTTCCTCATCTGCGACTTCCCACAAGAAAACTTTTCTTCAGCTCTTTTTTTCCCTCTCTACCCAAGACTTCTCCCTCCCCTTCCTTCCTGTCTGTTGTTTCCTTTCTTCTTCTCTCCTGTAGTTGTTAATGTCTGCGCCTGTTCTTTCCCTGGACCCTCTCTCTCCTACTTCTCCTAACTTTTTCTCTGCTCCTTCTTCTTCCTCACCCTGTAGCCCTCTCTCCTACACGGGGCCCCTCTCCACCTCCCTCCCTCTCTGTCTCTCTTTCTACCTCTCCCGCCTCGTTGTTCTGTCTCATTTGCTGCTGCAGGCTTCTAGTCTTTCTCTCTCTCTCTCTCTCTCTCTCTCTGGCTCTGTATTTCCCGTTTCCTCCCCTCCCCTCTCCTGCTCTCCTCTCTTTCTCCACCTCTTACTCCGTCTCTTGCCTCTGGTATATTCTCTCACATAGTCGGCTGTACCTGAATTTATGAATTCCTTCTTTCCCCTCCACCTAAAATCCAGCCGCCTTGTGAGGCTCCTCCGGTAAAGGACTCCATATGTGTTTCTGTCTCTCAGAAAGTGCGTGAAATAGTCCCAGCTCCGGTGCTGAGCTCATTAGCCCAACTAAAGCCTTTGCACTCTGCAATTAAACGCTGCCTGGGATTCCTTGGCTGAAGACTGAGAGAGGAGGGGAAGGGAGGGGAGGAGAGACGCACTGGGGGAGGTGGGGTTTCTAACATACACAGACGAGGGAGTAGACAGCACTCTGAGTCAAGGAGACAGAGCCACTGCCTTTGTACAAGGGGAACATTTTCTTTTCACCGTCCTGTATCTCCTTTTTTCTAACTCTCTCCCCACCAATTCCTTTTCCCTCTTTGTCCTTTGGCAGTCCTGTCATTCCCACTCTATCATTGTCTCGGTTCAAGTGATCTCACCTCAACAGTTGAGCAAAACTTCACTCTGCTGAGGCAAGCACAGGCATTATGGAAGCACTGTATAGAAAAAAGAATCACCCTCCTTCCTGTCACGTCCATACAATAGTGTTTAAATGCCGCTGAAACAGCACACTGTCAGAAAAGTTAAACCGTGTGTTCAAGCCATGTTAAATTCATCATGCTTCCCATTATAAATCAATCTCTACTGACTGTAGATAACTATAATCTCAGGATAAATGGAACAAAAAACTCCTTCACACAAAATTATAAAAAGCAGGCTGAGCAATCAAGATCTCTCCTTCTTCAAAATAGCATAATGCGCCTGTGTTGTGGCTCTTAATCCACAGCGACTGAGGACAGCAAGGCGTTTATTTTCAAAAAAAATAACTGGAGCTTTGAAAACAATGGGTTGTAAAAAAAAAACTAAAAGAAAAATACTGAGAATAACAGCAGAGGAGGATGAAAGGAATGCAACCATCCCAGCAGGAGGATGAGCGGTCCAGTCCCAGCTGCTGGGAAATGTTTTTGTTGTAGATGAAACGCAGCTGAAGTGACTTTACCACAACATATATATAGGTTCACTGGAGGGAAAGGAAATGCATCTGTAAGCACATTCACATTTACACTGAATAAAACCAAGGTGGGAAATAAGTTGTTAGAATTGTTCTTGTTACTGTAATTGAATAGTTGGGATATGGAAGAAATCCTCTATAGTGATACTGATAAATATTGGGATACTTGGGATGTTTTTGGAAAATCAAACGTATTATCAACTTGTAAGGTAGATACGATTAACATGCCAGCAAACGGTGGCTTATTTTCACGTCCAGCAAACACAGAGCAACATTATCATTCATTATTATTATTATTTACTCTCTGTTATCTTTGTTTTGGTCTCCACCAACTCCTCAGGGACATACTTGGCTGGGAATATCTGCTAAATGCTTCAATATGTTCACCAGCTGGTCATGGTGCTGGGCAGGTAGTGTACTGTCCGTTTTTGAGATCGCTGAGAGTGAAACACAGCAGTAAAGTTGTTCACTGTTATACCAAAACAAGACGGTAAACGCTCTATAGAACTGAAGGGAACTGCAGAGTCAGGTGATAATTTTTGACCCCTTTAATATACAAATAGTGATGTGATTCATTGTTAATTTAAAAATATTGGTCATAGCTACTTTAAATATCCAGGCAGGAATGTCCAGACAGAAAATGAAATACCTGAAAAATCGAAAAACCTCATTACCTTGATGGAAAAATACAAGCACAGTCTTTGTACATTTTGACTGTTGTTACACAAATGTTGTAGTCTCTCAATGAGCACAGAATCTGAAACTGAGGCCAGAGGATGAACCAACCGCAGGCAACCATCAGTCAGCCAAGAAAGAAGAGCAATCAGGCTCTACTTATATATTTTTTATATTTTAAAGTGTCCTTTGAACCTCTTCGGAATTGCATAGTTCTTCACTTTTTTTGGCCTTTTGGCAAAATATTAGCAAAGTCGCAATATTTACACCTGAGTAGGACATTTTTGTGTTTCCAACGCTTTAATATAATCACTGCACACATCCATCTCATTCATATGCATATAACAATCTAGACAGAAAGAGATAGTCGATAAGAGGAGACAGAACAAGACTTCAACCTGTCATCTCATTCTCAGTACTTCTCAGAAGGGGCTCCTCAGGCAGATCCTTGTCTACAAGCTACAAAAGGAATATCAAAGCTTGTAGATGTCATACCGTCTGCACCCATACTGTACCTGGGTGTAGTATGCGTGTCTGTTGCCTCAGAAAGTTCCCAGCTTGTGCAGCTCTTACATCACACTGTTTTGTGTTGGCCTGCCCCCCTCCCGCTTGGCTGCACGACTGGAGGGCACCCACCAAGAAGAGAATGGGAGCCACACTTCACCACTCTGCCACTCTGCACTTTCCTCTCCTCGCCAGGGTCGAGATGACCTAATTAGCACATATGGATACTTCTAAATTAGTCTATAACAAGAAGCCAATATGGTGTCGAGGATGTGTCAGATGGCGTGCGGTCTCCTACAGATGCACGGCCCCATATATTTACTGATGCAGACTTGACTGTCCCACATCACATAATATGCAAATTGTATTAGTTTGCAAGAGATTCTGTATGTTATATGATTAATGTTTTGTCTGTGATATTACCATACTGTATAGGCTTGTTTTAGCCTCGTTAAACTGGCTCCCAGTATTTTATTTTGATTTTAAATTCATTGCAATTACCGAAAAAGGCTCCACATGAAGACACACATGAAGTACTGCACATTACTGAAAGTTTGAAGCCATATTGTCAAACTGCGTCATCAGACCATGGTGGAATAATGAGCGCACCAGCTGAACCTACATCAAAAGGAAACAAAGCTTATCCCTTTTTTGTTAAGATTTTTGTAAACTTCTGAGTGTCCTCAACATGTAATTGCAATAACCCCGGTTCCGTCTTTGCATTCTCACCACGTTTCCTGTCTTGCTCTACTGTGAACTGTCAAATAAAGGCAAAATGCCAAAAATAAATGCAGTATATTTTTGTTTGTTTTGTTTGTTTATTTTTGATATTTTTACCTCCTAGGATAAAGGCATGGACAATGTTGTCAGCCGAGATAGTGTTTCTACAGAATATGACTCAGTGTGTCAAACAGGTAAAGCTCCCCTCAGTGGCCAACGATGCTTATATATGTGGTGGGCATGTCATCACCAGGGCTGTGTATCGTCTGAAAGTTTCTGATACTTGCACTGATATAATAATTGAGTTTTGCGACCGACATCCAAACTATACTTTTTTCAATGTCTCAATTTGAGAACGTTTACGAAGAAACTAAATATTTTTATCCAGTTAAAAAAATAAGCTTCTCAAATGTTCTGTCTAAACACAAGCAAACATACAAGAATTTTTTTTATTTAAATCTGGAACTATCTGTGCTACCTACAAATTCATTTTACTTACTACTTAAAAACGTTTAGATTTCCCACCAAACCCTAATTAGAACTATTCACTGAAAACCTAGTAACTTCTCAGGAACTATCAGAACAGTTTTTCAGATTTCAGCTTTGGGCTCTTTACTGGAGTCAGAGTCACAAACTGGAGTTGGAAGTTTTGACAGTGATGTGTGTGTCATTTTCTGATGTGAAAATGTGACTCCCATATCAGACTGTTCCTGTACACCAGCAAACGGATACGGTGTGTTTAATGAGCTCTCTATGATACAGATATCAGGGTGTGTTACTGTGAACATTGTGTTCACTAACTTTAAAGTCAACACAAGTTTTTTAATAATGATTGAACTGATTGTTGTTTGCTGAGTTGTGCAACATGATGTTCTCATGAGTATTTTAAAATCCTCATCACGTACATTATAATTATAACACTGCATAATCAAGCCAATGATCAGGAGACATCAATGAAACACGTGTAGCAGTGTGCCCTACGGAGACCCATCAATGCTTTAGTGTACGCTGAATGTATAAATTATGAGGGGCATCATTGTGACACTGCAGTGCTTGTCTGCTTCTCTTTCTTGAAGAAAATCAGTGACAGATGATGGCTTTGACCTGCTTTCATGTCATTTGTCAAGTATTAAAAAAAAGAGTGAGTATCCCTGATATTTTGCTCATTCAGTGCACGCTGACTGCTTTAATGAGGATGAACAGTGCATCTGTACTGTAGATGTGGTCAATCTAATTTCACCCCCAAATTAACTCCTATTGTGAGTAGATTATTGCATTTCCTGAGGAGTCACCACCACCATCTAGCCTTGAAATGAGGTAATACTGTTTTTATGGCAAGAAACAGAGTAATACTGACCAACGGAAAGTGTTACGAACAGGCAGAAATCACATAAATTAACCCAATTCACTGCTCAGGCGTCTTATAGGTGCTTAGATGTCCTAAAACCTTTGAAGTAAGATTGGACACACTGAGACAAGAGAAAGTGGCCAGAAAAACTGCAGTCAGAAGTGGTTTCTCCACCGTGGGATAGTGACTAGTGACAGTGTCGAGACTATTTTACAGAAGACCACGTTAGATCTAGCACCAAGAGAGGTCATATCTTATATCAGTACTCGGTATGTCGGTGCACGTCCTGCTTTCAGGGAACACAATGGTTATGTTGTTCCAAAGAGGATTATAAAACAATTCCTATTTCCAAGCCAGGAAACCCAACTGGATCAAGTGGCCACAAAAAGAAAACACAGTGTCATGCAATTCATGAGATAAGTTAGTTCTTGAGATTTTATAGGAGAACAACATGATTTTAGTGCAATGTTGGAAGCTGAGAGACTAAATGTGTTATTTCCTTAAAGGGCACAAAAGTAAACTATTTAGCAAATCACTGCTTTTATCCCTTCATTCTTTGTGCAAGGTTGTAAAAGGTCTAAGAAAAAACGTACATACATTTTTATTTCCCTTAAAATTAAAATTATATCTATAAATTTTAAATCCTTGAGACTATTTCACATAATCAGTCATTATTACATGCAACTTATCTCACAATACAGTGTACAGATGGTGCATATGTTCACAAATCGTAAACAACCTCAGGGTGCCGTAGCTAATTTGTCTGTATGCAGCGGGTATCAAGGACACCAGACGGGAATCAGCTGTTAAAAGAAGGTCTTCAATCCAAATGACAATGGCAAAAAGCACTAATGGACAGGATAATCACAGGGGGAGCGTATTGCCTTGAGAAACACAGCTCAGATGGCTTGCAGAAAGCCGTTGCCATGGCTGACAGTAAGAAAATGGGAACAAAATGATTAATTTTGCCCTGCTGGCGTGAGGTTGCATTTGCAGAGGGACCAAAGTGTGGAGGAAAAGAAAAAGTGCTCGCTTTCACCTGGTTTGGCTCTTGAATAGTGACATGGCGGGAAGGACAGATAAATGGCATGCACACAATTTATCCGCTCTGCACCGACTGCACAAAAGGACACGTTACAGCGATTGCAAGGGCATGTTTGTAGGTGAGACCGCCTCAGATGAGTGTAAGACCAGATCCATGTGAGCTAAAAAGAGGACCACGTGATGAGACCACGTCAAGACCCAAAGCAGAGCAAATCTTGTCCTCCACAATACCAAAGTAAAACCATAAATGGTATGTCTTTCCAAATGTAAAATAAAAAATAAGAGATGGAGATCAATCTGGAGAGTTTTGCACTAAATTATTAACTTTTGATACATCCATGTCTAAAGGTTTTAGGACCATAACATTGGTAACTCTAACCCTAACAACTAAAGTTGCTGATGGTAATGTCATCGGTTTGGCAGATGGACATGGCCTGGCGTCGTCTCACAGCCCGGGACACTGATTCTAAAACAGGAACAGACAGACTTCTTTTCACTCAGATCTGACCTGCAGCAGTAACATGCTCTGACCCAGATAAGCCCACATCACATTATTCATTATTTCGACGCCAAGGCCTTTGGTCATTAGTTCTGTGCAGAAAATTTGAAATGACCACTGCCAAAGTCCATTGACTATATGACATTTTTTGCAATGGTGGAAGGAGTATTCAGATAATTTATTTAAGGCAATGTAAAAATACAGTGTTATAAGGAAAAGTCTTGTACTTAAAGTATATTATTAGAGATTATATTTATGGTTTATAATACTGTTGCATTGAAGAGTAAATAACATTTTATTGTTAAAGCTTGTTGTTTATTATTCATTTTGGTATTTGAATTTTTAACAATGCTTCATTTTTTAAAAGCTGATCACATGTTCTGTATATTAAATTGTGTGAAGGTTAGCAAAAAGAAAAAACACAAAGACCTTTTAAAATGTTATAGCTGAAGACGGTATAAATGGTTCATGTTTTCTACTTTTACAGTAAGCTGGAGTACTTTGTGTTCTTTTCCTCGAGTGACTCCAGGCACAGTGAAAAAAGGAAATAATAAAGCAATGATTATTATATGATTGATATGTCTGCATACAGAATAGTAACAGTATTATAACAGCAAAAATCCACAAGTGAATATCAGTTTCTCATCAGCAAAAGTTAACATTTGAGAATCTTGGCATATTATATCTTGGTGGAAAAAATAAATTCATCACCATCCTTAATGTTGTCAAATACTTAGTGGCAATGGTTCCCAACCAAATAGGGATCACTACATAAATCTGAGGGTTTGAGAGGCAATTATAGCACAAACAAGACTAAGAGGTGACAGCCATGCCAGCAGCTCTGTGAGGCTGTACTGTGCTTTGAGCTGAACGCTAAAACATAGTAGCAGATAAACTATTTTCTCTATCTTAGTTTAGAGTGTTAGCAAAAATCCGTTTTTTGTCGATTTGATCATAAGCCACAGACATATGCACCCCCTGAGAATATTTACGTGATAAAGTATCCAAATATTTAAAACTGATCAGGTAACATTTGGGGAATTAGAGGAATTCTCAGTTGCTGGTGAGCTATAATTACTGCAATCATCCCTGCTGTAATACATATCAAGCAGAAAACATTAGTCAAATTCTTGTTTCCTTTTTTTTCTTGTTTTCTTCCAAGGCTCCTGCAGTTTTAATATTTGGTTTCACAGACATCGGGATGGAGCAACCAGTGCTCTAAAAACTCCTGAACTCACACTCACGCCTATCCATTTGTTCAAGTGATCTCTCATGTTTACCCACAAACAACAGCTGAATCATTTATTCTCCGTTACTGCCTTTTAACACAAACAGTGAAACCTCCAGCCTTCATATGTTCCCATTTTAGATGAATAGTGATGCACTGAAAGCAGTGCACCTAGGGAGAAATCAAAGCTTCACTCGTCTTGACAGCCGCTCGCTACCTGTTATGTTTAATTTCACATCCATTATGATAATGTGCGAAGTCCTCCAAGGTAACTAGTTAATGTCAAAATCATCATTTGGTTCTCACAGTTTTGCTTCAAACAATGACTTCAAACCATCCTCAAGCAAGTGCTGTTCTTTTGTGGATGTTTTAAGTAGCTCTCATTGTCTTTTATTGTGTAGATAATGGAAATATAGAGCAAATGGGAAAGTAAAATCCTGTTCTGATGTACTTGAAAGCAATAGTTTCATTCTGGTGTGACTACTTGGTTCACATCTAATCTGAGGGGAAATGTGCCAACATAGATCGAGCATCATTAAAAGGGCCTGTGTCCTCATTTAAAGAAAGTTTCTGAAGATGTCCTCATGTAGACTCAGCGTTAGAAGAGCTACTGATGGTCAGTGGAAGTGTTGAGAGGGGTTTTTATGCCTCCTAAACAGCAATTAAAGTAAGATGGGCAGTCCTGTAAGACCTTGGTTGAACCAACTCCAGACACAGCCAAGCCTGGGAGTGTGGTTTAACACACTGTGCTGACACAACGTTGGCTCCAGCTCTGTGACCTCTCTTATTTTCCTAAGTGGCAGTGCCTTATTTAGTGCTGCAGCACTTATATAGCATTGTCTGTGAGAGCTGAGTCTTTTTTTGTCCTCTAAATCATTGTGAAAACTGCAGTGGAGACCATCTGAGGCAACGATCAAGCTTGAGTCCAGTCCAGTTCAATCCCAGACTGGATGCCCTTATTTATCAAACTTAGAGTCAACTTATGAGTAAAAGAGTTCTGAAAGTAAAGATGTGTCATGTGAATTACTCCTATTTACAGTCAATTGTAGTGTCTTTAAAACCCACTTCCAATGTGATCACATTATTATTCATTTTATTCACATTAACAGAGAAGGAACAGGCAATCAGAGAAAGAATTTACCTTGCAGCTACCTCAATGTTGTTGCCTCTTTCCTCTGCTCTATTACATTACTCTGTCCCTCCAAAATGCTTGCTGGCTTTGGACACAGGAAAGGATGCAAATCAATCCACTTCTCTCTACTTAACTCATCACGTGGCTCCTTCCCATCTCTGTGGCCTCTTTAAACTATCTTACACTTTACCCCAGAGCTGGTGCCGAATGTCCTTAACCTCACTGCATGGATGTCTGTCATTATCCACCTTCAATCAAACTACTAACAGTCATCTTTTCAGTGCAGCACGGGTCATTTCGCTTTCACAGGTCACATCTTATACGTAAAGCCATTATTTTTTTTGAATGTCAAATTACATAAAAATGACAGATCGAATAGTATGATTTATAGTAATTTTACTGTTCTTTTCCTCTTATATTTTATTGCTGTAAATTATTTTGAAATTAATATTTTTGAAACTAGCTATAGCCCTATGTGTTTCCAATTGCCTAGAACTCAAATAGATAGATAGACAGATAGATAGATAGATAGATAGATAGAGAGATCATGTTATTCATGTGAAATCCTTAGTAGTAATTAACATGTAAAACTAACAACAATCTAATGCACTTATAGGGATGAAATAATAGGAAACTGAATGAAACTCGATGGAAGAAAAACCAAACTAGAGCAGGAAAGAAATTCTGCTGCTGGTAGACAAGGTACATCAGAGAAAATATATAATTTAGGGACATTTAGTACCGAGTGCAGATAATGAAAAAAAAAAAGCAATAACTCTGATGTCCCACTATACAAACTTTCAAGAACAACCCAAATAATAAGCTTGTTATGGAGACTTGTTCAAAAGTGGAATATTATAAAAGAATGCAATGAAATGTAAAAAGAGCATGACAGTGAGTTTATGTGCCATCTACTCCATAAAAAACCCACCGTGTTGCCTGAAAAAATAAATGAAATCCTCTCTTCTTCTGCCATTGTTCACCAGCAGCTGGCCTCAGTCAGAACAATGCTTTCCCTAAAAGAGCTTTTGGATGATGAACATCAGATTCACAGAATATTTTGGATGAAAGCAGCCTGTAGTTGTAGCAGCTATTTTGGTGAGCATCAGCATTGTTCTTCTTCATTTGTGTTACATTTCTTTTAAAAAACTAACTTTTGGGTGTTGAAATTATTATAATAAGAATATGTTGTAATGGGTCAAAAATGTTGTGTGTTCACGCCTTTAAAAGTGACACAAGTATACTTAATACTAATTCAGTATGCATACCAAAAACAGTGTGCTGTTGCTGTACACTATTTTGCCAATCCCAATAAGGAAATGAGGGTCATGTGTGGAGGTGGTACTCACAGCTGCAAAACATTAAAATAAATTGCAAAATGGTGGTGAGACAGCTCCAAAAAGATCTCACAAAGCAAAATATACAGTAACATATTAAGTACCTGGGAAACCATTTTGCTTTTACTCGTGAAGATAGTATGGAATTTAGCAACAATTGGCCGAATACTCAATTGACAGAAAGTTAATTGGCAACTATTTTGATACTCAATTGATCATTTCAGTTATTTTACAAGCAGCAGAAGTTCCAGCTTATGAAATACGAATATGTGCTGCCTCTCCTTGTTTTAACATTATAGTAAACTCAATATCTTTGAAATTGGGACAGACAAAATAAAACTATGAAAATGTGATGGACAGTTTTCACTGTTCTGATGTTTTATAAACCAAACAATGAATCGATTAATCAAGAAAATAACTGAAAGATTAACGGATTATGAAAATTATTAATGAAATTGGGACACAGCTATGAAACACGTTAAGTATGTATGTATGAAGATATTTTTGTTCTTTAGAGATGTTAGTGAAACTCACAGGAAACATATTAAAGTATCAGTTTGACAAAAGACTTTCATCCATGAGTGAGATATCCACCATTTGAAAAGCAGCATAGTGAGACCTCCTTTGAACAGATAATTTCTGGATGATTATTTATATACTTACAGACTGAAACACTTCAAAATTACTCATTATAATAATCTCCTGTTTGATACCACCTGTACCACAGAGGTGCAGGGGGAGGCGGTGCAGCCGACCTGACAGCTTGGTATGCACGAGTGTCACTGACTCCAGCTAACCACTGTGAGGGTCAAAGGTCACCCAGCCATTTTCACAGATGTTGTTTTCCTTTTCTGTAACCAACTGGATATCTACTGATCCTGCTGAGAGTCCAGGATACCGGGACAAATGTGTTTTTCTGCAGCACCTCACGAAGTAAATGATCAGGCATGTAGAGCACTGCTAAACTGTGGTGCCTCTCCTTCATTTTTAAACCAAGCAGGCATGAAATTGATTGAAATGATCTCTTGCACCTCTGAAATAAATTAAAATTCTGAACATGATCAATAGGTGGCACTCATGATCCTCGACAGTTTTGCAAGGTCATCTGTTTACAGGAATAAACGACTGCTGCAAACAGTGAGTCAGTTACAAACACTTCTTCTATTCATGCTTTGCCCTGTTTCATTTAAAGGTATATTTTTAAAATGTTGCAATGGCATCTGTTATATACTAAATAATTAAACATAACTTGAATCAAACATAGAAATTATGTCACTCAGCTTTTCCATGGATGTTACACTGAATAATCTTGCTGAGTGAAACAACCTTTTCTGCAATAAAAACACTGCCCATCTCTGTCCTTCATTGTCATTCTTGGCTGCTGAAACTCTTATTCAGGAATTCATCACCTCCAGATTTGATTAATGCAACAGCACCCTCTATGGCACATCCTCCAAAGTCCTGCAGCACTTCCAAAAACCTGCTGCCTGAGTGCTCTCTCTCTCTCTCTCTCTCTCTCTCTCTCTCTCTTATCCTCTATTACATTACTCGCTCCTTCCAAAATGGCTTTTGGCTTTGCATGCAGCAAAGGATGCAGCTCAATCCACTTCTCTCTTCATAAAGAGTTGTTCATCACGTGGCTCCTTTTCATCTCTGTGGCCTTTTTGAACTATCCTACACCTTACTCTAGAGCTGGTGCCAGATGTCCTGAACCTCACTGCAGGGAAGTCTGTCATTATCCTCCTTCAGTCGAACTACTAACAGTCATCTTTTTTCAGTGCAGCTTTCACAGGTCACATCTTATACGTAAAGCCATTATTTTTTTTGAATTTCACTCTAACGGGCCACATCTGATTTTTTGAGCCATTTTATTGTGAATGTCAAATTACATAAAATTTTGCTGCACAACACCCCAACAGTAATTGGCAGAGAAATGTAATAAAAAAAAAAAAAGAAATAATACAACCAGTAAACAATCAGTAGAAATTATACATTCGTTATGAATTTAAATATCAGAGGCATCAGTACCCCATAATGATATGAGGGTTAACAGGCTTGGTGGACATCAGAGCAAAAGCAGTTTTCCCTTCAAACTCTTCCAGCCGTAGCCGCACATAATGGACAGTCGGGCCTCTTGGAGCCAGCTAGCCCATTAGCCTGGGCTAATGCATCCAAGACTCCCCGCCATGCACTGCCCATCACTCCAGACTGGATCTGGTTTCACACAGAAGCCGCCTCATCTCTTTGTGCTTGAGGCAACTCTCGCTCTGCAACAATGACCCCTGAAAAACAGTTGTTGAGAAAAATGTTTGTTTTCCCTCTCATATTAATAAGTTTGTGTATTTAGTAGCTGAGATTACAAGGTCAACAAGAAGATATAAGGTATCTAGCAAAATAATAAACATTTGTGATGTTGTACAGACAGATATGTTGGTTACAATTGTAGGAAATTGTTTGGAAACTGTTTTTTGCTACAACAGATTACAAAATGCAGAACTTGTATATTGCACATGTACAGGAACACATATCAGATTCCTGTTTCTCCTCAAAATGTAAAGTGGATATTGGCTCAATCAGAGGGTGAAATTGTTTTTGACCATGCCTGTGATCTTGGGTTTCACAGCTCTGCCTTGCTAAATGGACCGGGTGCATTAGGGGCCAGAGAGGAGCGCGCTGCAGAGTGCTCTTAAAAGGCGAGGGGAGAAAAACAACTTGAGACAGCTTCCCTTGTTTTCTTTTTTTTTTTTTTCCAGCCCCGCTGCCCTGCTGTAGAGGGACAGTGACATGTACCAACCGTGTATGGAAGCGCTGCGTATTGGGTTGCAGCCGTCAAATCAAAACAATCATCCTGATGGAGAGAGGGCAGAATGTACGTGGAGGGTATGGTGACGGACATGAGGGCCCTCATGTGATGGAGGGTGAAAGTTTTCCATTTCCTCTGCTTTGTTGCAACTGGACAGAGTTTACAAGAAAAGAGTATCAGCCAAGTAGTGTTAGGAACCAAAAAGTGAGACCAGGAGCCAGTGAAGAAACAAGGAATTACATATTTTTGAAATTGTTCTGCATTTTTATTCTAACAAAAACATTTTCAAAAAATATATGCAGTTAGGGTTAGGGGTCCTAACTTATGGAAGGATAAAGCTGCCCTTATTCTATATTTTCTTATTGTCAACAGACGCCTCCTTGAAAAGACCAAAACCAAGTCTTTCAATACTTTCCGACTTCCCTATATTGTTTCAAGAGCTCATCTCATTCATTACTAATGAAGATTCAATCTTTAAAAATTGGTCTCAAATATATAGTTTAGTTTTTTTTATATACATTTTCTAAGTTGTTCCTTAAAGCAGCTGGGCAGAGTCATTCTTTAGCAAACATTACTCAAACATTTACTGCTTAGTGAGTATTTCTGGCAGCAGGAAGGTGTACGTGGGATCGACTCAAAATAAACTACAGTGGTGGTGCTCATTATAATGAAGGAACATGTCACCCAGTGTGGTTAATTTATGTGTTTTTAAGATAACAATGGAGCTCAACAGTATAGCACAGACAAAAAAAAGATACATCAGCGTTCAGCTACACAAACAAAACATGTTTCTCCTCATATTACATTTTAATTTGATCTCATTTGTTTGATTTAATTCATGCACACTCATGCACGCTTCAACATCCACTACTTACTTTGGCATATAATGCTTTAGTAAGTGTTTTATCTATTTACTTGTAGTTCACAATTTGTCAGAAAAAGATAAAAAGGTAGCAGAAATCAGAAAAAAACAACGTATTTTTAACATGTTTTAAATGTTCAATGGAATTGTGCTGAAGTTGTGGTTATGGTCAATTCAACATCTCCTACAAGAGTGCATGTAAAAAAGAGCTGTCATTTCAACAACTAATAAAAAATATACCTTTGACTCAAAACTAAACTCCTGAGCTGTTTCTGACCGATACAATGATACATCCTGCTGAAAATCTATTCCTTTATGTTTCAGTTTGTGTCTCCCTCTCCCTCACACATTTTCTCTCACTTCCACCATAAGACGGGTGACTCATCACGCTGGAGCAAATATGCCAATAGTGCGCGCTACCAGCAGGGTGTGTAAATTCCACACCTGTCCCATCATCCTCTGTCCCTCCGTCTCCCCTCCCCTTTGGTGCCTTCTCTCTTTTCACACATGCTCCCCCCCCTTTCGCTCACCCACACCTCACACTGAGCAGCTTGAGGAGCAGAAAGCAGTGCTGTCTTGCTAAGAACATGCAACAGAAACCAGCAGAGAGTGATCAAGTCTGACAACACCGAAGGCCTGTCTCCGTCTTGTCGTCCCGCTTTCTTCCGTCCAAGCAGGCAAGTTGAGATTCATAACCTTTACAGGCACTTTTATGACTAGATGCATGAAGGCTGGTATCTAAGCTTTTTGGTCAACAGAAGATGAACAGATAGAATTGAACAGAAGATGTGATAGAATTATACTGTAATACATTATTATGAATAATACATAATACAAGTGCATCTTTTCTCATTTGGGAATATTTTTTGCTGAATATGGCGCTGCCGAATTGCTTGTATAGACTATTTTAGACTGTGCCGCTCGGTCCTTCTGCTCCCCTATTTTTCTCTCTTTCTCTATCTTCCTATTACACCCACTTTTTTTATAACAACTTCACCGACTCTGAAATGTTTCTCCCTCCTAGAAGAGACCATTAACTTCAGCAGAGCAAGCCCTGAGAAGTTGAGAAAAGTCATGTATGAAGGTGATATTAGAGGCTTTGTTATCCTGCTTGTTTAATCCCAAGGTGGATCATCACACTTCTTCTCCACAGGAAAGAAGGAGGTGGCGGGATGACAAAGGCTGCAGCTGCCTTTTCTTCTCCTGAAGCAGGGTGAAAAATGACATAATGGCAGTTGAGCTCAGGTAACTTCACTTGGAAACTGATACCCTTGAAACTAATCCAGCTCTTGGGTTGTGTTTACAAGATTTGTGCCGCTGCGGGAATTTAAAATCCACGTCATTCTGAGGACAGAGTCTATGAGGATGACTTATTTAGGTAACAACAATAAAGAACTGATGAGGAAATTACAGAATGCTCAAATTAATACAGTGAAAAGTGTTATCATCTTCACATTTAACCAGTATAACTTGGAGGAGGGAAGAATTCGATGCTCATGTGGCCCTTGCAGTCAAAATGTACCATTTTACTGACAAAAGAGGAGTAAATTGATGTCTGCGTGTGAAGCAAGTTTAGTCATAAGGCTCCAGATTGAGGCGGCACGAACGTGGGAGCCAGTTGTTTTTCACCGATCGGTGATGTCATGACACCACTGTTTGGGCAGACTATCAGTTTATTCTGAAAACTGAGCCTGTGTCCTGAGGCTCAGACAAACTATCTGAGTACAAACGACGAAGGTAGAGACTCTTCACAGCCGCGGAGGGAAGGAATATACCCACTGTGTGAAAAGAGAAAGATGATATCTGCATTTAAAGTTTATAAAAGGCATAGTGATCATGTCATGTACATACAGTTTAATAACTGGTCTTGGTCTGCCCAAAGCTGAGGCCTGCAGGTACTTTACTTTAGCATTTCCATTTTCTGCTATAGTTACTAATTCTACTGATTACTGATAAAACATACGAACATTTAATTAAATATTCCAACGGTGTATAAAATTGTACAATTTGATACACTATCTGCAATGTTAAAATGCAGCTTACAAGTTTTATGCATCAGTTATAATAATCCAATAATATCTTGTATAATAATATAACTAGGTGCCGCCCTGCTGCATAATGAGTACATTTATGTTTCATACTTTAAATACATTTTGCTATTAATACTTCTGTACTTTACTAAGTAATATTTTGAAGAGAAGGACTTTTACTTGTACTAGAGTATTTTTACTTTGACTTGGGTAAATGATCCGAATAAGTCTTTGGCCAAACACTCATCTTAAGTTTCCACACATTCTACATTCATATTACTGGTCAATGTAATATATTAGACTAATACATACATACTAAATTTGTTTTTATGATGAAATTACTTCTGTTTCTTATTTATATTCGGATAATTATTGAACATGATCTCCATTACAAAATCTGTATTATTTTACAAGTTGTATTAAAGTTTTTCCTTCTTGCAGAATGAGACACTCTAAACTCAGATTTCCTGCTGCGAATGCTACTCAGGACGACTTTTCTGAAGATGCAGAATTTAGCTCATTAGTGAGCATTGAACCAAACAAGAATTGTTCACAGTGGCTAAGTTCAGTGTCTGACATGAAAGAATGAGCTCCAACATACCCGGCCGTCCCTGAACGGAGAGGTGAGGGATGCACGGGATGAAAAAAGCCGAACCACCTGTATTGTAAAACAAAGAGGAATGCTGTAAAAGTCTTTGCATGTCCAGACACACTGTACAGGAGTCAGCTTCTCCTGATTTATAGGGGTTTCTTGAATAAGAAGAAGAAAGGGCAACGATGGGTGACAGAAGGTCTAGTGTGATTTGTGAAGCACAGCACTCGTTTTCTGTTTTCCTTTGATATTAATTCCTTTTCAAAACTCAGATTATTACATAAAGCTTCAGATTTTCCAA
Source organism: Lateolabrax maculatus (assembly GCA_031216445.1). Classification (NCBI taxonomy): domain Eukaryota; kingdom Metazoa; phylum Chordata; class Actinopteri; order Acropomatiformes; family Lateolabracidae; genus Lateolabrax; species Lateolabrax maculatus. The sequence goes on from CM062203.1 coordinate 8,128,244, forward strand.
GAAAAAGATGATTTAAGTCAATAAAAGTATTATCACTGTGTCAACTAAAGACCTACTTTGCCTTGCAGAGTTTAAAATAGATCCATAACTTGTTAAATTTTGTGCTTTCAATTGTTTTGGGATCATGATAATGTGGACTTTTTCCAGCTGTCTACTCCTGTGCCTACTGAACTGGATTCAGTGTGTCTTTGCAGAACTGGCTCAGTCCAGCAGGAACAGGAGTGACACCTAATAACACAACATCAGCGTTAACAAGGCTGTCATCATCATCCCCATTAAAATGATCAGAGCTAACACACCAAAAATGACCACAAAGATGTTTATCGCAGCACTCAGCAGCAGGCATTTTGTCAGGAGTGATGAATTTGCAATTCTGACACAAATAAATGATGTGTGTGTGTGTGTGTGTGTGTGTGTGTGTGTGTGTATCTGCGTGAATATGTGTGTGTCCTAATTTGTCTTTTAGTGTGGGTGAATCTGGCTGCCTCTGCAGGTAGTCGTTACCAACAGCAGCTGATTTGTGCTGAGTAACACTTTACGTTGCCGCTCTTCATTCCTCACACTATAATAAGCTGTCAGTGTGTCTGCGAGCTTCTTCACTAAATTGGGATACACCAGCTCAACACCTCTGCAGTCATTATATACCTGAATGGACAGGCGCTGCATTAGCATAAGCAGAACTGATCATCTTAAGACACGGTATTGATTTTGGGTGTCCTCAGTTGTCGGGGTGCCGTGTGAACAATTACTTTTCACCTTTGGGGGATCTTCCTGTGGACTCATTTATTAAAAAATCTGCAGACGTGCAAAATATAACCTGCTTGAAAATGAAAAAGAATATTGTTGAATTGCAATAAAATGTAATATTGATTTTTGTCTTACATAGTAATTAAATATATGTGGCACCTAACTAAATCCATTGAAAAGCATAAAATACAGGCTTTTTATCCAATCATTACTGTATGTGTGCTGATTTTTCCTGTTTACACTTTAAATGTGCAGTTTACATTATTATCTTTTCACACCCGAAGCTGTAAAGTGAATGAAAAAAGTGCGAAGAGTCTGCTTTTCTTTCTGTTTTTTCAGTTTGAATATGTAAAAAACTGAGTTCTCTTAAGGATTAAAATACCTGCCATCAGTGTGACAAAATCCTGTAGTCAAACATCAGCAGCCTTTTCTCCACATCTGTTTTTATTGTGTTGTTTTGTGTTATTTACTTTGGCTTAGGTTGGTTTCCACCTCGCACTTACATCTTAACCTATCTTGTATTTATTTCCCTGTTTACATTTTTTTAAATGTATTTTTTAATTTAAGTGACAAACTCTTTAATTTGCATTCACGTGCTGTATTTCCTCAAAACTGTCTTTGTGTCAGACCTTTATGTATGCGGTTTGTTTCTTTAAATAGCATACGATCTTTTAGAAAAACATGGTGTCCACTGCAGGTAAGATAAAAAAAACATAATATCATGCAGCTGCAGCAGAAAGTGTAGCCATGATTCAAAAGGAACTTGTTTTATGACTTATAAATTACGACTAACTGAGGATGAAATGAACAGACCATACAGTGTGTGGCCCGTATGACCTCTATTTATTTGCATAATGCTGCCACTGCTGCACATCACAGGCAAATTTACGCCTTGTATGAACAAAGACACAGACTCTAACACAGTCTCAACAACTGAAAAAAGCACTGAAGTTTACTGCAGATTTGCATTATATTGTATCATGTCTGTAACAAACTATAGTATCCTATTAAAAATAGTAAGGCCAAATCATAGGCTCACTACTCACTGACACATGCACAGTTTCAGTCCCTGTTAATGTCCATACTAGTCCATCAGGATTATATAGATTATTTACAAATACGTGATTGGGATTTTTCACTAGAAGCAGCTCTACAAGCCACATATTGTTAAAATAACCTCATATAACCCTCTGCCCACCTTATGATTAAATAAGTGTTGCACTATTTTTCAAGATCATCCTAAACGACGCCTTTATTTTCAGTTGCTACTTTCACAAGACGGTTTGAGGCCAAAATGTTAATTAAAGTTGTCAGAAGGATTTAGAGCCGCTGGACCAGTTTTAAGAGCCACTTTTAGGACACAGGAACATGCCATTAAAACCTGGCATTAAACCTTAATCACCAAAAGCTCTGTCTATTGTTAAACGACACTGGCCGTCTCCTCCACTCTGAATTTGATACGAGGCCCTCTGGACAACACTATGAAGCACTTAACAAACAGCATTAAAATATCCCCATCAGCCTTTGCAAATCTATTTCAGTGTAGTCGATGATTTGTGTGCAACTGTGTTGATTTAATTTTTTATATTGTGTAATGTTGCTTGTTTTGACCGTTTTTACTGTATTTGTTGTGAGACAAGACAAATATCCTGCCCAGGTAGAACAATAAAGTTCGCTTCTATTCTATTTTTTCTATTCTCTTGTCCATTAATTCAGCAAAAAATGAAATAAAATTAGCCAGCTGCAACATTAAAGTAATGTACACATTAATGCATACAATAATTACAACCCAGTTATATAATATACACTATTTTTGAAATGGATAAATCTGCATAATGAATACTTTTTGGCACTTTAAGCAGGCTACATTTTGATACTAATACTTTTGTACTTTTACCTACAAATGCAGGACTTTTACTTGTAAAATAAGTAAAATATCCGAGTACTGCATGTACTTAGTCACTTCACACCACCGCCTGTGTGTGACAGAGTAAATGTAAAAGTGTGAGCTGGCTGTAATACCCCCACACCGTGCACTAGGTGGCGCTCGCAGCTCGCAGCTCCCCCGCAGTAACAAACGAGGCAGATTGAACTCGCCTCTCTGGTCTCTGTGAACTTCTTCTCCCTCTGACACAAAGACCTCCGGAGGGTTTCTGCCTCTGCGGTTTTACCTGCTGTCGGCTCAAAAGGTGACATTCATCAGGTCAGTGGAGCGAAAAACCTTTTATTTATTTATTTATTCATTCACCCCCGTCGACGGCTGAGTGTGTGTGTGTGTGTGTGTGTGTGTGTGTGTGTGGAGAAATGTAGGAAGTAACTTTAACGCAACATTTCGAGCAGGACGACGGGGGGGGGGACGTTTATCCTCAATTTCCAGAAGCAGCTGTGATTTATAAGAACAACAACAACGCCGCCGACCTGCTGGGAAAGGAACTTTTTTGAGGACTTAAACCTGCGAACAAGCAGTTTATCGGCTCACCTTTTTTCTGGGAAGCTCAGGTGAAGAATCTCTGGGGGTTTGTTTGTTTTGTTTTTTTTTTCTCGTTGAGTTGTGTGACTGGAGGTGCGGAGATCTTCCTCCCTGTCGTCGGTCTCGGGAGTATTTCGGCTTTTGAGGATGAAATGAGAGTTTTTTCCTGGAAAGGTGAGACTTGTTGTAACAGTTTGTCTCTGTTTTGGCGCATGTCGCTGTTTGTTGTTGGTCACCTGGGCGGATGTAAATGTGGGAATGTGATGGGGATAAGAGGAAATGTCGGGGGCTGTTGATACAGCAGGTATTTGACTATTGATAAGGTGGGAGGAAATGAGGCACACAAAGACATTTTGCAGTCTTTACACTAGACATAATGCATTTTACTGTTACAGGGCTCAAGTTGATATTAACCTGTACTTTTACCTTAAATCCTACTATCTTTCCTTCATTTTGAACTTTCATTTGGTCACATTGTGTGTGTGTTTCGACAGTGGACGCTGGCGGAGAGTTGGGGCGGTGAGTTATGCTGAAGCCTGCCCGTGTGTCTGCATATCAGGATGAGTACTACAGATGGAGCCGGGGCCCCTGAACAGGATGGGGAGGTCCGCGTTGTGCAGATCTACCCCAGGCTGCCCCAGGACACAGCCGCCTACTGTCCCCTGCAGGTCAGCGGAGGGGACACGGCGAGGACGGTCATCCGCAACGGCGTGGTCACTCTGGGCCTGAGCGCCAGCCAGACGTACAGCCTGCTGGAGGTCAGGGAGAGCGGCGGAGAGGAGCGGTTGCTGGAGGCCGGGGAGAGCCCTCTGGAGCGAGTCCTCCAGTGGCCGGCGGAGATGCAGAAGTGGCATCCTCAGAGCCGTGGGTACTACTTCATCCTGCAGCAGCAGCAAGCCAGCAATGGAGGCGACCAAGAAGAAAGCAGCGGAGAGGATTATGATGACCTCTGTAACCTCCAAACTGTGACTGAGGAGAGTATCCTGGAGGCTTTACACGAGCGCTTCTACAGGCTCAAAATCTACACCTATGCCAGAAACATCCTCATCGCCATCAACCCCAATAAGTTCCTGCCTGTCTACTACAATCCCAAGTATGTCAAGATGTACGAGAACCAGCCACTGGGCAAACTAAGCCCTCATATATTTGCCATCGCAGACGTGGCCTTCCGTGCTATGTTGAACAGGCAGGTTAACCAGTGTATTGTGATATCTGGTGAGAGTGGCTCGGGGAAGACTGAAAGCAGCAGTTATCTCATCCACTGCCTGACTGCCCTCGGCCAGAAGACGTACTCCAGCGGGCTGAAACGGACCATCCTCGGGGCCGGCCCGGTGCTAGAGGTAGGTCACTGCGACGTGAAGCTGGCCACCCGCTAAACCCACTGAGACCCATATCTGTTGGAGCAGTCCACACTGTTTACTTTGTCATAGTAAGAGTTCAAAGAGAGTTTGTCACTTTTCTTGTGTCTCACCATCTGCATCAGACGTCAAATATACACAGTTATAAGTCTTTCAAAATTCTTAGATTTTGGTCAATTAACAGAAATTTAATCCACAATAATTTTAGTCATGTTCATTTTCTGAACATTTCCCGGTTCGACGTTCTCAAATGTTTATGTGCAAATAGAATAAATTTAGGTTTTAGAACTGTTGTTTGAACAAGACTAACTATGTGAAGACGTCGCATTGGCGCTGTCAAATCTTGGTAGGTTATTTATTTGTCTTATTTTAAGTTCACCCCTTAATTTTTATAGGTATTTTTCAATATTTTTGACATCAACAAAACAGCTATTCAAAAAACAAATAATCAAAAAAACATGCTATGAATTTTTCTGGTCCTTCGTTGTTGTTTTTTTTTACATTTTATAAGCCATTTACAGCTGTAAACCAGCCACATTGTCTCTATCTGTCAACCCAGAAACTAACTTGCATCTACAGGGGGTCAAGAAACACCAAATGGTGGATGTTTTCAGTTTAGTTTAGGAAACCAGTCACTGGTTGATTTTAGAGAAAGATTATTATAATATTATGCTGCAGTTTGTAGATAGTGACATAAAGCAAGACTCTGTCATCCTGATTTCATAGAATCATGGTGATATCAGTTTGCTGATCACTAGATAATTGTGGATGTTTTTTTATTTCTTGTTTTGTGTGTGTAGGTCAGGTGCAGAGTCTAAACGAAACTGCATGTGCATCATACAAAGTGCCCACTCTTTTCTCATATCCTTTTTTTAGGAAAAAAAAAAAAAACCTTTCTGTTAAAAAACAGAAAGTGACAAATAAAGATACTACTCTCTTTCATAAAGGAAATATGTATCAGCATAATGTGTTTTGCACTTCCACGAATAAAAATGTCAGTGTGATCAACAATAACCAGAAAAAAGCTGTGTAATCTAAACCAAAAAGGACGGAAATTAAAAATCATCAGTAACTAAATCAGTTAGTTTGTCTTGCGATATTCCTCTCACATTTCGATTTACATGAAGCTCAAACATTTCCTCAGATTAAAAAGCACCACGTAGCAAGACACATCAGCGTTGTGCTACCATACGCATGTCAATGAGTAACAGGACGAAACATTTGGCCGCATTTCCCTGTAACATCTGCTTTCTGTTTCAGTTGTCTGTTGCACAATGTGTTTCAATGTTAACTGACTTGAAACTAGGCCAAATGCTTTTTTTAAGGGAAATCCCGACCTCCTTGGAATTTACTAAACTTAGTTTCAACCTCCGCTGCCGGCTTAACGGGGGAACAACCATACCCCACTGTTCAGCCTCTGTACGTTTTATACAGAGGAAGAGGTGGAATAACGCTGCAACATTCCCGCCTTGGACAGGCTGTATAAAAGGGGGTTATGTGTCAGCCCTATGATAGACCTCACAGACTGTACCTCGCCTCCTACCCAATGTCAGCTGGGATTGGCTCCAGCCCCCATGCGACCCTCTAAGGATAAGCGCTATAGATAATGGATGGATGGACGTTGTGTGGGTCTTTGCAACATTATGTAGAAACTCTGGAGAAACAGTAGGGTAGAGATTGTACTCTCTCAGATCAGTGCACAAGTACATGCATTATCTTTTCATCAATAGACCAACTAGCCTTTCACACAAAGAAAAGGCCCCCCACACACAATCTCAAGGGGCCGGCCTTTCGTTTGACAAGACTAAATATGGATTCTTCCTCTCTCTGAACAAGTCCAACAACTTTCTCGTTGAAATAAGCGACAGCCTAAGTACTTTTCCTGTTAACCGATCTTACTGGTATTTTTTTCCATTGTGCTCTTCTCGTGAAGGGGTTTCAAAAAGGCAGAGCTTTGGCTTGTTATTAATTTTTTTTGGTTTTAATAAGATTTTTTTCACAGGGTAAATAAGGAACAAGCCTACTGAAGACAGAGGTCATGCCACAACAGCTATCCTTAAGTTTACTGTAACCAGAGGAGGCCAGGCAAGTGTTTATGCCAAAGCTGAATATCAATAGAGGTTAAGCCAAGACCTATTGATAAGACTCATGCTCTAGTAATGAGGAACAGTTGATGTTGTAATTTTGTTATCTGGGGTTTTTATGGTTTTGACATGGCTCCTGCCATCTTTGGGTATCTTATGAGTCCCACCATGAGCTACGTGATCCGTTTTATAATCTGAAATCAGAAACCACTTATTTTTATTTCCTTCTCACTTTTAATTCAGTGTTATCTCACTTGTTGGTATGTAGCAGAACTGCATTTGATTCTAATCTCCGTGGTGCAAAAAAACTGCCACTGACTCACTTATTCAATGCTCCTTTTAAAATGTTGTAAGTAAGTAAGAAAGATATCAAAGTATGTTGTAAGCTGCTTCATTTAAAAAAAAAAAAACAAAAGAAGATTTGCAGTCAATAGCCAGCAGGTGATTGCACCTTGCCTTCATTAAGTATGGTCGTTTCCTGACTGACTGAGTGGTCGTTGCTCGAGGTTTGTGTTGAGTGTTGGTGATCAGGAAGCTGAGAGCTGAGCTCCATGGGGGAATGTGCAGGGCGTTGCCTCTGAGGGAACACCAGAGAGAGAAGAGAAACTGGAACGTGTCAGAACAGGCTCAGCCAGGTCCGCTGGCAAACCTACACAATGAAGTTTTAAATCACCTCCCCTCTCTCTCTACTTTAACCCTGTTCTCACAAATGCACTCTTTCTCTCCTTCTTACCTCTTTGTTCAGCTGAGTTGAATTCAGGGATTGTGGATTTTCTGAGGTCTGCATTTCAAGGTGGAATTCAGTCCCATTTTTAGGATTTGAAACCATTTATATCCCACTGCCATCTGAGGGGTCACAAGACAATGTACAGGATAGGAAAGCATAATATTTTTTATGCTAGACAAAATTATGATTATTTTTTCAAACCCTCCTCTAATTGTGGCTTTCTTACTTTCTTGTGAATTATTGGTTATCTTTAAATTTTAAGGCCTCTTAAAAGTATTCAACCACTCTTTGGGTTACCTGATTAAAACCCATAATCATATGCAACCAATAATAATGGGTCAAGAGCAGACATTGTTACTACATTGTTTGTTGTTTTTAGCAGCATGACTTTGTAGTTAATCAGACAGCATTACAAATAAATGGATGTTATATGAATTAGGCCTAAATCTGACAATTATTTTCATTGTCAATGAATTTATAGATTATTTGTTTGATTAATCACAGGCAACAGTGAAAAATGCCCATCACAATTACCAAGAATCTTCAAAATGCTTTTTTTTGTCCAAAATCCAAAGATATTTAGTTTACATTGATGTAGAAGCAGCAAATCCTCACATTTGAGAAGCTGGAACCAGAGAATGTTTGGCACCTTTGCTCAATAAATCAGTCAGTTTTTCTACATAAATAGTTTGCCAGGTATCCATCATCTGTTGAAGTGAAATGTCACATTTCATTTTGTCCACCCAGTTATCATCCAACTTGCGCCTGTTTACCACTTGTATTTCCCACTTTGTTGGCAGTTTAAGGCCAAATTCCTGGTGATAAAACAGGAATTTTGTTGACTTTACCAGCAGACCGAGTCTTGCTCTACCTAAATTAGCTTTTGTTTCTGTCAAGCACGAGGAGCAAGTTCAGCCTGGCCCTCTTCCATGATAGAGTCCTTCAGAGGATCCAGCCCCTAAACTGCGTCATGGCAAACACCTGTTTCCCTCCCTCTTCCACATTCCATCTTCACTTTTCTCCCCACATGTTTTTCATCTTTTCCATGCTGCATTCGCCTTCTTTATAAAAGTTTAATTGATCTGGTGGAAAATGGAATCCCTTCGTGTTCCTATCTCTGTAAATCCCTAACTCTATTATCAGAGGTGCACTGGGTGGGAACATTTCTGTTTTACTTGGCAGCGTGTGATCAGTACAGTATGCAGGTCTAGCACACTGTCTGCACAGGTGTTGTTCTGGCCTGTTCAGACACGACCCTCAGCATAGCTCAACCTGGAATGAGCTCAGTTTGGATTTGTTTCTGGGAAAGGTTCAAACTTGGGAAATGGAAGCCGATCCCGAGTCAGCTGCAGCTAATGAGAGCTCGTAATCCTTTTTGTGTCATTTTATTTAGCCTGGGTGGAGTCTTTTGTGTTGTTAATAATGATCCTGGGATACTGTCTCCAGTCACAGAATAACAATCCATGCAACTGCACAATCATAAAGTTTCCTCTTGGGCAGCAACTAATGATTATCTTTTTCGTCAATTATTTTAGCAATTTGTTTTTCAGGTAATTGTTTAGGCTAGAAGATAATGACCCATGTTAAAGTTTTCAGACCCAAAAGTGTCTTTAAATGACTTCCTACTTTGTCTGAACAACATTAGAAAAACAACAGTTATTCAATTTATAATGATAAGAAACAGAAAAATTATGAAATCATCACATTTGAGTTGCGTGAACCAGCTAATGTTGGCCATTTTAACTTGATAAATAACTTAAAATGATAAATGATCAATTGTTAAGATAGCTGTCAATTTTCTGTGGTGGTTGACTAATCAAACAGCTAAAAGTTCCTTCTCACCAGCTGAATAATTTGTTGTTTACCAAATGATATTGGGGCAGCAGTAGTAGTTTTCTAGCAGTACTGCTTTAGTGGCCGTGCAGAAATAAACACATTAGCAGAGCAGAAAACACCAACCACTAAAGAAGGAACTTTGTCTTCAGTGAGAGTATAACTCCACACTGTACTCAGAAGCCTTATTGAAAAACCTACTAAAAGGTTGCTTTATGGAGCTTTTATTTTCAAAGTTTGTAGCCACTTAACTATATGAATAATAGATGTGAGTCTCCTGGTTTACCTGCATTACTTATGAAAACGCTGAGTTACAGCTACTGTGGGTGGACTGAAATATGATGCTGTGATGAAGGTGGAATAGTAACGATGATGTTGTGGTAAATGAGCCTGGCATTGCCAGATTAATTTGCAAATACGTATTAGTCTGGAACCTCTCAGTTCATTTTCGATTTCCAAGGGGCGTTATTGACAGGCGCAGACAACCAATCACAGCAACAAAAAGAAGACTGAATGGGAGAGGGGCCAGACGTATCTGCCAGAGCAAATAAAACATGAGTACGCAAATTTGTCTGGCTCCCAGGCTAGTGGTAAATAAGAATGTGGTTCAATTGTAACCTCCTGTCAGTTTTAATTTGAAGGCAAAGAGTTTTAGTATATGTAAGTAAATCAAAAATCTGTTATATTCTCAGAAAATAAATGCATTGATGCTGTTTAGTTTTATACAGTTTACATAATTTCATGTTCAAGGTGCTTAGATCAGTTAGATAGTACCCAATTTATAAACCAAAGACTAATCAATTAATTGAGATGGATTAATTGATAATGAAGATGACCATTAGTGTCAGCCCTACTCAGAGTAAGACCAACTTTATCATGTTACAATCAGTGTTTCATACGAGTGCTAACGGAAACAGTCCCCTGCCATCCACACACCAAAGCGATTTATTTGGTAACTGCTCTTTGCAGCGACATTTACCGTGTTTAGGTTTGGGTGCCAGTGTCTATGGAAAATTGCCCAAAAATGTGTCTGTTTATTTTAGTGAAAACTTATGTTCCCTGTGTTTTAAACAGGCCTTTGGCAATGCCAAAACTTCAGAGAATAACAACTCCAGTCGCTTTGGGAAGTTCATCCAGCTCAAATATCTGAAGAGCGGTGTCATCAGAGGGTAAGGCATCATGTTTTATTTTTCTCATCAACCATCTGTAAGGCTTCTGCTGCACATTCAGATATTTATCTTGGTTGATATATTTATTTAATTTAACTGTTTTTCTTCCTATGTCATAATGAGACAATGTTGGCAACCGCTCCATAAGTTTTGTTGACATTCTCTTCTTGTCTGTCTCTTGCAGGGCAGTTATTGAGAAGTATCTACTGGAAAAGTGCCGCCTGGTGTCCAGAGATAAGCGTGAGAGGTATAATGAAGACATTTCAAATCTTCACAGAAATACTAATTCATTCAGTTTGTCATAGAAATGAATACTTTACTGATTCTAACTTCACATTGTCACCAATTTGTACCTTACTGGAACATTTAATTTAATTTTTTTTAATTTTATTTTATTCTATTGTATTGTATTTTATTGTTGTATTGTATTTTATTGTATTCAAATATACCGGCTGCTATGACGACTTAATTTCCCTTCGGGGATTAATAAAGTAATCTATCTATCTATCTGAACCCTGACCTCTTATATAAGCTCAAAACACTCCTAACCTTTAACCTAACCACCTTTACAGCACCCTGTGGAGTGAAATGTTGAGTAAATAACAGAAATTGAAATTAAACTTGCATGAGCCCTGATTGACTGTATCAGCGCTCTGTGATCTCTGACCTACAGGAACTACCATGTATTCTACTATCTGCTGTTGGGCGCGTCCAAAGAAGAGCAGGAGGAGTTTCATTTACTGAAGCCACAAGATTATCTCTACCTCAAGCAGGTACCTTTTGATCTGCATACTTTATAGCAGCAGTAATAGAGACAGGAGAGGGCCAGCATTAAACATGATGTGTCAAATAGAGTAAACCAGTTGTAGATATTTTAAAAAAAACAGACCCACAATATCCCGAAGCTTCTGAACAATAAATTGAAGCATGTTAAAGTTTCCGCTGTGTAGTGAATAAACAGATTCTCACATAAAACAGTAAAACTGCACTTTAACTACTTTGTTATGTACCTGCTTTCCCTCAAAACCATTTTATTATATTGAGAATTTAAGACCATGTTCACACAACAATACCTTTTGCCTATTTAGTCATGTTTATTTTTGTCTTGTGAAAATGGTGTTGCTGGATTGAACTCTTGTGTGGACTAAAACATGTACTGGCAGGTTTGTGTTTCCCTGATTATATAGAACGACTGTCCTTTAAAGGAGTTACCAATCCTTTGAAACTCAATTGCTGGTGTGAACACAACCTGGAAAATCTAATTCAAGTCAGGTCAATTTATTTATAGAGCACACATAATAATAAATGTTGACCGATGTGAGTTACAGAGAAACAACAGTTACAATCAGATAAAACCTGAAAGATTCATACGAAAACCAATACATTACTAAGAGTGTGAGAATCAATAATTTTGGATTAAATAATAAAAACACAAAAGGTGTATTTCACAGAGAACAAATGAATAATAAAAACAAACATGACTTCATGATGACTATTAAAATGTTAGGAAAGAGATGATTCATTTGCTCTTGTTTCTACATTACTGATTATGTGTCGACAGTTTATATTGACAGTGTTATTTATATCATGCACACACCTCTGTGGCTATGTTTAATATTTCCCCTTTCTTTCACTCCATTGTTCTGCAGGAAGACCTCCATTTAGAAGATGTGGAGAAACTTGGGCAGGAGTACAATAGGCTCCATCAAGCTATGGAGATGGTTGGCTTCCTGGCCTCCACCAAGAAACAGTATGTATGATTTTGATAATGAAGATCACAACTGCAATGCTGCAGACCAGAGTCAAATGTCCAGTATTCAAGGCCAAAAATGTAAATAAATAAATAAAGTAAGTAAGTAAATGTAAATAGTACCAGTAGTTTTTTTTTAATTTTCTGTCATATGGGATTTATTATCAAGGACACAACATACATGCCAGAAGGTTTAGCCCATATCAGGGATGTATATTGTTGCAGTAAAGCCCACTCACTTGGTCTTCTGAGAGGGTGAAGAAAGCTTACTTACTAATCACAGAAATATTTGAAAGACAAACATTTGACTCTGCCTCTCAGGCAGACCGTATTTACAGTGTTTACAGTGATGCTTCACAGCTCTCAGTTAGCTGTACCAATCTTATTAAAAAAACTATGTAAACTAATTTAACTGAATACTGTTGAAGAGTTTCTGCTTCCTATATTAGTGTCAGTAACAGGTCAGAGCTTGTCACGTCAAGCAGGAGAAAAATGCAGCAAGCATGTCGTCAAGCGCCTGACAGCCTCGGGACACAGTGTGCACATAAAAGCACTTGCATAAAAAAGCATAGTTTGTAACCTGTTTAGGTTGATTCCCCTGGTGAATAACCACACAAAGTCGCTTTTAAATTCAATAAATCTATAGAGCAATATATATTTGGAAATACAACAGGCATAAAGTCTAAACTATGGAAAAGTAAAATAATGATTTTCTCTTTTAATAAAAGGCTTCAACATTCCTTAGCAAACACCCTTAGTGCAATCACAGAGATCCAGTGAATTAAATTTGACTGTGAATAAGTATGAATAATCTGTTAAGGCATATATTCCCTTACATTTACAGTAGGTTGAACTGCTTCAGTAATTCTTGACCTGCATGTACAGCATGTTTTAGGCTTTCAATATAGAAAAATAGATCCTGTAAAAATCAATGTTCAACTATTATTAGCTTCTACAGTGCTAGATGTGCTTCATTGAAGGCAACACTGATATGTATACATAAACACAGCAGTGTTTAGCCTACCAGGCGCTGTTGTTAGCTTGGAGTTATTATTGAGATACTGATGAAGTAGTAGCAAAGAAAGCGATATGTGAATGAGAAAGCAAAAGATATAAACGTCAGTACATATGAGAGTGTGAGAGGAATTATCAGCCACTTTCTGGTTAAAGAGTGTGTTAAATTGAAACCTGACTTGGCAATCAGTTACTAATATATGAAACAAGTCAGATTTAATGGTGAAATGGATATTCTGATTAAAAACCTTTTAACAGTGTTCTGGTGGGATGGCCAATCATCATTAGGCTGCCAGGTGTGTTAATTCCACCTAAAATCCACTCATGCCATCTGTTTGTGTGTGTGTGTGTGTGTGTGTGTGTGTGTGTGTGTGTGTGTGTGTGTGTGTGTATCCACCATGCAGCATATTTTCCATCCTCTCTGCCATCCTGCACCTGGGCAATGTGACGTACACACTGTCGGAGGACACCGAAGTCTTGGAGGTCGGACCTGCTGAAGTTTTGTCCACACTGTCTGACCTGCTCAAGGTACATTCCTAAAGTGAAGCAGTTGATAATGGAGAGTAACTTCGAGAGATGAACTGCGTCATCACTACTCTTAAAATAGCTCTCTGTATTGTTTAAGAATAAACATGTATCAACCTGTTCACTTTGTCAAATACAGTAGTTAGTAGTGATTTCCTTGTGGATTAATAATGTGTTACTGTCTTCTAGAACTGTCTTAACTGTTTATTTCATTTTTTTTCCAGGTGAAAAGGGAGCTGCTGGTAAAGACTTTGACCAAGAGGAAAGTAGTCACTGCTGATGCCATCGTATTTTCACAGTACACACTACAAGAGGTATGGAGTTTCAATTAAGTATTAGATTTTGTAACCCTCCTGTATAACATGCATTCATGTCTGGTATTATCTGCATGGTATTTACAATAGTTATCAGTTGTTATATTGTTGAAGTTGTAATCTGCTTTGTTTAATTTTTCTGTGTGTTTAGGCCTCCGCAGTGCGGGACTCCATGGCCAAGTCTTTATACGGTGCTCTGTTTGACTGGATCATCCTTCACATCAACCATGCAACGCTCAATAAACGAGACATAGAGGAGTCTGTCTCTGTGAGTCACATGATGCACTTTAGGCCTGCACCAATTATTCGTTAAAAACAGATTGTGTGTGTTAGCAGTAATGTGCAGCCTTAATTTAGTTAATTAATTTACAATGTTTCCAGTATGCTGCGTTTCATATGTTGGGCATGAATTGTTCTGTTTGCTGTTTTGTTTTTAGTGTTTGTCCATCGGTGTCCTGGATATGTTTGGATTCGAGAACCTGCAGCAAAACAGCTTTGAGCAGCTGTGCATCAATTACACCAATGAAAAACTGCATTATTACATCAACCACCACATCTTCAGGCTTGAGCAGGTGGGTGTTTTTTATTTTCATTTTTCATGACATTCAGGGGTGGTTAGTATTCATTCTTTATTTGGACTCAACATGGCCAGCACTTTTTATTGAATGTCCTGTTGCCTTTGTAGCGTGTACACTAATGTTTCTTATATTTATTTCACCTTAGTAAACTGATTATGTTATTAAAATATATTCCAGCAAGATTATGTGTCAGAGGGCATCACCTGGCAAAACATCGACTACACTCACAACAGTGGCTGTATTCAGCTGATCAGCAGGAGGTCAACTGGACTCTTTGACCTGCTGGATAAGGAGAGCAAGTAAGTGAACTTAGAAATGCCAAATAACGCCATTTGATCTGTGTCATTTTTTTTTAGTCACCACACCAATCCATCTGAACTCGATTCCTTTGGAATTCATCTTCCATATTCAAGCGACCATTTTCTTCAGGAAAATGTGCTCAAAATAAACAAAGAGTCTGTCCTGGATTTCCTTAACACCTAATAACAAAAAATACCTATTCAATTAATGTAATCTCAGCGAGCCACGCAAATCGCAACTAACAGGGACTAGTTAAAGTATAACTGGATGATACAGCTGAAATTAAGTCTTTTTCTTTTCTCTGTGATGTCGATATGGCTTAGTTAGCAGAACTGCATTCATGATCATTTCAATGTATATCAAACACTCTATAACTAATACTAATTAGTTAACTTATGATATTCACTTAAAAATGCTGTAGTTAGCAAACAGCACTGTGTATCATCATATAAGCAACTGATAATGAATTGATGACTGATCACATATCCAGCATTTTTCTACCTTTCTAGTCCATCATGACTGTTGTGGTCATTTCTGTTACTGTTGGCTTGCTGTTTTAGTCAGCCATGTTGATATTGACTATCTGTGCTTCTCTCTGTATCTTCAGCCTCCCTGAGGCCACAGGTGAAACCCTGTTGGACAAGTTGAAGCAGCAGCATTTGGGCAATCCATTTTTTGTGTCCTCTTCAAAAAAGGAGTCAACCTTTGTCATTCAACACTTTGCTGGGAGGGTTGAATATCACATCAAGGTGGAGTATATTTACAACACTGCAAACATCTTTACTCTACAAAGTAAATTATTATGCTACCTACATGTGCAATTCAGTAAATGTACTTTCCAACATTCAGCTTAACCACTGTAACATAGTCCTGGACTGCAACGTCCTTGTTTGATAAACCACAACCTGGAAAATCTTTGAACTAAGTGAATGATTAATGCCGCTCCCAGAAGACTGTTGAAAAAAGCTGTGAATACATGTAATGAATGTGAAGTGGAGTCCATTTTGTGTAAGCAAGATTAAAGAATACAGCATGTTAATCATGATTCTTCTTGTTCTTCAGGATTTCCAGCAGAAAAACACAGAGCACATGCGTCCTGAAGTCGTATCACTTCTACGGAGCAGTGAGCGGGCGTTCCTCCATCACTTAGTTGCGTCCAGTCCAGAGGCGTTGTTCAGATGGGGAGTCCTCCGAGCCACCATTCGCATCCTCACAGTATTCAAGAACATGGGACGCCGGCGGGCAGAACTGAGTCAGTGGATTTAGTTTGTAATCAAGTCGCATTTTTAGCTGCCACTAAACTGTGTATGTCTTTGCAGGACAAGTTAGTCACACCTTAGCAGGAATTACATGTTTGATTAACTGTCACCCTCCATCTCATTAACATGTGTTAGTTTCTTCTTCTTTTGATGTCCTAATGATTATATACAACTGATTTATTCTATTGTCACCACAGTAGCTGCCAGAAAAGGCCCCCGCAAGTCCCTCGGGGAAATGAAAAGGTGCAGCAGTGCTTTGGACAGACTGTCCAGGTAAAGTTACAATACTGGTGCATTTATTGTGGATTTTACTTCCACTGACATGTTTCACTTTCACAATAACTTGAGTGTCATTTTGATACTACGAAGTGTACTTGAACTGACCATTGGAATCCATTTTTGATACGCAGTCAAGTACCTTGACTTCGAAACTGGTTCCTGAACATTCATTTTTCAAAACCAATTTTAATAAATCCATTATAACAAAAAGAAAATTACATTACACATTACGGTACAAAGCTTAAGTTTTATTTTTCAGCTACTTGGCATTTTTCACACTCAAAAGGTAAAGCAGTTTCATAACATAAAAGATATAAACCTACAATGTGGTTAAATTTTAGTTGTCTTTTTCAACTCTTAAGTTTTATGTTTCAGCACCGTGACAATATCTAACGTTACAGGGGTCCCCGTTCAAGTCACCGCACCTATTACAGAAACGTTAACTTTAGTAAACTACCATTTACAAGTTGGCCAAATTTTCATGTTTGCTAAGCGTTACCTAAAAAAATCCCAAACTAAAATCCCAGTCATCATAGTGCTGTCCTCCTAACCTTAATCTTCTTGGATGAGGGGGAATCAAGCCTCTCAAAATTCAACAACGACACACATGAGCCCCATCCCTGGGCATAATTTAGTGTTTTTCCTGCATGCCTCTCTGACATGTAAGGTTAGACAGCCAATGACTTGCATTATTACATCTTGGTACAAGTGATTATTGAGTGTCTTTAACTTCAAGCTGTGTTGCAGTTCATTCCAATAGTAAAGGGCATTGCACTGGAAACCAGAGTTGGTATGAGGAACTTTTAAAGCTAACCTATCCTGTGATCTGGTGTCGTGGTTGTTTGCTCTGAACTCAACTGGAATGTTAAATATCTCAGCCACTTAGAAAAGGAAGGCTTTGTAAATGAAGACACAGGTATGCAGCTGGCTTTTAGATGTCAGTGATGATCCAATCTTTTGTGATGACATCAAGTTGGTGGAAGGCAGGGAAACACCTTCATCATGGTTATATAAAAGAGATGGACAGACATAAAATGTTTCCGGAACAGAATTAGTATTTCCTTCAACTACATTTTTTAAAGACACAATAGAGACCCAGACGATATACACTAAGGAACACCCATAAACATGCTTGTCAAAAGGCAAATACACTTTTAAAGAAAAAGAAAAATGTCCTCTTTGCTGATAAAGTTAAAGTACCTCTCTGACATTTACAGCAACAGCCTGACTCTGGATTTCTCCTTTGATCGTTCTGATGAACTGCCTCTGGATGTTTTTGAAGACATCTTTGCCAATTATGAAAAGAAGAAGTAAGTGGGCCATATGGCTTTAGTTTAAACATAACATGATATGTTATGCTTCACATTCTCCCCTTCTATTTCTAGAGCTGTATGTTGAATGGAGCCTCATTTTGTCTTTATTTTCTGCAGGAAAAGTAGAGGCAATCGACAGAAGCAGCTCATTCCAAAGGTAAAGAGTTAGTAATGGGTGCAGTGTTCATGAAGCTTTTTAAGTCATTTCAGAAGCAGCACTTCACATCTTGTGAATGAGCATTAATTCTGTTTGTCCATGTACCCATTCAAAGTCCTTTTGTTTTGGGAGTCAGCTCACAGTCTCTACCATGTTTTGTTAAACAGAACCTCATGGATATCCACTCACTCCAACATGTTGTTGGTCTCACAGCGCATGACCGAACCAGCAAATTCATCTTCCACCCTCATCGGAAGACAAAGCCCCCTACAATGAGCTCTCAGTTTCAGGTTTGTCTGCAGTGCAACAGGAATAAGTCCCAAAATCCGGAAATTAGTTGTCATTTTTGCACTTCCAGCTGTCCCAAAGGTTTTGGGTTTGGGAAATAAGTTATGTGGTTAATACAAGCTTAAGAGATTTTCACGTTTTGTTCTACAACATAAAATAACTCACTAAATACCCTACTTTTGTATTTTGAAGCTTCTACGTGTCTTTTAAAAAGGCAGTTGCTAATAAGTGGCTAAATGAGATTACAGAGGTCGAGGACATTAAATGCCTTCACGCCAATGAACTGATCTACACACTAGTCTGCCTTTACAGCCTCTAGTTGTGTTCAAACTTGTGCTCTTGCAAACTATTCTAACTCAAACTCTCCAACTCAGACTTGTACATTTTTGTAGAAGAGGTAAGCACGCAAAATCAAATTACAAGTTGGAAGCTTAGTGGTGGTGACGCTGAAGTCATGCAGCCGCGGTGTAGTTCATTTATAGCATAACATTGTATGTTTTTGACTAGGAAATTCTCAGTTATTTCAAAACAAAGTACATAAAATGTACTTGAGCTATAGCTGTAGCCTCAGGTATCCACTTTGTTGTTCAGTATAAACTGCATGTACTGTAATTTTGGGACAGTATTGCAAAACACCATGCATTATTGTCTCTAACCTGTGAACTACCTATGTAGGTGTTCTACCATAGTTGACTAAGCATAGGTCTACTCATGTACTGTACTACAAAAGTAGAGAGAGGAAGTGGGGAAAGCATTAAAAAAAAAATTCCAAACTGTTCCTTTTTATTACAGAAACAAATTAAGTTTTAAAGCTACTATCAATTAACTCAACATCAACCATCACTGCACGTATGTTTCTCACAGGCCTCGCTCAGAAAGCTGATGGAGTCGATTGAAAAAGCTGAGCCATTCTTTATTTTCTGCGTTCGCTCCAACGCTGAAAAGGTAACGCCATCTGTGAATCTTTAACATTATCCTGGTAGATTTTGTCCTACATGTTGGACTGTATAACACAGTTCATCACTTGGGAAAATGTTTTGTTTTTGCAGAAGGAACTGCACTTTGATGACGAACTTGTGCTACAGCAAATCAAGTACACAGGCATACTGCAGATGGTTCAGATGCAGAGGGCTGGCTACAGTGCGAAATACACATTTGAGGTTGGCAATCATTTGAGAATGATGTTGGATATTATATGTATATAAACATCCCACTTTGCTGTACATTGAATGAATTTACAATGAAAAAAGTTAATATTCCCTTGATATACCGTCTTGATGACAGGAATTTGTCAAGAAGTTCAGAATGTTGCTTCCAAAAGGAGCGACTGCAACGCCAGAGCACATAACTGAGCTGTTTGAGAGGTTGGAGTTGGATAAAACCACCTATCAAATAGGAAAAACCAAGGTAAATATTCTTTATCATATCTGTAAATTATTCAGATCTTAACTCAACATGGTGCTGTGTATCACAATGTCCAGAGGGTGAAAGTAATGTTGCCATGGTTACTTCACACTGGGGTCACCTATGGGTACTGCATGTATTCATGTGTCTGTAGTGTGTATTGAATTTAAAACATCCAACAAATGATATGACATGCAAGAATTTTGTGAACATCAAACTGTATCTTATGGTAAACTGCTTTATTGTCACTGTTGGGGGAATATTGTCATGAATTAGAGAAGAGAAACACTGTCACTTACTAAATAGACATAGCAGATTTCATGCTTTACATAAATTCATAAAAACACTTAAAAGTCACATAAGCAGTAATACATGTACTGAAATGTACTACAGATTACACAGTACAAATGTTTCCAGTGGTTTCATCATTCTCATGCCTCTCTTTCATCTACTCAGGTGTTCCTCAAGGAGAAGGAGAGGCAACTGCTCCAAGACACTCTTAACAAAGAAGTGATGTGTCACATCATCATCCTGCAGCGCTGGTTTCGAACCTGTCTGATAAGGTTGCACTTTGTGCAAAAGAGAGATGCTACTATGATTATACAGGTACCATGTACAGGGTCAGATGCTGTAAAATAGAAGACAATTGGAAATGTTCTCATGGAGACTACTACTACTACACAGTAAAATCACCCATTACGGGTTTCCAAGGATGTTGTAGGTAGTCAGTCCCCTCAACGTGCCTGCTTAGTGTCTCAGCAAAAACAAGAAATATTCTTATTATAGTCTAGGAACAAAAAAGGACATGACAGCAGACATTTAACAGAGGATTTCTGGTGTTTTTCAGAGGAGCTGGCGGGAGTTTTATGAGAACCAAAACCGAGCTGCTACAGTGATTCAGACAGCATGGAAGACTTCCCTGAAGAGGTCAAACCATCAAGATGAGAAGGAAGATAACGACAATACATCCAATACCCGGTCTGGACGGGACAGGTACACATACCACTAAACCTACACTACTCGCATTGTAGGAGCTACCCTTGTTGAATAAGATGTTACTTATGAAAAAAGATGTTACTTATTCAACAACTTGTTTTAAAGGATGTTAAAAGACAACTGCGTGATTTTAGATTAGAAGCCAACATATTCTAGCAGATTCTGAAAATTTAAAGTCTAAATATTGGGTCAATTTTGTAACATAACATGACAGGTATACTGAGTTTATGTGCAACATTAGCACATTTTGCGTTAAGCATGTCTATCTGGCAGTGAATGTTGTGTTTACGGTCATGTGTGCAACAGGTAGGTATTATTCATATGAGCGACTAAATGGTTTTTAAACAAACAAATAATGTTAACAAACATTTTTGAAAAGGATCCCTTAATTTTGGTTTTAAAATAATTGTGACCAAGATATATACTGAGTAGGAGATTTTACTATTGAAAAATATACTTGCCAGTGCTCTCTGGTGGCCAAATATTATATAGCATGAACATTTCCCTTTACTTACAGGCCAACATTCATGCCAAGACCAATAGAACTGTGATAAGCTATAATTGTCCCGGGTTTTATCTAGTTTTAACTAGACAATGAGGTAATTCTTGTTCAGTTTACTGTTTGTTCCAGGTAAAATTTGAATCAAAGCATAATAAACCATTAGCATTTATATTATGGATACAGTTGCTGTGATGCCAGTCTAATTTAGTGGTTCTTTCACAACAGCCTGAAAAAAAAAGAATTCAAGAGGCAGCAAAAAGTGGAGCTCAGCCCCTGCAGGGACAAGCAATCTGCACACAGGGGCAGGAGCAAGGAGAAGCGAGAGGGCAGAGGATCCCCTCCCCTTCTAAACAGACCCCTCTCCCTCCCACTGGACCCTAAAGTTGTCAGTGATGATCAATCCACCAGCCCCTCTAAGATTAGCTTGCTTCAGCGCTACAAAGATGTAGGGGGCATCAAGGAGAAGGCCGAGAGGTGGAGGGAAAGACAGAGCGATGATTCAAGTCCAGAAATACGGCGACGAAAAGACAGTAGGAAGACCGAGTTTCAGTAAGCATCCCAAACTCCTAAAAAATCTATCTCCATACATTTTGGAGCTCTGTCAACAACATATTTTAATAACGTTAAAAACTTCCTTTTGTTTTAATAATCTGAACATGTTTTTTATTTTCCTCTTTATCGTGTCCATCTTATGAGCAGATGATTTCATTCCCCATCATTTCCCATGTACATCTTGATGCTGTCACAAATAATTGCTTAAATGTCTGCAACACAGGTGCAAAGGGAAATCCATGTCTGCTGATGAACTGTCCAAGATCAGCTCATCAGGCTCTGATAGCTCACCTACTTCCAACGAGGTAAGCTTTGTCAATATGTTATTACATAATCCAAAACACTGTGACTGACTTGACAACTACAACATTCAATCCATTGTTTTTTTTTGCTTCCTCTATAGTTAATTAGTTACTTAGTTAGTTAGTGTCCTGTGCAACAATGACTGGTGGCATTGGCTTGTTAAAGTACTGTAGTTATGTGTCCTGTAAGCTGACACACATGAATGGAGGCTCCTTACACATGAATCAAAGAAGGCCTCCCAGTCTGTGCCTCATTACCTTTCCTGGCCCAATTAGGTAAAGGTACATCTCCGCAAGCATCCCAAAAGAAAGCGCCGTTTAGCCTACCCCCGCAGTGGTTTGATGGTTAACTTTGGGGGCTCCAAGGAGAGCGAGTACTGGAGCTTTCCGCTGCCTCCCATCAGCCCCCATGTGCCCATCATGAAGAGCTCGGTCAGTAGCGTGGATGTCCGGGACCTCAAATCCCAGGTCAAGGTA
Source organism: Lateolabrax maculatus (assembly GCA_031216445.1). NCBI lineage: Eukaryota > Metazoa > Chordata > Actinopteri > Acropomatiformes > Lateolabracidae > Lateolabrax > Lateolabrax maculatus. Next base: position 8,150,642 of record CM062203.1, read on the forward strand.
CTGACCGAAGAGACATTTTGACCGACGATGGCTCTCCTCTGCATGCACTCCTTGCATGTGTATGCCCCAAATTTTACCCAAAGGTTGCATTTTTCTAGGACTTCTTATTCCTGCCCTGCAGCTCAGAACAAAAAGAAATGAGCTGTTGCTTCCAAAGAGGAAAATATCAAAGCTGATTTCTGATCTTTTTTGTCTCTTGACCCAAATGAGCAGAAGGTCAACAGGTTCAGACTCACTACAGAATCTGGTGAACTGCCTATATGTCAGTGTTTTTTTTTTTTTTGGTCACTTTAAAATTAAGACAGGGATTGTGATTTTAATTATTTTAGCTTATTGCTATATTTCCATTGATTTTGATTGTGTTTACAGTACAAAAATACTAAATACAATACTACAAATGTATTATTTACCAGATAAAGGCAATTATCATTATAATTATCATAATTATCATATGTAATACGGCCTTTTGGTTTAAGTCAAGTCGTCAACACACGTTAATCATATATATCTTTTTAACTATACATGCATTGTATTGAACTTAACTAAATGGCATTATACACGTGAACCATTTGTTAAATGAACCCATGCTCTTCAGGTTATGTCAAAAATCATTATACTTTAAATAACATCCCTGGAATATCATTGATTAATCACAAAAATCATAATCAAAAGAGGAATGTAGAGGCAATTACATCTAATATGAACGTATTAACGCAACAATAAGATTTCAAATCTGTACATTTGTAAATTAAATCTCAGTTGCACGTGTTAATAATAAATGCTAATAACACACTGACACAATGTTATTAATTTATGAAGTAACTTTGCTCATACTAATTAAAGCAAAAAAGGTCAAAGTTCAGTTGCTTGCAGGAGATTGCGTAGCTTTGCACGATGAGTAAAAATGGTGAAGGTCTCACACTACCCCGCTATTACTTTTATTATGTTTATGTGGCGTGGTTTGGTGGTGGTGGACCTGGGATGCAGCCACTGCAGGAGGACATGGTGGGGAAAGAGGACTGACTCTGTTGCTTGGGATATTAGATCAACATTTTTTGTTTTCTTGTAAAAGTTGTGTTTTTAAAATTGCTTTTCACAAGTTTTGTACTTTGACTTAGAGCATGTTAATGTTTGGATACCCTTGCAGATACCAGCAGAACTTGATGGGTCGAGGTTCAGTCTTCCAGCCGGACCTACCAGTGACGACTCAGGACAACAGGGATCCAACCAATCACAGCTTACAACCCCTGATAGGTAAAAGTTCAAAGTTTTTGAGTTTTCAGAACCAAGGTTTATGTTTTTAACAATGTGTAATGTATCTGGTATGTTGCAGCATGGAATTGATATAAACTGTCTTTTCTGCAGGATTTGGTTTCTTGGTAAATTCCTGAAAAAGCGGACGCCTAAATATTCCCCAAACAACCCCTCTCCTTCAGCTAAATCTGGTAACCAAAAGTTTTCAAAGACTAATTTCCCACAGCAGCTACCTTTTTAATGTGTTTTAATTGTACAAAGCAGATATTTTAAATACATAGACTAAACAAAATGTGAATTACTTCAGGGCAAGGCCTAAAGGAAAGAGGAACAGAGGAAACAACGACGGTCTCATAGCTTTTGGGATATAAATGTAATTTCTCTTTATGATGTTGGTGTTTATATACTGGATGTGAAGGTCACAGTTTACCATCATACATCACTGGTTAACACACTTCTTCTCTTTACTGCCATCTGGAGGTTCTTTGCTGATCAGCAACTCGTGTAAAACTGGATGCCTGCATTATTTTGAGCAATTTGAAGAGGCTCCACTGACTATAGAAATGTGATGTAGATTCATTTTAGTTGAAAGTGTCCTTTTATGTCACCAGCAGATATAGTGTTTTAATTGTCATGTCAGCCTGATTATGCCATGTCTCCCTCGTCTGACTGTAGTCACCTTGCCCAGCTACACTCCACATCCCTACCACATGCCAAACCAGGACAGTGGGAGAGTCAATCGAAAACCGACCATTCGAATCAGCCGGGCCACACGGGTGATGCAGTGGAACGTGTCTCTGGACCGTGAGATCACCGACCCTAAAGAGCTGCGAAACCTGGACGAATTCCTTGGCAATCAGGTGAGATATATCTTTTATAATTCAATAAAATAAATCTTTGAAAATGAGGTTTTGAAAAATGAAAAGTAATTCCAGTAAAACATTTAATTTGTGGGATTTTGATCATTTATTCTAGTATTTCACAATTTACAAGTCAATTTATACAGTTCTATGTATGTATTAACGTGTGTGTGTATTTTATTTTTATTTTGTATGATGCCTTATATTTTATAATGCCTTATTTACTTTTTAAATCTTATCTTGTCCATTTTCATAGAGTTTGTTTTTTCCTAAATAGAAATTGTTTTTGTTGTCCAGTCTCCAATGGATCAAGCATCTTGGAAAAGAAATGTAGAAGCTATACAGGATGGACAATAAATTGTATATTTATATATTTTTAAATGATCCTGTATTCTTGGGGCTCCCCGGTAGCAGAGAAGTTAAGGCACATGCCACATAACTGTCCCCCATTAATTCCATACTCCTCTTTCTTGCTATCCTATAAAGACAAGAATGTAATGAATTATGTCCTCATCTTTGTCCACAGGTGAATGAGCTGCGAAATAGAATAAAAGAGCTGTCACCAACAGAGAGCATCTTCCTCACAGCCACCATGCAGTTCAGAGAGACCATCAAAAGCATGTACTCTCTACAGGTCAGTTCAAACTTTTCCTAATGTTTCATTTAGTTTGGGGGAAAAGTCTTTCACACCTTTTACCGGCACGTCTCTACCATTCACGATTATTGTAGGACTTTTTTTTATTTTTTATAAATGTTGAATAATTTTCTGCTGTCGTCAGTTACTTTACAGGGTTTCCGATGTTTGAATGTAGATTCATTTAAGTTTATTTTACCGCATTGTAAGTCTGCTATTAATTGTCTTACAAACTAGCCAAATTAAGAGGCTTGAAGGTGAAACGTGGCCACGTACTGTACTTTTTTTAATGCACACTTTGTGACCAACAGAAGCCCCAAATCGGCTACAAAGATCTGATGAAGGGCTACCACAACACAGTGAACACACTAGCGGGGTCAAAGCAGAAGTCAGAAGTCTCGCTGGTGGTCAACTTGTTCCAGTCTGTGCTGGATGGCTTTATTAGGGGCGAGATAAAACGAGTGGAGTCTGAACCAGCCAAGGTAAATTTGAGAATTTCAGCCAATCATCACTCTCTATAAAGTATCAGGTGACTCACATATATGTTACTTCTCTCAGGTCAACAAGATGGCAAAGAAGAGGAGACAAAAGGACAAATGCGTAAGTTGAATATCTTTACCTGCATTGTGAAATTACTGAATTACACATCCAGGTGAGTCATCCAAGTGCATTGTGTGTACGTCCCATCTCTACAGCCTAACAGTCCTCTGGATCACCTGTTTAGCACATACCAGGTGAACATTATGCAGTCATGTGACTTGTGTGGCTCCTACATCTGGGGAATGGAAAAAGCCTACATGTGCAGTGGTGAGTTCAGAGAGCTGCAAGACCACAAAATTAAATTGCTTCTTTTTTTTTTTCTTTAAGGAACACAATTAAATTTAACCTTTTTTCATCTTTTGTTTTTCATCTTAGCTTGCAAGTTAATATGTCACAAGAAATGCCTGAACAAAATAATCACAGATTGCTCGACACGGTGTGCCAGGCAGGTATGAGCTGACATCTTTAAACACTCTTACAAATAATATAGTATGATTTAATAACATACACATGAATTTCTCCAGTCTCCCTGTCCATAAATCGCATGTATACTCCTCTTGTCTTTGCTTGTGATAGGATAACAGCGTACCAGGCTCCCTTCATTTTGGGGTGCAGGTGTGTGTCCTCACCAGTAAAGCCAACCCTGTGCCCAAAGTGGTGGAGTTGTTGCTGATGCATGTGGAGCTGAACGGCCTCTACACGGAGGGTATTTACCGCAAGTCGGGCTCAGCCTGTCGAGCGAGGGAGCTCCACCAGATTTTGGAGACTGGTGAGAAACATTACCCAACAAATCTAGTCCACTACAGTCTTCTTGACAGGTTAGAGTTCCACATAACATGATGTTCCTTGGATTATTAATTGGCATCATTGGTGTGGAGCAAAGACAGCCCCAGTCAGTGACAAAAAGTTTCTGTGAACTTGAAGAGTTCACCAGGGAGAGACATTTATTTCCCTTCATTTTCCCCTATTCTCTCTATTTTCTTTCTTTTAGTTGTCCTTTTTAGTGTAATCTCCACTGTTAATTTGTAAGTTTACTCATTACTCACTTGACTGTGAAGACTGAAAAATAATTTAAAATACTAATAAAATAATTTTAAAAATGTTGTGTTCTGTCTTGTGGAATCAGATCCTGAGGCAACCCATTTAGAAAACTACCCCATCCACACCATCACAGGTCTGGTAAAACGTTGGCTCAGAGAGCTGCCGGACCCCCTCATGACATTTTCCCTCTACAGCGACTTTCTGCATGCCGTGGGTGAGTGAATATTGAAAGTATTTGAATTTTTAAGGGTTAACCAGAAAGATGTGCTTGTTTTGCCCAGCCAATAGTCCAAAACTCAAATATATTCAGTTTACAATAATATAATATATAGAATAATACAATAATATAAAACAGTTTACAATACACTTAAACAATTAGTTCAATCAATTCTCAAAATCAACTAATCAATACAGTTCTAATTGTTTCAGCTCTACTTTTACTTCTTGTCATAAGTTATACAAATTCCTGATATGGATGTTTATTGATCTCCGTGGTTGTTTGCCCCCAGAGCTGCCAGAGAAAGATGATAGAATACGGGCTGTATACCAAAAGGTTGATGAACTTCCTCCTGCTAATTACAACACGTTAGAGCGGCTCATCTTTCACCTTGTCAGGTAAGAAGATCTCTATTATTTCCTTCTCCTGCTTTTACTCCTGCTGTAATGCTCATGTCTAGTGTGTTGCCAAAACCAAAATGATTTCCACTATATTCTAAAATGCTTCACTCCTCATGGTGATTATTTGATCCTGTTGTTTATTTGTTTGTGATAAAAATCCTGCGAGATCTTGATCTGTGTGTCTTTTTAGGGTGGCAAAAGAGGAAGAGCACAATAAGATGTCACCAAGCTCTCTTGCCATTGTGTTCGCCCCCTGCGTCCTGCGTTCACCTGATGTTGACGACCCCTTCCTTGGTATGAAGGATGTGTCAAAGACTACAATGTGAGTCATACTGCACACTCCCATAACTCACTGCCATTTAAAAGAAGTTTTATTTGATTTATTTATTTGTCTTGCCTACTGAAAAAGCCTGGCTTCAAAATACTGTATGTGTTCTTGTTAGATACTCTGCATGTATTTGTAGAGATGGACATTGTTTTTATGGGCATGTATTCATCTTTCATCGTGTTGTCTGCAGGTGTTTGGAGATCCTGATCTCTGAGCAGTTCAGACGCTACAGTGAGAAGATGCAGAATATCCAGGAGCTGGAATATGCAGAGGCCCTGGCTGTCAATCAGCTCAAACTAAGGAGACAAAACACGGTGAGAGAAAATTACAAGGTCAAAGGAAGATGTATCACAAAATACCACCTGGGTCAAGCAAGTTTTTAACTGAGTCAATCCAGCTGGAATATTACAAAGCACAATGCTCACAGAAAAAAGTATATCAACTCACAGAAACACATTAAATTCACTTTCAAGCACTTTCTTGATTATTCAGGGAGTTAACATCCTTCTTTATATTTAAATTATTTCACACATTTACACCTTGGAGATGGTCAGTATAGGCCAGAGTCAGCAGCTGTCACTTAATGTTTAATGCACAGTTTCAACAAAAAAAAAAAAAACTGACATCCAACCACTACTCTGATCTCTGTGCAGGTTGTTGAAAAGCCTTCAGAGCTGGAGGTTCCAGAGCAAATACCTTCGGATGAAACAGAGAGGACCCTCATCGATAGGATCAGGTCCATCAAGCAAGAAAAGTGAGTGGAGATTTGTTTCATTGGAGTTCAATGCACTATGCGCAATGAGTTTGAATAATAATATCTTATTTTGTTATTTTCAGGGTGGACTTGGCCTGCAGGTTACCTGATCTGGAGCAGGACAACTCTGACAATGAGAACCTGGACTCGTTGTCTTCGATGAGCACCGACAGCCTAGAAGACCGCGTCGGCAGCCTGGACTCGGAAGGTCAGTAGGGAGGTAAGGTACTTCAACCTTCCTCTGGGTTTAAGAAGACAGCTCACTAATACTGTTAATGTGATTATGGTTGGTTTGTTTTTCCATGTTTGTTTTTTTCATGTTTGAAGCCTACTGAAGCCCTGAGAAAGTGGTCACAACAGAGAAGATGATCTCATTAGATGTTGGGCATTAAAAGTACTCCAACTCCAATATCGTCTTTAATCCTACATTAGAATAACTTTTTCTGTTTATATCAAGGGCATTTTGTTTCTTGTTTCCATAAACAAGCTACACTATTAAACCAACACAGGGAACAAGCAATGTGTGTTTACTACAAGCTCAGCTATGTTTACTAACCTGACGTTTCTATTACCAGGAAAGGTGACTATGCGATTGAAAACTCAGAAACCCAACTGCCCGCTTAAACCACCTGACCTGGCGCAGAGAGTCAGAAGTCTGATGGCTGATAAAGATGATGAACAGAGAGAGTTTGCACCAGGGGAAAAGACAGATGTTACCCAATCCATGTGCTTCCTGCCCAGCCAAGACAACCCCTCCCAGTCCGACGAGCCCCAGATCCCCAGCAAGACTTTAAATGGGAGCTTTGACAACCTGGACATCCCTTACATCGATGAGGAAGAAGATCCAGCCGGAGCATAACGCCACAAGTTGTAAGAATAGGAATATTCTCAAGTATGTGTTAATAGAAGAACTCGGCACCCTGTTTTATAGATTTTTCCATTTGTCAATGCTGCTCTGGAAACAAAGTGCTTTGTGAATTTATATGTATATCATGGGAGATTGTACGGACTGTCCGTACAGCAAGGACTACTCTTCGCCTCTTCATACCAATATAATGTATGTGATCTTAAACATATTTCTGAATTGTACAGTGCACATTTTATAAAAGGTAGGTATTTTGGACTAGTTCTGTGCAGCTGTGTGAACATTATGAGGAGCAATTGAGGATACACAAGTACCTGTTTTACTAACGGACATGATTCTGTGCTCGTCCAGTGGTACGAATGGCACGAAAGTTTATTGTCTTTTAAATGTACCAAAAAGGTTAATAAGTTCATAGGTACAGAGTTATATTGCCCTTTGAGCTTTCATTGAGTGCATTGTTGTGCATTTGAAATGTTTCAGGTGTCTTGTTCTGCTTTCCATTTTCCTGTGGTATATACTGCTGTGACTGCCCACTGATTCAATATACCTGTAGATAGAATGATCATATTTCTGCCTTTTATACTGACTGAAAATACTTCCCTCTGTCACTGTGCATTTTCACCAATGTTTTGTCTATAATTCTAGGTTGTTTTTTTTTAAATATGAATGCCTGTACATTTTATAACAGGTAGGAATAATGCATATTGGGGTAAACATCCTCCAAGTTTGACTTTTGTCACCAACTCAAATAAACAGACCATTTTCAAATGTATCCTGCTTTAACACAAATGACTATAACCAATAATTCAGCTTTGACAGCAACAAGTCTCTTAACAGCATATGCCACCCATGTTCTGTTCAACAATATAAACCTAAGTAAATAAATACTGTATCTGATCGTTTGAATAGAGCTCTATCAGTATTTTAGAAAATATACAGAAGACCAGATTTTATATTTGTATTTTACTATATTACATTGGTTTCATGTTTTGTCACTAAATATTTATATTATACTAGACAGACTACCCTAGGCAAGGGAGATTTCATATAAAAAAAGTTTTTTTAAAAAAAAACAAATTGGATGAAATATCACATCTGGACCATGCCAATGACATCATGAATTAAAATAATACGTATAGCAGACCATTCTGGGTAAAATATTATTTATTTTTTTTATGTAACTGACTTGTTATTCTAAAGGGTGTAATTATGGGTAAATATATTACAAAAATGTAAAAACTTGTCAATGTTAAATTTGAGTTATTACATTCTAATTAAATATGAGCTCCGGACTAACTAACTAACATAAACTAATGCTGTTATGAAAACCTTTAAGGCTACTAGCTGGTCAGAAATCCCTTCTACTCTTCTACTTACTTGATCAGAAAAGTTTAAATTAGGCTCTCATTCTTGGTAATACCACATCCCTAGTTTAATCTTTACTAAGCGAGCATTTCAGAGCTCTAAACTTCCTTTTTTTGTGTTTGTGTGTGTGTCTTACTATAAATTCCTTGCAGCTGATCCACCCTGTGGCAGATTTCCAGCACAAAGGTTTCATTTTGAATCCAGAAATATGAAACTTAGTGAGCACCACTCTTATTCATTCGGAAATGTGTTTAATGGACTTCACTTTCCATAGGTCTTATGCTCTAAAATTATGGATATTGTGCCTCTTTAACATGAATTAATTGCAGGTTTTTCCTTTGAGCAAAGGCGAATGTGTATAAATGGAAAAAGAGCCCACTTAATTTGACATATTTTGAGATATTTCAAATCCCTTATAGCCGTTAAAACACAACATAAACAAAACAGCTAAGAAGATGGATTTTTTCCGGTCTTCTGTAGTTCCAAATGGATTTGTAACACTTAATTGAATGTTTTAAAGAGTAAACTTTTACAGTCATTGTTTGCTTTGATGGTGCGCCACCTCTTCTCTAAGGTTTGCTACACCATACTGTGTGAAGAGTAGCTTCTTTTATTTTAACTGGTGTTTGCACAATTTAGAATTTAGATGGGACAACTTAAAATATTGCTTTCAACCTTACAAAATACTATAAAAGAAAACACAATGAGGCAAAAGAGTGACTGGCAAGGCTTAAAAAATATGTAAAATAAAGATAAAATAATAGGAACACATAAAAACATCACATTCAGATGTAAATGGTGTAGTCATGGTGGAAAAGGCTTATCTATTATATGTAAGAGATTTTAGACTTTATGACAAATCTGAAAATTACTGTCGGAAAAGATATATATATTCCATTTGCAACAATGGATGTAGTATGTAATATCCACAATTAAATTCAGATAACCTAAATTGCCATGTTTCTGTCTACTTGATCAATGACAGATTTAAAGTACATTTTTTAAGATTATTTAAATGTTCTGGTATGGTAGAATGAAAAAACAATCTGTATTATATGTCTGTGCTATAACTGAATGTTGTATTGTTTCTCAGTGTATTAGGTTCGAGTAGCTGAACATCTTGTACACTTTCTTTATAAACACAGCCACTCACCATATAAGGGCTTTCCCGTGTGTGCACCGAACCCGCGGTGTGAAGTCCACCAATCACCACTTGAGGATCTACAGCACCAACATTTTTCTAAACCAATCAGATGCCGGGTTTGGCCTTGCTCGTTTGCCAGGCAGCCAATCGTTGAGCGGCGTTGCGCTGGAAGGGCGGGCCGATATTTATCCAGGAAGACGGGTTGAAGTGAGGTGGGGATGAGAAATCATCATTTAGTTAGCCCGCTGCTAGCTGCCTGGAGCCGACTGCCGAACTGTTATGAGCGTAGAAGCCGAAATCAGTAGATTATCTTACTTTTGATAGGTGCAACGATGACCCTCTGACACCAAGAATGGACATAAGTTAACAATGACGGGGGAGAAAAAGAAGAAAAAGCGGCTGAACCGCAGCATTCTTCTTGCAAAGAAAATTATAATAAAAGATGGAGGAAGTGTGAGTTAAATATTTATTTATCTTCGCTAACTCAGCTCGCCGCCGAGCTGGGCAGGCTCTCGGTCGCCGAAGTGAGTCGGCGGCCTTGTTTATTTCCTTGTTTATTTCGACGGTTCGCCGCAGCCGTTGGTATTAACCGTTAACCGGGTCCGCCTCGCTAACGCGGATAGCCTCAGCTAACGTCAGCGGCCTACGGCTGCTCGTCGTTAACACGTCAGCTCAGGTAACGCGAGGGGACTAATGTCAGCGCTGGCTGTGTGTGTTTGTTTTTTTTTTCCCTCTATCGACTGTCCCCTCACATTAATAATCTACCGTAAATATTATATTCTCTTTGTTAAACCGGCACTTAATGTCGGAGGCGCCTCACGTTTGTCCAGATCTGGTGGACGTTACGTGTGACAGCGCATCACTAAGGCAACACACTGGGGCTAGGTTAACGTTAGCTCTCAAGCGTTTGTGTTTTTAATTGGTTGTTTTGTTTTGTTTTTTTCTTCACCCTGTTGAAATAAACGGATAATATCTGTAGTTAGCCGTGAGCCACTTTTTGTACCACCTGGGGTAGTTTGTTTAAGAGAAGAAGAAGTGAGGCGACGTGAGAGGTCCTCCGTGCATGATGTGGTTTATAAAGGAGGCGAAGACATGTTAATCTCTGGGTTTGGCAACGTTGGTTCAAGACAAGCAAACACGACGTTAGAGTCAACATTCAAAGAAGGTGCAAATAAGTACTACTGCTTAAACTAGCAGCTGTGTAACCTAACGTAGCTTATAACTATATGGCGGTTGCTCAGAATATGGTGCTTGTGTTGTTTCTGACACATTTATGCTCTTTTCTCCGGTTCACTGACACCTGTAGTCCAGGTATGATGAAACTGTCTCTGTGGCCCTGACAGGATAAGATGCCCTTAACTGGACAGATCAAATAGAGAGCTGTCATATCAGGGATTGTAGTTATTTGGATGATTTAGATGGTGGAAGTGATGATCGTTCCGAATTAGGCTGTTGGCAAAGAGTGAGTATGGTAGGATTGTTATAAATACAGTGAGGCATCAGGGCTGGTTATGTAATCAGTTGGACAGCCATGCCAAACAATACTGGATGTCCATATGAAGACACACAGTTGTAATCATAATGGGGGAGAACCAGAAACTGTTGTTTTTCTTCAGTAATGGTTCAGTCATCCCGATGACAGCCTGGGTCTGTAAATATTTTAAACACCTGACATGATGTGGCTCTATTCCAAAGCGTCCTTAGTTCAGATTCATTGTTATTGCTTTACTGTATTACTGCAGCTAGGTCTGACCACTCAGCCATTAAGATTTCCTTTTCAACATCCAGCCCCTTAGACGCTCACTAGTCAATAATAACGGTGATCTCTGAAGACGTAGGGGGTTATCATTTCAATGGAAAGGAAGTTGCAACATCCACCTAATGACAGTTTCAGATTGTTCCCCATTTTTTCATGAAAGCAGTTGGTGTGATCATAAACTTATCGTGGAACAAAAGGGTTGGACTTTCCCCTGATTTGCTGCTTGCGCCCCAATCAGTCACATCAAGACCTGTGGACTGGTTTTCTGTGATGCTTTCACCCTCTCCACATGGGGGAAATGACAAACCACATGAGCGAGTAAACTTGCAGCTAGTATCTTTTGTTAAGTTGGCCTTGGCCTACTTTACAGTCCCGGCAATTATCACACCTCGATGTGTTTCCTGCCAAAGATCCTTCTCAGCATCCATGCTCACCCTATCACACTTTCGCTTCACCTTACAGATTGTATAGATTTTACTCTGTGGCAGTGGAGCAACTTCTTCTACAAGTAGTGGGTTTTATGCGAGTTACAAGGATGTCTATTTGTGTTTTTACTCATTATAGGTCTGTATTTAGAGTGACCCAGTAAACTGTAGCACAGAATATTTTGTTATTTTACCTTCTAGATTAATCAGTTTGGTTTAGGGTTGTGGAATTTCAGTTCATATAGATAATTGTTTATTTTTAATGACATTTTCTTAACAAAGACCAGGAGAAAGAAGGTTGAGTTTAACCACTTTATTTTGAATTTAACCACCTCACTAATTTAACCCTTTGTTATTAACAATTTCCTCACCGTCTGCACTTATTTCCTCACACCACGCTGTTTCTGTTGTTGTGCACATGTCGCGGGTTCAACCGAACAATACACTGGTTAAATGATTGGATAATTGCGGGTCAGTGTCCTTATTTGGGGATAATGATAGGCTGTTTTGTTCATGCAGCTGAACTTATTTGCGTATTTGTTATTTGCTTTCATGGCAGTTTGCATTTATTGCAATTAAGTGAAAGGATAAAGTGTCCCATATGTATACATAGCCGTAGGCATATATGAAAGGTGGTACATATTGCTATAGTTTCATCAGCCAGGCCTAGTTTGGTTCCTAGCTGTGAAATTTAAATGAAGAAACACTTTACTTCAATAGTGAAGCATTTTGTTAATAATTAATTTTAAAACCTTTTATTAAATATTCTATACAATGTATAATGTTTGAATGAAATTTAATGAATCCTCTTCTCTTGTTTTAAAGTGTGCACATTAACTTGTACTCAACAAAATTCACTTGTAATTAGAATAAAGCAATGTAGCTAATATTGCAGATGTCATGTAAACAGCTTAACTGTGTTGTCTCACTCATATTAATGTTGTAATTAGAATAAGTATGTCTGGATTAATAGAGTCACAGTTCTCTCCTGCTTTTAAATTAGTTTTTGGCATGTATGCAGCTTAGTAGCTTTTTGTTTTGGGATTTTGATACTGCACGGACACTGCAAAGCTCATGTTGTACCATAGATACAAAGCAGTGTGTGGGTGAAAAAATAGAATGGCTTAATTTTGGCAGCAGAAATACAGCTTCATAGTTAGTCAGTTATAGTTTGTGATGAGGTTCCCTGTAAGTTCATCAGTGTAGAAAACAATACTGTTTTCATTCTGTTATATTTCCTAAATGTCTGCAGGACAGTTCATTTTATCAGGAAACTACTCAGCTTAAATGGACTACCATTATCATGTAAATTCCATATTGAAACATTTTCCATAATCGTTTTATGTTATCAAATTATTTGTCAATGTAAATGTATGATTGATGTGTACTGTGAGTGCAGATTTATTATATAAAGCAAAATATACATTTTAATTTCAATTAAAACAAAACTAGTCAAAGCAATTCTAATATGATTGTTGGCTTGTTCACTTCAACATTCAGCACTGTATTGGCTGAGTCAGAATTTTTCAGTTGGGTAATTTCTCTTACCCAACTGTGGACTGTCCTACAAGATGACGCGGCCTTGTTTTTTTTATCATTAAGCGAAAGCTGCCTCGAAATTGATTCCAGGTTAAGGTTTGGTAAATTTGCTACCATTGGCGTACACTTTGACGCATGTAAAAATGTTTGTTGCTGCTCAGCTTAATCGCCTTTCTATTTGTATGTCTCTCTCCGTCTCGATCCAGCCTCAGGGAATCGGTGAGCCCAGTGTTTACCATGCTGTGGTGGTCATCTTCCTGGAGTTTTTTGCATGGGGTCTCCTTACCACCCCAATGCTCACGGTAAGCCCAGATACACACACTCTCACGTTGACACACTGTTACGTAAACTGACATAACAGTTTGTAATGCATTCATACGCCTACACCTCTCCTCTCTGGAAAGCAAGCCAAAGAGTGGCATTTCCCATTGACTGGAATCACACAAGGCCCATCAGTGTCTATGAATGATTGAATTTCTAATAAAATGAGCGAGACCCTCGGTGACGCAGTTTTTTCTTTTTATTGTGCGTATGTGTCAGGAGATGTTTCGCCAACTGCTAATGGACTGAGAAATATGAAAACGGCATCAAACAGTTGTATTGTCTGAGCACTAATTCTTTTGTTGAAAAGGCTTATCAGGGGGTCAGTGGTTTGTGTTGTCAGGCCACAGCACAGATGCCTGCCAGACAAACACCACACATTCACCTCAGTACACTGCAGAGTGGTGTGGTTGAAGTATTTGCTACAGGCAAATCGAGTAACATTATTTACAGGGTTGTCATTCCAAAATGTAACCATTTACATTTTTGAAAAATGTTTGCACCAGAAAATCATTGGTCAGTAATTTAAAAGACACAGATTTTATGTAATTTGTAAGCACAGTCTCATAATGATGTGCTTTATTTCATACCAGCAGCAATTATGTATTTGTTTTTTCCTTTTTCTGACAGTAGCTTTTGATTTTACGGGAATTAGTTTGGGTAGAAACTGGTCTCACAAACAAATGACGAGCAAACATCTGTGAGCCACATGATGTAAACCAGACAGGCTTATGCAATCCATGCTTTTCAGCAGTCTCCTGTATGGAGAGATGGTTGTATGTGTAACTGTTAAGCATTAATTACTGGGGGGTTTGTTGCCCTCAAGATCCCTGGGCGGAGGCAGGATTTGCATTTTGGACTAATCAGAGGGCGCCTGAAGATGAGAGGGACTGCTTCACTGCTCCCAATGAGCGCACTGCTTCATTAGTATCCAGCAGCAACAGTCTTCACTGAGCATTCACAGTCTGTGTGTGTTGAGTAACTGACTCCCAGAGGAAAAGAGGGGATTCTTAGCCATGCCATGAGCTAAACAATACCCCTAAACAATATCCAGATCCTGTTGTGTAGTCTTTGTCGGGCTCAACGTGCCCTAAATTTAACCAAGGCTTCAGGTTCTCGTGTCAATGACACTTGCACTGCGTAGTTGCTGCACACTGACGTTCTGGACTTTGAACTGAACAGCCAATGGATTTTTACTATGTGAACACCATTTTCCCTACTTTCCCACAAAGACTAAGTATTTTAGGAAAAACAGTTGTCTGATTGTTTATATCCTGAAATACTTTACTGTCTGTTTGACAACAGTGGTAAACCATGCAAGGCAAAAACAGGAAAGTATTTTTAGTTAGTGTGTTTTATAATAAAAGTGTCCAATTTTTAAAGACAGCAATACAGATCAAACCTTTTATTTCTTAATGTGTTATGTAAATCAGTATACAACTGCCACATTTACAATATTTTAAACATTTTCTACAATTAAAAATAACATTTAGAGGACTGTGCAGGCTTGACAAGGTTTACACACAAATCTGCAATTGAAGTTTGATAACAGAGCAGTTCCCCAGAAAAACAGTTTGTCATCTAAAAACCATCAAATGAATATCAGTCAGATGTTGTAACATGATGTTATAGAGATTTGACAAAGAAATTAGATTATTTTGCTTGCGTATATTACACAGCTCTTATTGCCAGGTCCTTATGTCAGGTATGAATGAGGCTGTAGAGCTGTCTAGTCTCTGTGGCCACACTCTAACTGTTTCACAATCATATTTACTAAAAGAATGAATGTTCGCCCTTAACAGAGGCAAACAAACACTGTAACAGTCATCCAGTCTAGCGATAACCATGAATGTCGCCTGTAAGCATGACAACACTTGGTACAGACCAAAACTTTTGGTCACTTAGGTCACTGCTCAGAGTTTATCTGTCAGGTGTTAACAAAACAACACAAACTTTACAGTCTTTTCCTCCTGATGAATTTCTATCTTTTTTTAATGCGAGTGAGACTTGGGTTGCCCCAGAACACAAAACATGTTCAGGACAACTCCTGTGGAAAGACAGTGACTTGGGTGAGAATGTGTTTTAAATGCAAACTCAGATTTGTCAGTAGCCCCCTAAAAAGCTTGTCTGCTGCTTTAATGACCAAAGTGCACATGTAAATTTAACAGGATTTAGCACTCGCGTGGGGAATGACAGCAATGTTTATCTGTAGAGTGGTTCTAGCATTTAACTCAGTTTCAGCAAGTCATGTGTATAAGTGGCCCAGATACACAAGTGGCTAAGCACCAGACTACTTACTGGTGTTTGAGCATACTAGAGACACTTAAAGATATAATCCTAGGCAGTCAAAATTCAAAGGGGCTAACATTTAGAACCACTTACCAGATAAAAGTGAAAATCTAGTTTTTAAAAACAGGTGTAACCGTAAATATGTACAGTTTGTTTAATACGAAATACTGTATCTGATATCAGTAATTCAGCAGGCGCACAGCAATCCGTGTTATTATTTTGGGCAGCCAGGACCACTAGGGATATAATTTATCTTAACTTTTACTGTTTGTATCTGGTGTCATGTTTCAGTTTTATGCTGTTTACAGTTTGTGTGTGTGTCTTGTTTGTGTGTGAGGGTTTTTCTGCATGTTCGTGTTTTACATTGGTTTGATCAATGTGTTTTTGTTTGTTTTCCTGGTGAATATTTGAATGTGTGTTATGTAAGGTTGTTTATCACAGAATAAAACCAAACTAAACCAAACCAGTTGAATGACTTTCAACACCTGGGTCACAGTTCTGGAAGGTTTCAGAAAAAAAAACACAAAAGGTCAAATATTTATGTTTAATGTGCAATATTTGATTTTTCTTTTTTTTAAGTTAGTTTTTTCATTACTTGGAAAATTGGCAACATGCAGTTTTCTATCAGAGGCCTCAATGATTGAATGAATGGTTTATTTTCTTTATTTCAACCCTCCACCACTTGGTAGATTTGCTGTCTAGCTGTACTTTTAACACTGCAAAGTACATAAACCACTGTAGGTCATTGTTTGAAATGTGGAGTATGTGATTAAAGTGGTTTCATCTGGTGTTATCTCTGTTTGTTCTGCAGGTATTACACCAGACATTCCCCCAACACACATTCCTGATGAATGGGCTTATCCATGGTGTCAAGGTAAGACATAAGTACACACAAACAGAATAACTCGGTTCAGTTTTCTCTCTATCATGACGGCAATATAACACTAACATATGCAAAATGACAAAACACAGTCCCGCTTGCATGTTAGCAAGTTATCTCTAGTCTTTTTATCGACAGTATCTCAATAGCAAGTGATATATTTGTGTTTAAAATGTAATGACTTTAAATGAATGGTAGGGCAAACATTTGTGTGCACTGTGGAGTTGATATGGAATTTTTCACATTGAATAAATAAGCAAAGCATAATTTTTTGCCATCTTTATACTAATTTGTGACCGTTTTTGTTGGTTAATCAAATATTGAATAGATTTATTTTTCTTGTCACAAAGTTGCATCTGCAAGTTTGTCTTGCTTTTATTTCTCCATGGAAGATTTGCAGAGCATGTGGGCGCTTGTTCAGCGAGGCACCGCTTGACACTAATTCAGTGACATGTTAACACCTGCAAGCTCACTGGCCACAAAATAGAAGCACCATCTATGGTGAAGTGCCTCAAGTGCACCATGACAGTCTTTAGTGTGTCTAAACATAGTTTGAGAGTTCATCCTGTAATTTTAGATTTTCTCACACTCATTATGGCCGTTGTAATGTCGTCAAAAACATTGTTATTCTCTGATGAGGAAATAAGAAATGTTCTGAAGCTGAATCGAGTTGACAAACCTATTAGAGACCACCATACTGTATTTTATGAGAACTAATGCTGTACCTGTTCAGAACGCGTGCCCTTTCGGAGCAGGCCGATTGCTTGGCCCCCCATATGTGCTGCTTGCAGCATTCTCGGGAACCACTCATCTGATCGAATTCACACTCGACAATGCTCTTTTGTAGTATTCCCCACAGCATTTAAGCAAACTTTGAGGGCTAGCTATAGCATAACTGTATAGGAAAAAAAATCTGAAAAGGTAACTTTTTCTGGCTTGGTCCAGAGATTTTGGTGACTTCAAAACGGCGGAAAATCGATATAGATGGGATAGATTCATCTGGAACCACAGAATCCAGGAAAAAATAATTTAGTTTATGAGACTTGCGGGTTCAAAAGTTACAAGCCAAAACATAAAGTGTGTTGCTATAGTGCCACCATCTGGCCCATTTGGTTCCTCATTAATACACCCAACAAGTGCGCGGTCGATCGGATGAATGATTGTCGAAAAAATCAAAGTACACACGTACATACAGACAGAGATTCTTTTTATAGTTACATTTTTGATTGATGGACTGATTGTTTTGTCAAATAACTGTTTTATTACAAAGTAAGACTATTTTAAAGACATCTGTTTTTTCTGGGCTTCACCATGTGTCAGTCAATGTCATTTTACTTCAAACCCTTCAGACCTCACACCAGAAGCCCTTAGGTACTTCGACATTGTCTTGTTTTCTCAGGCTTCATGTCTTTATTTAGAGTAGGCAAATCTTTTCTTTCCAGCCTGCCAGCTACAATAGCTTGTGAAACCAGACTTCACAGTCCATATACAGGGCTTTAAATTGCCCAAGCAACAGAAACAGATGTAAAGATATTGGTTGGCTTAGCATGGCTATAGAGGACAAACCTCAGCTAGAATTGGCGAGTTTTACATGTGTGACTGATGTAAATTTTGGCCATAGGGGCAGTTTGATGCATAGATTATTGTTAACGTTTTGTACATTTCCCTCTACCAAGCCTGGTTAAAAAACTGGCTGTGTTGCGAGAGCGTGTGCATGTACTCGAATCACAGTCTCTGTGAGTCTCTGAGGGATGACTTCACTTAAGTTATCCATTTACAGCACCTCTCTGATACATTGCCACCATTTCTGTACTATTACCTCTTTCAACTCCCTCTTTCCATCCTTTTCAGGGCCTATTATCATTTCTGAGTGCTCCACTGATCGGAGCGTTGTCAGACGTATGGGGACGCAAGTCCTTCTTGCTGCTTACGGTCTTCTTCACGTGTGCGCCCATTCCACTGATGAAGATCAGCCCATGGTGAGTACAAACACTGACAACTCTATACAAATATTCAGTCTTTTTTTAGATCTTATACAAGAATAGATTAAACTACAGCCCCAACAGTATCAATTAACATTATAAACTTCAGAAAGGTAGGGTTTACAGTGTAAAAAGGTTCAGTTATAGACATTGTATTTTGCCCTTGCTGACAAGCTAAACTCTTTTTTTCTTTTAGGTGGTACTTTGCAGTCATCTCCATGTCTGGCGTCTTTGCCGTCACCTTCTCTGTGATCTTTGCCTACGTGGCAGATATCACGCAGGAGCATGAGAGGAGCACAGCATACGGATTGGTAAGGAGCTGATCGACCAGAGTCTTGTTAAAATATATGTATATTTAAACCCCACCACAAGGATTATGTAATCCAAGGGAGCAGTTATCAGTGAAGAATCATGCCTGTATTTGTGAACACTTTTCAAAACAGTTAAAAAAAAAGAAAAAGAAGGTAACAGCATGAAAGTTAAGATCAGCCACTTCCTGTTTTGCTCACCTCAGCTCTGCTTCTCCTTCTAGGTATCAGCTACCTTTGCGGCGAGCCTGGTTACCAGCCCGGCCATCGGAGCCTACCTGTCTGTGACCTACGGTGACACCTTGGTGGTGATCCTGGCCACAGCCATTGCCCTGCTCGACATCTGCTTCATCCTTGTGGCCGTACCAGAGTCACTGCCAGAGAAGATGAGGCCAGCGTCATGGGGAGCACCCATCTCCTGGGAACAGGCAGACCCCTTCGCTGTGAGTTTTTTCTTTCTTTTTTTTTTTTTTTTTTTTTTTTTTTTTTTTTTGCACAGGTTTCCAACCAAGCAGCAGTTGATTGCAGTGTGTTTTATCCACTATTAGTGTTTTATTGGAATAAAAAACATGTTTGCAGATAAAGGTTAAGCTATTGAGAGGAAGCTTTTACTTCACAGCTAAATGGATCTGTATAATTGAATGTTTGCCGTCACATCAAAGAGTGCCATGCTGGGAACTGCTGATAAATATATTTAAGGGCAGGTTGCTCGCAGATAAATGCTGTCAGTCTCCTACATTTTTTTATTCAATCATTAATTCCTGCATCGCAACATAATGATGTATAACCAGATTCCCTTATTTGTAGTACATTTTAATAAGAGAATAATGCTGTAGCTTTAGGGATGTTCTTTATAAGAAAAACTGTAGTTTATCTTTGTTGTGTCTTTTATGCCTGTCAGTCTGTGTGTGTAGATCTGATCAGATTTTGGTCCTCCTCACTGCCCACATTTGCATATTGGCAAGGAAAATTTGATTCACTTGAAATTGTCAAAATCCTTAAGGAGTAATTTGACACCAGACTGAAAAGCAGTGTAAGCAAACACTAGTCAGTTGCCAATTTGTACATTGAAACAGATTTTGTTTGTTCATACTGGCCATTAAAAAAATCCTTCATTATTTACTTGCAATATAATTGATGCACGACAAACTCCACAGTCTTTGTCCTGTGCAAAAGCATATATTTTTAAACGTTTATTTATAGATAAGAGTCAGCAGTCTGAGTGTGACAAATCAAGAGTTTTTTCCAAACGTTAGTCTTTTAGTATGAAATTCCCTCTTCTTGTTACTATCCATGTTGTTACTATACTATGTAACAGAGGGAATTTTGTACTAAAAACAGTTACTTTGGAAGATACGCACTTGATTTGATTAACTCAGGCTGCTGAAGTCTCATTAACTTCAGATAAACGTTTTAATATATTTAAGCACAGAAAGAGGACTGTGGATATTGTTCCGTATCTCTTACATTGCATGTATGTTAGAAAGGAATCATTTAATGGCCAGTATCAACAGGAGGAATGATCACAGCCAGCAAAACATACTGAATGTACACACGGGCGTGTGAGTGAGACAGACTTGAAAAAACCTTTCCTTTTAATGCAGAATTCATATCAGTACCACCCATGGTATTCAAATAGCATTATATTGACTGAGTATATACAAATTAAAGCTTTAATTGTCTTATATAACCTCATCAGCATGACAGTCAGAATATTCATGAGGATTTTGGCAGGACATTGGCCAGCAGAGGTGTCTTTTATTACTTAAGACTCTTAGATTAGGAGACACTGGAAAGTCAACATGTCAGAATGGCCACTGACGTTGCTCATGTTTCAAATTATTTAGCTATGCAACAAGTTTAAATCATTTCCTGCTGTTCTCTTGGCCAGTCTCTGCGTAAGGTGGGCCAGGACTCCACGGTGCTCCTCATCTGCATCACAGTGTTTCTCTCCTACCTCCCCGAGGCCGGCCAGTACTCCAGTTTCTTCCTCTATCTCAGACAGGTAACACTCTGCTCTCCCTGCTTACACATTCCCATGAAAGGCAACAAAAGTGATTGGATTACACACAAACATTGTTTAGACACTTCATGTACACTTACTACACATACACTTATCCAAATGTGACATTGAATTGTTATTTAAGGAGTCCATTGTGAACTGTATTCAGTCAACACCAACAGCCCTTTTATCTGTGGTAGTTGATGTTTTTGGAGCATAAAATGGATAAAAATATTGTTGTGGTGATATTCAGAATTGAAGGCATTGCTTTTTTAGGTAAAGTTCTGAATTATTAAGAAGGAGAATACAATTTTGTGTTAGTATGTGCCTGTTTTATGTGACACCATCATACTTCTGCCATTTGTGTTTCTAATAAAAATGCTAAAATTGCTACTAGAAAGCTCAGGGAATTATCTCCATACATCTGGGGCAAATTTGCCTTTTACCTACACTGCTTTAAGATTGGATCAGCAGTTTTGCTGAGTGGCCTGTTTCAGTGTTTCTTAGCAAAATGCTAACGCAGGAAAATGTATGTTTTTTTTTAAAACACAAGTAGCCAGAAATGGAGAGTGTCAGTAGTTATGCAACGGCAAAGTAGCATCTGGACGTAGCTGGCAGCTTCGAGGTGACTGACAAGGTGTGATCTCCTGTTCCAAACTGCTTGAAATGAGGATTGTTTAGTTTGTGTAAGCAGTGTCAGATGAACCAGTCGGGTGAGTCTGACACACAGAGTCCTATACTTCTCTGCTGCCATCCAGATAGAAATACAAAGCAAAGTAGTTTTGGAGTACTGGGGCTAACATTACTCTACAAGCCTTCATATTCTCTTTTATGCAGAAGTCTCTTTATATCGTTCTCTCCACATTCATTGTCATAAATCACACACACCTCGCACCAGCTGCGCTACTCCTGATGCTGCATATTTGACCTAAATACACCAGAGAAAAGAAGAGAAGAACCTTTTTGTTGTTCGGAGACGCTGCGGTAAACAGCACACGTTTACAAAAGGCCACAAACAGACCCCTTTCTTCCATTGTGTTCAGGGAAAAATGGTTGAAGGCTCTGTGTTTGAGAAATGTGCTTGTCTCTGGCTGTGCTGGTGTCATGTCCTAACCTGTTATCTGAATGCTCTCTTACCCTCAGGTCATAGGCTTCTCATCAGAGACAGTGGCTGCCTTTATTGCTGTTGTGGGGATCCTCTCAATACTAGCTCAGGTACCCAAAACAAAATACAATTTTGCTGTTACGTGTAATATTAAGTTTGAGTTTTGCTTTTTGTAAACATTTTGTCTCTAAATGGGAGAAAGCAGTGAAAAATGCCCTCTAAGTTGTCAACTTGGCTTCTGGGCGAAGTCAAATTTTATTTGTATACGCCAGTCGTCAATACGCTTTACTGTGTGTGAGGCATACCACACCCTATGTCCTTAGATCTACAGTTTGGGTTTAAAAAAACAAACACTTCAAATATGGAAAGAAATTCAGGAAGACCAACAGAGGACGGTTCCTCTTCCAGTACAGACAGACATACATACATAGTGTTTGTACAGAGTTAAATAACAGTAGCCCTAACATAGTAGGGCCTTCCAATTGCTTGTTTTGTCCAAATGTACAGCCCAAAACTAAAGTTATCCTATTTACTATCACAGATTTTATATTATAGGGAGAGAAGAGAGAAAGAGAGAGAGAGAGATTCTATGTCTATGGCATGATGGGACTACAACTTTAACTCTGTTGTTCAACCCTGTGTTGACAAAGAAAAGCAGAAATTCTTAACATTTCAGGGGGGTGAAGCAAGTGAAACAATTACATTTATTAGAACTATTGTTAATGAATTTTCTGTCCGTTGATTGATCAACGTTTCAGCTTTATGTCAGAGTCGAGACAAAAGATTGATATTGAAAATCATACACTACATTACTTAATGACTCCTTAGAGAGCAGTCTTGTATGACGTGTGCTGTGTTTTTGCAGACGGTGGTGTTGGGGATCCTGATGCGTTCCATAGGGAATAAGAACACAATCCTGCTCGGCCTCGGCTTCCAGATCCTCCAGCTGGCGTGGTATGGCTTCGGCTCTCAGCCCTGGTCAGTAACCTCCACCCACCCACACACACACACACACACACACACACACACACACACACACACACACACACACACACACACACACACATATTTTCACCACATTCTTTCAAGGGACATGGACCCCACGCACTAAGAACCAGAGATTCATTAAGAAATGTGTTTTTCCACCTATTGAATCTTGAAAGAAAAAGTTTGGACCTTCCGGGTTTCCGTCTGCATTACTTGTTAAAAACTCCTTGAAGCTCATTTTCAGAAGTGTGGGCAAGCCTCATAAAAGATGGTACTGATACAGTGAAATGTAATCACTCAGTGAAGATGATTCAAGCAAGCAAGGAAGGAAGTCTAACGTGACAAAGTATTTCCTGCAGAATGTTGCAAAACCGCAGTCTTAGTCATAATTCCTCTTAACCAGTTAATAGTGGCTCATTCAACCCCAGATATAATATTAATAATATATATGCAAATATTTAACTTGTGCATGGCAAGATAGAGAATATTTCTATTTTTCTTAATTTAACTTTTCAAGTCAAAATAATTTATAAAAATACATAACCATTTAAAAAAAGATCAGCTTTCAGTCTTTATTTGGTTTGTTTCATTTCATACTCAAATAATATTCCAATAACCTGAAGCACAGTCAGATAACAATCAGCAGAATCAATCAAATTTAAATGATACCCAACTTTTTATGTGTTTCAGACCCAATCCCTCAGTTAACACTGCTCACATACAGGCACGATCGTCTATTTTTATTAAAATTCCTTATTGTCCATTATTGTTGTAATGCCTTGACAAACCACCAGAGGGGAGTGTAGCCTTAGTGCTGTCACCAGCAGGCGGTGACGCTGTAATCTGATAAGTGAGACTCTTTAAAGACTCAATATAGTGTTGTAACTTGAAATATTTAGTTAAAACTACTGTAAATGTTAAAATGATTTCTTAGTTACAGCATATGCACGGGCAATTTACTGTCTAAAAAAACATGATTTTTATAAGCAAAAATTGATTTTGTGTCTTCATTCATTCATTCATTCATTCATTCATTTATTCAAAATCTGTAAATCAGAGCTTTTACTAAACAATCACGACCCATACACCCAGGTCACACGATCAGTTTCATTTCTCTTGAAGGGAGATCATAACAACTGCACCAGTTTCACTTGTTGTTTCCCCCTGAAGTGGAGGGCGGAGCAACCATAATATCTATTGATTCTGAAAGAAAACATTCACAACATGTCTCCTTGTTGCTCCTCTCTGCTTTGGTCAATACCCAGGAAATTAAGTTAAATAAAGGTCAAGTTGAGCTTATTGTATATTAAGCTGAGAGTCCTTTCTGTTTTCACAAAAAACAATAAACAGTATCCATTACTTGTAGTATCTCTACCTTTGGGATTGCCATAAAAATACCAGCTGTATCTAAAAATTAGCTTTGGCATTTTGGAATTTAAAGGCTCAGTCACTGCTTGTTTTTAAAACTGCAGTTTGGTTACAGCTGTAGAGAGATATATCTTTAGCCAGAAGGCTTTAACCCAAGAAAGGCTTCAAGCTCGGTTAGGTAACTTTGTTACATTTCTAAAGTATCCAAGTGAAAAATTCCCACCCCCCTTCAGGCCTCCTTTTGGTAACATTATGACAATGAGTGTAAACAATGAGCATGGCTCTTGGTAAGCTATCGGCTATCGAAGTAACATGTTGGTATTGGGACATTTTATAGAAAATTGAGTTATAAACAATAACTTATTGCTGGCATGAAATGATTAGACTGGTTTATTACAGGCCGGTGACAGCCACAGATGCCGGATTTATTTCTTTTGTTTTTCAGAGCATTTGATTTATTAATTGCTGTTGGGATGTAAAGAGAATTTCAACAACTGTTACAAAAAATAAATTCCCTACCCTAGCTTTAACAGCCTTTAACTCCCCTTCAAGTTCCTTTTGTAAATCACATTTTTGAAAGGTTAAATAAGATTTTGTTTGTATCCTTAACAAATGTGTATTGTTGGTTGTAGGATGATGTGGGCTGCTGGAGCTGTTGCTGCCATGTCCAGCATCACTTTCCCTGCTATCAGCGCCATTGTGTCCCGTAACGCAGACCCGGACCAACAAGGTAAGTTTCTCAACTGCTAACCTCTGTCACCTCTTTCTATTTAATAAAAAAAAGCATAAGTGAGTTACTTTTTTGTTTTTTACAGTTTTATATTCTTAGTGCAAAACACACATTTCGGTCAGTACACAAAAAGTGTATGACAGTGTTATGTTTATTTCTGTCTGCCTCTAGGTGTCGTCCAGGGGATGATTACTGGTATTCGGGGCCTCTGTAACGGTTTGGGCCCTGCTCTTTACGGTTTTGTCTTCTACTTGTTCCACGTGGAGCTGACCGACACGGACGGCTCTGGGAAAGGTGCCAAATCCAACATGGCCAACCCGACTGATGAGGTGAGCATGACCGTTAAATTACATTTAAATAATAAGTTTCACATGGTAGCTTTACTTAAAATAAATAAAAATGTCTTCTGTCGTCTCCTCAGAGTGCCATCATCCCAGGTCCTCCCTTCCTGTTTGGTGCATGTTCAGTGCTGTTGTCTCTGCTCGTGGCCCTGTTTATCCCAGAGCACACGGGGCCCGGCATGAGGCCCGGCGCCTATAAGAAGCACAGCAACGGGGCACAGAGTCACTCCCACAGCCCTCAGGGCAGTGGGGCCGAGGGCAAGGAGCCGCTGCTGGAGGACAGCAGTGTATAACCTCAGCTAAGGGGGGCAGACACCCTCGCTCCAACCCAACATCCCCCCCGCACACATGGACAGATACACACATTTTACCACATGGACACACTCTCACCTCAGGCACACATCAGACTCACGTGCCATGAAGAGGTGTTTGTGTCCACAGCACAAAGGTGGGCACTCCTTCCTCAGCAGCCCTTTTCAGTTTTTTAAAGCAGGGTATTGTGAGGACTCTCGAAAGACCCTGTATAAAGAGAGCGTGTTGAGTATTTTTCGGGCTGCAGTGGAAAGGTGTGTGTGACTTGGCTGCGCTGGATTCTAATCCTTGGTTTCTATAAAGCAGCAACAGAGTGGAGTATACAACAGCTCCCCCCCCCCACCCTCCTGGTGCAAAACAGAAAAGAAGTGATTTGGTTTAGAGTGTGAGTGGGGTATATCTCAAATGTTACTAAATCCCTGTGTGATTCTTGATATTCCCCTGTGAAGTGGCAACTTTGTCTGTTTGTCCAACGACAGTGTAACAAACAGTTAGTTGAGCACTTGTCTAATGGTCTCTCACGAGCTAACATCTGTTGGGATGCTTGTCATTGCGACTACAGCTCTGTTAAAGCATCTAAAAAGGGAACACAGTTCTTCCTCTGTATGCTCAGCTGGGGAAGCACAGCAACTGTATACGTGCGAGGGGACTCTCTGCACACCAGTGCTGGAGAGGCGCTGCCTAATATAGGTCAGGATGGGTCAACCGGTTCGGATATAAAAAGCTTCGTAAGACCACACTTTGTTTAAATATCACACTTATGACAAAGAAGTGTGCGGAGACCACTTTATTAGCTGAAACTGTTTTTCAATGTTTACTTGCCATTCTCTAGATAAGTAGTACAGTTTGGGTTGTATATTTTTCTCTGTTCAAACTGAAGGCTAGTTGTGCTTCAAGTTCTTATTCAAGAAACAAATGTTGCCTTGAAGTGACTTAATATATATATCTATATATATATATTAATTACGTAACCTATATGAAGACCGAGGTCTGAGAAGGCTCTGTAATCTTACGCTATCGCTCCCATCGGAGCCGTTACACACTTTTAATTCCTTTTGTTTTCATGCCCTTCCTGTTGCTTTGTTTCCTGACATTTATCACCATCAGGTTAAGGCTTACAGAACCATGGTTTTATTTTGAAAGCCTCTGGACCATTTGAAGTTAGAGCGTCGCTATCAGCATGTCAGTGTTGGCACTGACTGTTAATACGGAGTCTTTGAATTAATATCATTAGGTCAAACAGAATATCACATGTGCTGCTGCAGTAGATAATTCAAAGTGTGATGTAATGTGGTGGACGAAAATTTCTACTGTAGTAATTGGATATAAACTATGAAATGGTTTCACAGAATCGTCGACATTTAAGCTTCCATACATTTGTTATTAGGCACATTTCTCAAACAAAAACTAAAAACATGGTAGAAATTTTAGATATGAAGCATCTCATGGAACTGGCTTGTAACTCACATTTAAACAGGCTTCAGATTCTCCACAACGGGGAGCTGTTGGTTATTGTCAGACCAGTTGTTTACCTGCACCAGCAACAGGGGAACAAAGGTAGTTACAACAGCCTGTCGCCCCCTACAGGCAAGGACATTTTAGCAGATTGGCCGGCTGCAGATTTTTCTTTTTTTAAAGCAGACTTATTTGAGTTAGTTACAATAAAGTGAAAATATAGCATCATTAAGTGTCACTGAAGATTTAAGATTAAATGTGTTCATTCATAAAAACATGGAAGTAACAGTGTTCCCATCCTTATCAACCAATGCTGATTACTAAAACTTACGGAGAAAATGCCCATAAAATTAAACCATGGATTAAAAATTACACAATAAAAACAGTTTGAAAATATTAATAAAGAAATATGATTCAGTTAACAAATTAATTGAAATGTAATAAAAGGTAAAACGTAAAAAAATAAAAAATAAATAAAAACTAAACCCCGCTGCTGGTACTTTTCTTGCCACTAGGTGGCGCAGGATGACCACAAACTGCAGGTCTGAAACTGCCGGTGCTGCAGCTCCAGAACTGGATAAAATTGGCTGCCTTTGGTTTTGGTGTTTCGCAACAGTGATGCTGTGTTCCCTTTGTTCACATACTGTGTCAGCAACTGCTAAATTACCCTCGTAATTTTTAACCATTTAATTTATAAATGCCTCAAGTGCATTTAAACAGCCAAATTACACCCTGATAGGGATTAGTAGCTAACAGTGGGTTTCATGCTCTTTAACATCTATCTGAAGAGAAATGTACGTCATATTTTGTGCCAAATGTTTTTTGGTTTGCTTTTTCATACTGTGTGTTTATGTGTGCTTGTGCACTTGAGTGATTTGGATATTTCTTTTTGTTTTGTTTTTTCTGGTCTTAATTTCTTTGGCTAAAGATTTAAGTTTTAATGCAATTGTTTTTTTTATATATATATATATATAGTTATTTAAAACTTCATCCAGTCATTTTTAGGAACCTTTTCAACATCGTGTCTAGACGGTAAATCATCGACTGTCCATCTGTCTGTTTTCAGTCTCGGTCTTCATTTGATAACAAGCATTTCACATCGGTTAGTTACATTTGATTAGCTTATTTTTCCAGATTTATCAGTAGATGATAACAAATGTCACTGAATGTTCAAAGCGAAGCTGTACATGTTGACCACACTATACCCTCAACATTTTGACTTAACCTGTCATAGTTTTTATTATTTCAGAGGGGGCGTTACTAGGCAGGAGGCCATCGGTGTTGATTTAATCTCTGAATATCATCCTTTTTTTTTTTTTTTTTTATTCATCATTTATTGGACCAACACATTAGTAAACTCATAAATTTAGATCTTAATTCAATTGGTAAGATTCTGCACCAGCCCCATGTGCAATCGTACAGCTTCCAAGCAGCAGCTGTGAGTGTACAAAAATCACCTGTACGTACAGCAAATGTATATATTTATTGCTCAAGGAGAATGGCCACCTCTTGGTCTATTTGGTTGTATGGTGCAATTATTATTATATATTTCTCAAGACTTACCTGCTAGCCACTCCTGTTTTTAGTACGATGTGGTTTGTGGCCTGAACCCCCCTCTCTGTGTGCCTAAAATTAGCCAAGAAATGAGTATGGCAACATAAGTAAATGGTGGTTATTATGTAAATATGGGAAACTAATGACAAACTATTTATTAAAGGTTTATTGTACAATGAAATGTTTGAGTTTGCCTCTGTGGGTTTTGGGGTGTGCACCATCATTTTTGTTTCATCTTGATGCCAAAGCTGTAAGTGATCAGGGTGTGTGCCTCTACAAGAAACCAACTAGTAAATCTCTTAGCGTTATTTTTAAAACGGGGATCCTAAATATAATGGTCGCTAAATCCCATTTAAATCCCTTTACAAACGGTGAGTGTTCCTGTTAGTGTTTACTTACTGTTCATAATACCAGCCTTTTTGTTTAATGCTCTAACTTTGTTGGTTGGTTGTTTGTTTGGTAATCCGGCTCCAACGCTCTCCTCCGCCTACACACTGTATAAACTGTTATTAATGCACGGACCTAAGCTAATTTACCTTCTGTGGTCTGAGCCTCTCTTTGTTAAAGCCACATGGAGGAAGTAGTAAAGTCTGGCAGAAGAAGTCTCTGTGTGTACTACGAGTACGCAATACCACAACATTTAGTCTTTACCATTACTTAAATCCAGGGCCAGAATAATATAATTTTTATTATTAAAAGCGGCTACTGTAATATCATGATTTGTGCATCAGTTTACTTTTGAATATATTTTAAACTACCAAAAAATCATTTGACCAACATTAAGCTTAACTTTTACTATTCTCTGTATGTCTGTATGGTAAATAAATGTTTATTGTGTGAATGCTCTGGACTAACCAGGTGATCGCTGAGCGCATGCACACAGAAGCATGTAAATATGTGTTCACATGCCCAAACGTGATATACAGATACTACAGATCTGGTATCTGTGGTTTTGATACTTTAGGGTTGGCCACTGGCTTTAAAGAATAGTTGATAGACTGGATGTATTGAGTCTATAACCTTTTGAAATGTTGCTTTATTTAAAAACTGTTGCCTGTTAATTGAAAAGTTTCCCCAATTAAATCTGAGTCTGAAATCATTCATTTTTAATTAGAATACATTCATCAAGGATTTATTTCACTCGTGTATGTGTTGTGTCTCCAGTTTCAAACAGAAATGTGACTGTAAATGAGGGTGAATTGTGGAATGAATTTTCTAACTTGACAGGGTTCATTTTTATTTTTTCCTGTCATTCGCAGCAGAAGAGCTTTGCAGAATTTTCGCTTTTGAGAAACAGTGAAGATGTCCACTGCCTCTATAATGGGACGTTTCTCTACATTTACAGAATAATCTCCGCATGCCTGGACAGACTATGTCACTAGTGTTTCCTTCTACCTGCAGGGATATGATGATGTAGGCAACGTGTCCAAGTGGAGCAGCAGGTGTTTTGTGGTCTTAACCTGGGATAGAGGAGATAATAATAAGACTCTTAACCGTAATCTGTGCCCATTGTTTCCTGACAAGCCCTTTGAACAACATTGGGCACTGAGGTGGATTTAGATGGACTCATCAGCACAATGGGGTCTCTTATTAGGCATCCATAATCACCAACTTCTGTACATACCGTGGCATGTGGGCTTCAGAGATCCAGTGGACTGTGTCAGAAAGACGACCGCCTTGCTACCATTTTATATCACACTTTGATTTTTAGTTTCCTCCCCACATGAAGACTTGCAGACACATGTTTGACGTGTAGCTTTTTTCCTCTCGTGGCACTACAAGGAAGGGGGGAATGCCTTAACTCGCGGCCTCCAGTGCTTGTAGCTGCACAACACATCAACAAACGGCAGGTTTCAGCTTTCCGGGAATTAGGGGCACGCAGCCTTGTCAGGATTAACAGCTCTCTGGCAGGGAAAGGGATTGGGCATGTTTTAACAAGAGCAACTTTACTGAGCGCTTCAGAGAAGGTAGCTGCTCAGATCACTTCCAAGGCGTTCAGTGTGAGTGCAAGAGCCCCTGTAGTGTTCCCCCATAGTTTATTTGTGCTCGTGTTGGGGATGAAAAGGGGCCATGTGACTATTTGGGGGAGCTGCTGGGATGCATTGTGATGCAGAGTCGCTGTCATAGCACATTTACTTTCCAGGCTTCAATTAGGTGCATGAGAGTGGAAGAGTGCTTACATGTTTGAAAACTGGCCTCCTGGACTTGGCTAGAGGCCATACGCAGTCCACAGCGCCGTTACTATAAATGTGAGTGTCCATTAACCTCAGAGAGGCAGTGCATCCATCACACTCATGCCTCAAAACTCAAAGTATTGTCTTTGCAAACACTGTAAATGTCAGCAGGAAGAAATCTTTCTTTGGAGCTGTACACCTCCAGCCCCACAGACGCACTGGGAAGGGGAAGTGGGCCCAGCAGTGGATGTCCCACACGGCAGCATCTTTTCCTGTGGTGGAGAAGTGTAGCGCGCTGGCGTCTAGGAAGAGCCCTGGGATGAATGATGTGTGAACCTCATTGTTCTTCCAGTCAAACAGGTCTGTGTGAACCTGGGTTTGTCACTAACCTCTGCCACAATGCCTGCTTTTCCCATGTTCTATATGCAGACCACCGATATTTCCTCATATGACTTCCTAGCACATGTGGTTGACGATTAACTCAGGGAAAGGTGTGGGCCTCCGGGTCCTGGCTTTTTTCACACACATGACCCCAACCTCTCTGGATACAAAACTCTCAAAAACTTTTTCCGTGAAAAATACCCATTTGTTTCAAACTCCTTGTATTTACCTTTCAGATTATCTCCCACACCCCTTGTAGATACTGTAGACTAACAAAAATAACTGTGGTATGTCACAGTATGTTCATAATAACAGAGTGAGTCAGCCTTATCAATCTGAACCCTGACCCTGTTGTTTTTTGCTGTCACATTCAAACAGGGTGCTACCTACACGTCTATACGCTGGTTGTGGTTGTTGTTAATGCAGCTGCATGCAGCAGACACCTGAAGGGTGGCAGAAAGTACAGCTTCAGGCTTTTATGTAAGAGCACTTTAATCCATCCCTGCACTGAGCCGATCATTTGAAGCACATTTATGTCATTACTGAGAGAGCGAGACAAACAAATGCACCTGTGCTGTGAGTGACAGTTAAATTACCACATCGGTGAATGTTTGAGGCTCTTTACCACAAATCGTGTCTCCTTTATATTGCTTTCCATCATTTTCTACAGCGTACTGTAAACTATGTTAAACAGCTTTTAACCCCCTGTGAGTCTCATCTTAGCCCTGTAGCTGTCTTTTAGCTGTACCCAAGTCAAATTTGAAACCTCAGGGTTACCATACCTGTGTTATAAAAGCCCCAAAACTCTGGAGGGATCTTCCTGAGGAGGTCAGACTCTTCACAAACACGAGCGATTTTATTAAATCTATGTTTTAGACATGTTTTCAAGCTTCTTTTCACTGAAACCCACAAAGACTTATAAGCCCAAATCAGCAGAGCTTTTTAAGCTTCTTTCATCTTATTGTTTTTGTTTTA
This sequence comes from Lateolabrax maculatus, assembly GCA_031216445.1. NCBI lineage: Eukaryota > Metazoa > Chordata > Actinopteri > Acropomatiformes > Lateolabracidae > Lateolabrax > Lateolabrax maculatus. Next base: position 8,182,932 of record CM062203.1, read on the forward strand.
GGGCACATTTACTGTGTCATTGTCACTACTCTCATCAGCTCTATTCCCAGCGACAGCAGGAAGCTGTTTTCAGCCACAAGAAGAAAAAAACCTCAGATAAACCAACTGTAGCAGAAAATGGCCACTGGTTGCTGAGGAAAGCTGAGCATCTAGCAGCTAAAAATGATTATTTTTCACAGAGGGTTGGTGGAGACCAAACCAGAGCTAATATAACAACTAATATGTTGGGGTGTTTATCAGACATGAAGATTTTCTGCCCCGTAGTGGCCACAAAATCAATTAAACAGCTTTAATCTTTCTTGACATACTTAATGTGTTATATTTAAACATATCTGTGACTAAACTCAAGGCTCATTTACTATCGTTTTCCAGAGCTTTCAACCATATCCCTCGACAAGAATTTGTGTCGTGGAGACCCAAGAACTTTGGTCAATTCATGACAAGTATAAAAACAGTTAAATAGTTTTTATTATTTTAATTCCTATTTTCTATTTAATACATTTTGTATTTTCTTTATTGTGTTATGTTTCTGTTGTATTGTCTGGTTCTTTCACATTGTTTTTGCCCTGTAAACCACTTAAGAATCTGCTGCCAAACATCAACCTTTTTGATGCCTGTGCCAAATTCATAGACCTTTCCAGCACATCCCTGTTTGCTTATTGTTCGTCTTCCGAGTTCGATTTCCTCACAGCATAACTTGTGAAAGCAATGCCTTTTTGACAGCCAACATGTAAATATTGGAAGTTGAAGCTTCCTTGAAGGCACCACAAAGGAGAGTTCCTGCTCCATGCAGCATTACTGCACAAATTAATGACACAAATGGCGAAAGCAAGTTTCAACTCTCACCAAGATTATTTTCATACTTTAGTAAAATTAATGGAAAGCGGGGCCTGTTGTTTTTAGACATTTGTTTTTGTTGTGTCTTCCCTACTTCCATGGCAGCCACTGGTTTCAATTGGTTTTTGTGCAAATGAAAATGTAATGTAAGATTGTTGACACTTGTTTGAGCTCTGTAACCATCATACTGAACATAAGTCTGTCATTTGTCAGTGTTACATTATTGCTGTGTGGCAATGCAGATTCTTTTCAAAAGCCAGCACTGTATTAACAATAAACAATAAATACAGATTTGACAGTTCATTTTTATTTATTTATTTAACCACAACATTTTTATTCTTGCATAAAAACAAAGAAATTTAAAGCGTTCCCCTCCGATTCAACCAAGTCTGGTTACCAAAATGTAATAAATAATATAAAAACTACATTCCACAACTGTTCCATTTAAACAACAGCATGAAAACAAACTATGATAACATTTAGGATTCAAATTAAATCAAAATTACAGTGTATGTTTTTTAAGGTTTGGTTGTACTGTTGTGTCCCTTGTGGGATGAAAGAACCTTTAATGAGCCATGCTAAATTATTTCCTTACGATAGGAAAAAAAATAAAAATATATAACATTTTAATATGCAAAACCACAATCCTAAAATCAGATCCAATAAACTCTTCCTGTGTGTGGCTGAAGGTGATTTTAAGCACCACCTGTCAGCTCTTTCTGGTCAGCTACCTTGACACCCTTCCACCTCTCGCTTGAATCAGACTAATGGACACTGTGGCCATGTTGTGCACAGTACGGTGGGACTGCTCCACCGTCAACAGTCCGACACGACCCTGGCAGAGGTCGTAATTAGAAGATCGTCAGGATTAGGAGTCACAGCTCAGAAAACAACCTCTTTTTAGTCCCCAGCAATAAGCCACAGGCTCTCAGCATTCAGAGCATGTGTTTATGAGTCATTTGTTTTTTTGTTCATCTAAGCTTCCAATAGCGCATCAATAGTTCTTAGCCATAATGAACCTAATCTGGTCAAAATAGCACAGTAGGGTACGTACTCTGCTTTTAGATAAATATTAGACACAGATGCACTGAAAATTAGTTTATCCTATGTTAGTAAAAAAGTGTTTTGGATTTTGCATTATATGTGAATTGGTTGATCATTCATGTTCACATGAATGTTTTAAACATCTACAGCTAAAAAACTACAATTTTTAAAGAAGTATAAATGTTCATTTTGATTATTTTGTGCTAAAATGTTTTCTTTTTTTACACTGTTACAGTGTTTTGAAAGGTGCTATTTGAATAAGTTTATTATTATCATTATTATAATAATGAATCTTGCATGTCCCCTAAATCTTACATACTTATAACCCTGAACATTCTACAGAATATCCATTACAAGCACAAAATACTGAAGAAAACCGTAAAATCAGACAAAACCTGAACTTCTCACTACTGATATTTGCTGTGGGAGTCAAAAATAAAGCTGTTTGTAAAAATAGTGGGTAGCTCATGAATGGGAAGTGATACGTTGCTTTAACCGGTCACTCACGAGGCTTTAATCTCATTAAGGCACCTCACTCCTACAGACTGCACGCTCAATATGGGATTATGTTAGATATAGAATTCACAGCGATGCAATTTAGCTCTGCTCCCTATATAATGCAAGATGTTCCTGCATTGCGTGACAGTCCAATCGGCTCAGTAGCTAATTACTCTTGTGCCTTTCTCTCCCTCTCGTTGCCCAGTAAGGGGCGCTTTCTGAAAGGCGTTGGCAAGCATCACCTTTTGACCCTCTTTGGTTTTCTTTCCACCATTTCAGACGTGTTGTTGTGAACATGGAGAGCCTCTGAGTAACTAACTCTGATTACCAAGTGCTGATATTACTAATGAGCTGCTCCCCCGGTTCATTTTATTCTTAAGTGGTCCCTTCCCACTGAATCGCTGTCTGCGTCAACAACAGCACGTAGTGGTCGGTGTTCGTTCACACCACTTGCCTGATTTACAGACAAATCTCAGCCAGAGAATTTTTCACAATTAAGTGTTGACTAAAAGTGTCACAGCTGCCACAGAAATCCTGTAAGTGCAGCTTTTTTACTATTCCAGTAAAATCTATTTCAGTGCAATAAACAGGACATGATTATCTCGCACCAAACATGCTGCTGCTTTGATGGAGGATGTAAACCGGTAGTGAATTAGCAGTGGTGATGCATAGCATTGTGGCTCACACAAACATGCCAGGAAGTACAATCTCAGATATTTTCAGCCTCAGAGAGCTTAGTTGTGAACACAGTGTGAAATACGTAATTCTGCTGTTTTTCCATTAGTGTCTGTCTGAGTGTGAGAACATTGAAGGATCAAAACGAGAATCAAGTTCTGTTTTTGAACAATGATTGACTCACACAAAGATTTTCCTTCCTCAGCTTTTACCCTCAGCTTCCTAAAACAACAGAGGATCTTCTACAATGAACTGAAGGACCAAATCTGACCGGATACAATCACTCTCTTTACAAGGATGAAAATTAAGGAACATTTGATCCAATTTCTCACAGTTGTCCCCCCAGTTGCCTCCTCTTAACCAGGTAAACGTGCATACATGCAAGATACAACCTGTCAATGCCAAACGTAAGGGGGAAAAAGATTGCCTGGTTTTCACATTGAAATGCTTAATGCAAAGATGGAAACTAGATTATTATATTTTTACCTTTAAACAAACAATAATGTGCTTACATACAAAATGCAAAACCCTGCATCACATGCTCAGTTTTCAGAATACCACCACCTCAAGTGTTTAAGTGCGTTTTATTGGACAAACATGTCACTAAATCAACTCAACATGAGTTTGCAGACTTGTTGTCTTTAACAAAATAGGTGAGCAGCATTGCAATGTAACTACTGATCACTTCACAAGGCAGTTAGAAAACCTGTATGGAAGTACTTTGGCCTGGGATTTGTCACCACTTGGTTTGCCATCAAGTATTTCCTTGTTGTATTTTTGATTATCATTTAATTAAGCTTATAAGTGTATGTTAATATGTTTTTGCTTCTTGTGGTAAGTGCAGAACAAAAAATAGTGAATTGATGCAATAAAATACAATCATAATCATCCCTTTTTCTTGTTTTATGTTATTAGAATAATCATGTAACCATTCTGTCATACCGAATGAAGTTTTGACTGACTTCAAAGACCTGAACACTGCAGGGTGAAGGGGGGCGGGGGGTGGGGTGGTGGTGTTGGCAAATTAACTGGCTACCCCTTTGACTCAAACAGCTGCGTCTTTGGCAAATCGCCATTTCAAAGGCAGTAAAAGTGGAGAAACCCCCCCACTACTACAATCCCACTACAATGGACATTTACCTACCTGTTGTTGCACTTAAACTCTGCATACTGACTTTATTCTAAACACTTGTACTACATTGCATGTTTGTAGATACTGCATATCTGTATCTACAGTATGCATTATACCATACTGTACAGTAGCACTATAATATTTGTACTTATTACCAATCCTGTTTAATGTTTGTGCAAATAACCATAACTACCAGTAACCACCAATTCTGGTGTTTTCTACAGTACATATTGATAAGTAGTTCTGAGTCATGACTGTGAATTTAATGTCTTATTATGGAATCATTAGACCTTAGTAAAATAGAACAGTTTAAACATGAAACTTGTGTCACAATAATGTAATTATTATAACATAACTATTTATTTAATAAAATAGTTGAATAA